>CM063505.1:115044211-115046711 GCA_032207245.1 Pardosa pseudoannulata | reverse complement strand
ACTCCTGGGTTTGCGGCCAGTGATTGTCTATCCCAGACCAATCCAGTTGGTTGAAGGTGAGATCATCGCCAGGTGATCTAATAATGAAATGGTGGGTGAGGCCTCTCCCTTAAAAAAAGACGAGAAGATTTTTTTAGAGAAGTAGTTAACTAGTAACCAGCTAATTTGGAGGTCGCCTTGACCAGTCTCTCTATCGGAGAGTTTCTTTAGTGATAATCCCACCTTGGGATCACTTCTTTAGGAATTAGCTAGCAACCAGCTAATTCGGAGGTCGCCTTGACCAGTCTCTCTATCGGAGAGTTTCCTTAGCGATAATCCCACCTTGGGATTATTTCTTTAGGAGTTAGCTAGCAGTCAGCTAAGTCGGGGGTCGTCTTGACCAGTCTCTCCACCGGAGAGTTTTTCTTAGCGAAAATCTCACCTTGGGATATATCTCTTTCTGTGATTGATAACGATACCCTGTGCCTTTGGTTTTCTTTTAATTCGATCTTCTTCAGGATTGAACGTGTATTCCTCTTAGGAATTCGGACTTTGCTTTATCTTCTTCGAAGATACCAATTGCTACTTCAAACTCATTGAGTGTACTGCCTGCATAATTGCTACCGAGAACATTTACGTGAAGCTACCTAATTGTTATCTTCCGTCAGCTACTAAACCATTCGCCAGGGACCCTTTTTCATACATCTCTATTTAGGCCTACGTCTAGTGTTTCACATGCTTGTGAACTGTATTTGTATTGTGTATCTAGAAATGTGTAAATAGCTATGAGTGTAAATAAATTATTTATTCAAGAAACACCTGCTTCTTCATTGTGTCACCTAAAACAGGGACCGGATACGTTACAGTAGATAAAAGGAAATGAAAGAAAAAAAGCCCATGTCTTTAATATGTTTAATGTAATTTTCTTTTTTTTTAAATTTAATTTTTAAGCTTCATGTTTCATTGATTGCTATGTATTGTCGATTACCATACCTACTGGTTATTGTCAAGATTACAGTCTAATTATCCTTTAATTAGACAACGTGTTGGTTGCTCTTAATTTTTATGACGTACTCACCTCCTCGCTTCCTTGGGAGCTGAAGTGTATTATATTTTTGTTTGGATTACTTTTTGCCTTGATGGTTAAATTGATGTTTTGATCTGTTTCACGTTCGGAGGTGAAATAGAAGACTTTCCACTTCGTTAGGTGCTCCGTTAAATTCCAATTACCTTGACCTTGACGTTGATGTTTAATTTAATAACACTGCGTCTGGTGGGAGTCGAACCCCTGCTTTTATTCTGGGTGCTAGGAACTTTGCCACCGAGCCAAACACACAGCATTCAATCAAATTGCTGGGAGACACACACAGAAATTTTAAACTTTACATATAAACCGTGGGGATACAAACATACCCAGACTCTAGTACAATGTTATGCAAAAATTTCAAGCAAATCGGTGCAATATTTTCAGAGATTTTGTGTTATGAACATACATTTACATTTTTATTTATATAGATAACAGAACCAGCTTAATGCATATTTAGATTGCTTTATAAATCCAGGTTTTACAGTATAATGTTTTATCAAGATAAACAAATCAGACTTAGTATTTCTACTTTATAGCTCTGGTAGTTTAAATGGGTAACAGCTTTGCAGCCATGTGTTGGTATAAAGGTATATGTGCCTGTATTGCCAGTTACATTTGGTTTTGGTAGTTTGGTTTGGTCTACTCTTTTGCAACACGTGTACTAATGAGAAGGGGCCTACTTAGGGGCTTAAAATCAACCAAAGTGAGATTCGAACCCACGAACTCCGGTACCGAAGATAAGCGTTCTAACCATTCGGCCATCGCTCGTCCCAGCTACATTTGAAAAATAATTCTTCTTTCTATTATTATTAATCAGGGGTGAATCATAGGTATCCCTCCCCTACCTTAACAGAATGCACCTCTAATTGATTTATTTTCTACGCGCTTAATTGATTTATTGAAAACTCAGTTCAATTCATTCATTAATTGCAAATATATTTCCTGCTTTAGATTCATTTATGAACGAGAAGGCAATAATTTGCCTCTTTCCAAAGCCATCAAACGACCGTTCGCGATTGAGGTAATAACTGCTGGAGACGCATTTACAAATCTGGGACTAGAGAACGGGAGACACACAATTAGTGGACTAGATCCTCATCAGTCAACGAAAAGCAGGAACTTTTAAACGTATCCGAGCACTCACTCCGAATCAAAATCCATCCCTATCGTCTACGCCCACAGAATCCCTCTAATTAACCGGAAATCTCCAACTTTGCCTTTAAATACTTTATGTCAGATCTCGTGAAATGGTAGAGGGAACGTCGCTTTCGAGAGAGAAACTATGTTCCCATAATCTTGAGAATATGGCTGAGAATTTAATAAGGACAGAAATGGTTGCTTTTATTAGGTGTATCATGAACGCCATAGGTGCGTGTGTATGTGGTGTGTACGTCGAATATTTCCATCATATCGGCTGGATAAACGGATTTTCTG
>CM063505.1:115014211-115039211 GCA_032207245.1 Pardosa pseudoannulata | reverse complement strand
AAAATTATATTTCCCGACCCTGTTTCTTAACTATAAATTCCCAGCACATAGCTTCACTAAACGTAAAATATGGAAATTCAATATATGCTCCCCATATTCGCGAAACCAATATATTCGTAGTTTATAAAAGCTGACTGGTGGTGATAGCAAACAGTGGTAAGAGCTCTGCATATATTTAAGCAGGGAAACGAAATTTAACTCTTTAAACATCTTTGTTTACAGAAAATCTCTCAATTTTTCCGGTTTCCAAGTTGGAACCAAGACGCGCTGCGTTAAGCCTTTCAAGTACTTTCCAGGGCTAGAGATGAAAATCTGTAAGGTAAGCTGAATGATAATAATAATAAAAAAATACTTCGAAACAAATGAGTATTACATTTTGGAGGGATTAACAGTGAAATGGTTTTACGATGATGGATAGATTTTAAAGTTTATTGTATGGAGGCTTTCTGTAAATCTTTTCAATAGATTTTTACTTCAATTTAATGAAAAAAAATATATTTCTTAAAAGTTAAGCTTCTTAAAAATCAAGTTTTAGTACTCAGTAATAAAGCTGATTTAAAGGAATTTTTTTTCACTACGAATTTTATATTTGTTTCGAAAAGGCATATGATTCAAGAACGACTTGTGTGCAGACACTGCTGAACTGCAGCATTCCATATTTTTGTCGATACAAAAATGTATTTAATAATTTATATTTGCTTGACATGGTTGATTATCACAATTCGAACTAGATGTCATGATAAAGCAATTAATTTTAAGATTATAAAATTAATTATAATTTAAATCTGCTATCAAAAAACTATTTTCTTTTATTAAAAGCACAGAAATTTTATATTCAAGTTATTAAAAGAAGAAAAGTTATTAAAAGCATATACATGTACATCAGTGTCGTGCGGTCCATACGTGCAGGGTGTGCACTGCACACCCTGGCAAAATTATGAGGGACAATAATTTTCTGCACCTATGTCTACCTATCTTTATATGGTATATAATAAATATTATTTATAATATATTCAAATATTATGTTGATTTGCTTGCTTGTATTCCCGCAGTGCGTGCGGTACTAGGTGCTGCACCACGTAGCGCGCAAACGAACATAGGAAGTTCTGATGTGTATGCACTGCGCACTAAATTGAAAATCACACTTTATATGTATGGGCTACTGGAGAAGAACAGCATACTATGGCACTGAGGCAAGTGCAGCTATTTTTCCCGCACTAGGCATTCAGAATCATCCGAAGGTACGGTTTATTAAGCGTTGTATTAGAGCGGGGACTTACGTGCTGAAGCGATTTTGGTTTTTTAACTGATTAACTGGCCACACGATTTTGCAGACGGTTAATGTTTAAATTTATATATTGTAAAATTTTGTTTTCATGGAAATATAAAAGAAGTATTTCATCAATATAAAGGGAAATGTTTTAGTGTGATAAAGTAATTTTGGTGATGCATTATATTTATTGAAATAATTCGCTGAAAAATAACGTTGTTTTGTTTTAAACAAACGAATTTTAACAGAATAGTCCAAATTTTACCATTCATTGTGTCTTATATAGAGTATATAAGTTATATCTGTAACACCAGATCCCTGGTTTTGTTTTTAAAAATTGTCAAGATGTTTTTCGCAGAATATATGATTTCCAAATGTCAAAAACAATTAATAAATATAATTTAATCCACTGACCGAACAAGAAACAGTTCTTTCTATTCTGCCAGCTTGCAGCGAAATCCTTTGCACTTGGAATAGACGTTCGGTTTGTCGGCACCAATGAGCATCCGGATGAGGCACCGCAGTGACGGGTGCCGTGTGGTGCTACGTTTGCTGAACATATGAGTTTTTCATGGAAGCCCGAAGCGTTGCTTTTCGACGCCGATATGACACCATACAACAAAAGACATGATTTTTGCTTCAGTGCTAGTAGAATTCTCATAAGTTTAGATGTTTTTATAGTTATAACTCGACTACTTGTAGGTAAATATTTTATTTACTGTAATCTTTAAATTTATATTCATAATAAATAACCCGTTTCAGAATGGAGAACTCAGATGTCTCAAAAACTTAAGATTTATTGGAAAATCCATGTTTTCTGCACACTCTGCATGAAAACCTACCGTACGCCACTGATGTACATGCATATATTGTTCTATATATGTATACATATAGATATATCAATACACAAAGAAAAACGTATAGATAAATTTAAGATTGAAAATGAACTCCGATAGGTATATTTGCTAGATATTTTTTATGGCTATTAAAGTCTTTCAATATTATTTAAAAAATTCTTTACATATATGACACAGTCCGAGTGATTAAAGCATGGAAGACACATTTGATTTCATGTAAAAACTTCTTTATCGTAATTCTCCATGGCTAAACCATTTAGATATCCTTTATTCACATTTTTCGACGACAAGAGTGGAGGATGTTTCCCCAGCCCAAATTTCCTCCTGGAAGAGTTTTTTTTTGGCTTCGCTACCTAAGCAAATTCTTATTGTCTACTTCGTCAACATGGCTGCCTTTAGCATACTGCTTTTCTTTGCAAAGTAACTCAACTGAAAATGGCAGATATAAAGTACGTTGCTGTTATTTGCAATCAAAACAGATGCATTGTCCAAAGGGTATAAGAACCTCAGCCAAAAATGTAGAACCATTGATGAATTCTCTATAAAGCTCAAGGCGCCATCATATTACGTCGATATGACACAAGCGACTTCAGCTTCAAAATGGTGTCAGAAGTCGTCAATCAAAAACATGCATTGTCCAAGAGGTACAGTAATCTCAGCCAAAAATGTACAACCATTGGTTAAGTCTCTATAAGGCTCAAGGTGCCATCATATTAGGTCGAAATGACACAGTCGACTTCCACGTCAAAATGGTGTCAGAAGTCGGCAATCAAAAACATACATCATAGAGAATTCATGATACGAAAGGGGTACAGGAATCTCAGCCAACAATGCAGAACCATTGCTGAATTCTCTATAAGGCTCAGGGTGCCACCATATTACGGTGGAGATATGTCACAGGTGACTTCCGTGTCATAATGATGTCAGAGTTCGTCAATCAAAAACATGCATTATCTAAGGGTTACAGGAATTTCAGCCAAAAATGTAGAACAATTTCTGACTTCTTTATAAGGCTCAAGGTGCCATCATATTAGGTCGATATGACACAGTGAACTTCCGCGTTAAAATGGTGTCAGAAGTCGTCAATCAAAAACATGCACTGTCCAAAGACTACAGGAATCTCAGCCAAAATTGTAGAACCATTGCTGATTTCTCTATAAGGCTCAAGGGTGCCACTATATTAAGTTCGAGATATGTCATAGGCGACGTCCGCGTTAAAATGGTGTCAAACGTCTACAATCAAAAACATGCATTGTCCAAGGGGTACAGGAACCTCAGCAAAAATGTAGAACCATTACAAACTTCTCTATAAGGGTCAAGGTGCCATCATATTACGGTCGAGATATGTCACAGGTGACTTCCGAGTCAAAAGGATGCCAGAAGACGTCAAAAGTGACACCAGAAGTCGCTAGAGAGAGATAAATTCATGATACGAAATTCCCCTCTTTTTTAACTTCTTGAGTCATTATGACCCGGAAGATACTTGTCACATATTGCTTGTGACATATATAGACCACAATATAGTAACAGCCTTATTCTTAAACACCACGATTAAAATTTATGAATATTTCATATGTAACATGAATGCTTCCCATGTTACTATTCTCTAGTAACCAAAGTTAAAGTATGTGAATGAAAATAGGATAAATATTTATAATAATTTATATTTTAAAATCGTACATTTAAACACTTTGAATGCATACAATTTATATGTAAAACCCAAATACACTATTAACGCATGAAAAGATTCGAAATTTTTACCGATGGAGTTATGCTAAATAAAACAAGAGCTGAAAGGTTATATAAAAACTTAGAAAAACCATAATAAATTTTTGTAACCACTTTATAATTTTTTGTCATCACTCTGAATCTATATGATTATTTACTTACGAATCATATTTTATAAACAGGATAAGTTACTGATAATCTATAAATAGAACTGAATATTTAAAAATGAAAATTTATGATTAATAGGGCAGAAATTCAAAAGAGTTTAAAAAGAGAGATTGATAAATTTTTTTTTTAAATTCTCTTAACTCATTCTAAATTCTGCAAATATTAATTCATGTAAAATTTGGAAAGCTTCCATTAACAGTTTCATATAAACTTTCTCTGTAAATGAGATATTTAGGGCCTCTCGAAGTTGCAACGCTTTCCCCTGCTGCATGCCCGTTTTAGATCCCCTTTGTGAAGTTAATTCCCTCTAAAGCACAGAATTTAATCAACTGCATGCTCATTCTGCCAATTTATCAAGTGAAAATTACGTCCATTGACCCTGACGTTCTGTGACTCGAAACTGATTACTCAGTTAGACAAGTTCTGAATGAAACAAATCGCTCGTGATGAATGTCGAATGGGTATAATTAGTAGAACCGTGGAAGGAAACTATTACAAAGAGTACACAAATCTACATCGAAATCAGAAATGTTTGGCCAAATATTTTAACGAGACAGAGTACTGATCGAATTCGAAAAATGTTCATTACCACAGCGGTTTTTCGATTTATCATAAAATGAAAAATTCTGTTCCTTTTTGAAAATACTATGTTTACATCCCTTATATAATATTAGCCTTAATTATCTGTCCGTCTATCCTCTGATTTATCAAGCGGTTGTACTTGGTTTTAGATTATTTTAAAATAAAAAAAATTAAAAACTCATAAGAAATTAAAAATTTTCATAGTATTTGTAATACTATGTTAACCCTTTAATGCATAACGTCTCATATAAGATACCGCTAAAATACAACTTGTAGAAACTTTAGGTTTTATTAGAGCGAGTTTTCCTTTCAAGAGTAAGATGAAGGCAATCCCCTATACTATAATAACTTAAGTTATCGAAGTTCAGAGTGCTAACCCTTACAACATTCAACTTAACCTAAGTTATCAGTCCGTCTGTCCTCGAATTTATGAAGCGGTTGTACCTAGAATGGATAGAGGCATCCATATTGAATTCTTGATGAGTTAGGGTTAGAAACGTTCGAAATCCACAGCTTCTCCCCCCTTTCGAGCATTTAATGCCATTATTTCAAGCCCTTTTTTCCCCGATTATCAGCAAACGATTAAATTTTTCAATTTGTCACATAATAAATGGGTAAAAATAACAATTTTTCAAACATTATGACGTCATTCCTTTAACCATCTCATTTAATCATTTCTTATTTTAAATTATTTAAATATCGTCTGCATTATTTTCATAGGTTTTATCATTGAACTTATACATTATGTAAATAATTTTCTTCTATATTTGACTTCAATAATAGATTAGGTACATATGTGATAATTTTAAATTTAATCATCGATTATTTTTTGTTGCAATGAAAATTTTATCACTGGTATTAACAACAAAGTCTATCTCCCTGTAGGGTGTAGGGGAAAGAATAGTTTCATTCCTTTACTTTTATTAATTACTGTGGTAAAAAAAATTGGGAAGAACTTAACAATAATTTCGACGTAGCTAAGAGAACATTGAATTATCATTCTAAACGAATTCAACGTGATTCTAAACTGCATTCCCAGTATCGGGAGACTTTAGAGGAGTGTGAAGATAAACAAATTATTGAGCGTGTACCAGATAATTCTCATCCAAAAAAACAAACCATTTTTTTTACCTGCCTCATTTACAATTTCGGAAAATTAGAAGTTTTACTGATCACGTCATATGACGGGCTATATGTTAGTGTATATTACTAAGGCTAGAATTTAGCAAAAAATGTTTAATTTTGTCAGCAGCAATGTTTTATATATAATTTCCTACAATTTATTTTCCAAACGATGGTTTTCTCTGCAAAAAATTCTGGTGAAAATCAGGTACTTTTAAAATAAATCTTTTATATCTAGATAGAAGTGTGCTATTTTAAAAATGGTAGAAGGGCACAAATTTTCTTTCTTTTGCTACTGTTTTAATCTTCTCTAAATAGAAAATTGTGACATTTTATGGATCATTTTTAAGTTATACCCCACAGTGTTAAGCCACGTTATAATAATATTTTTTGTTGTTATAGAGAGTACAGATTACAATCAAAAGGGGAGGTGCACAGCTGCACGGTTGTATTAGCCCTAAATACAAAATTTGGACCTTTTATGTCTAATGATTTTTGATTTATATAAGATACGTACGTATCTACAGACGCCAAGAAAATCCTGAACTAGTCAGAACTATAATAGCTAGTAGTTAACAGCTATAACATTCCTAAATAAAAAAATTTTGACTTTTTACGGCTAAGGATTTTTGATTTATGTAAGATACATACGTACCTACAGACGCCAAGAGAATCCTGAACTAGTCAGCACTATAGTAGTTAGTAGTCAATATCTATAACAGTCTTTAATACAAAATTTTGACTTTTTACGGCTAAGGATTTTCTGATTTATGTATGATACATACGTACCTACAGATGCCAAGAGAATCCTGAACTAGTCAGCACTATAGTAGTTAGTAGTCAATATCTATAACAGTCTTTAATACAAAATTTTGACTTTTTACGGCTAAGGATTTTCTGATTTATGTATGATACATACGTACCTATAGACACCAAGAGAATCCTGAACTAGTCAACACTATAGTAGTTAGTAGTCAACATCTATAACAGTCCTAAATACAAAATTTTGACCTTTTATGACTAATGATTTTTGATTTATGTAAGATACATACGTATCTACAGACGAAGAGAATCCCGAACTAGTCAGAACTATAATAGTTAGTAGCTAACGCCTATAACTATCCTAAATACAAAATTTCGACCTCTTACGGCTAGTCATTTCTAATTTACGTGAGATACGTAGCTAAAGACGCTAAGAGGATCTTGAAATAGTTCTGACTAGTTCAGGAAAGGTCAAAATGGATATTTAAAGTTTTAAAAATTAAAGTATCCTGTCCATACATACAGATCTAACACTGAAATAGCCAAAATATTTCCATGCTTGGCCAAAATGTGTATTTATGTTGAAAACTGAACAGGGAAAGATTTTGCGATTACAATGTTTCATTTACTCTGTAAATTAAGTAAAATAAACTAAAGTTTAAATCTTAAATTGGTTCCACTGTTTTTGATAACGAAAAGGATGTGTTTACTTTTTTTTTATATATATTTACTATCGAATTCTAACTTAGTGGACTTTTTCTTCAAGTATAAATTATTAGAAGGTTCTAGTTTAACAAAAATTTACGTAAAAATTAGAAACATTGAATATATGTTTTAAACTGCACGGTTTCGAAACATTTTTCCGAATATTTTTTTTAAAAGCGGTACTGTCCGATTTGTGTATAGCTTATAAATAAATAAATAAAAAATAATATATAAAAGAGAGAATGTAAAACATTTAATAATGTTAGAGAGTTAAGATGCATTCTTAAATCTTCTTTCCGGATTGTCATTATTTTATTAATGAATAAATGATAAATGAATATGTAAACTTTTATAATTGAACATAACAAAACATTTACGTAGTGCTGCCATCTGTTGATACATAGATGAAACACAGGAAAGAAATAACTCGAATAAAAAATAATACATTTGACTTTAAAAGTATTGGGTTATTGTCCCGGTCAGTTATCTTATAATTTATAGGATAAATTAGAAGAACAGAAAAAAATATTATCTCAATTTCAGTGAAATAAGCTATTTCTGCGATGAGAAGAATTTAGAAAATTTCAAATAAATTTTATACAGTTATATTTTTATGAGATTAGTTTATCAAATTATTGAGATATATAGACTAAGTAAGTGTAATGTTTGTATATATTAATAAAATGCATCATAAAAAGATGTAACTTTATTAATTAATTAAAATTTTTTTCATTCCTTTTTTCGTATTAAATGCTTTAATTTGTAAGATACCGGTAATTAGTAACATGTTGTTACGGACAATTTGTGTACTTCTATTAAATAAATTTATTAGACAGAATTGATATTCAAAAATACTACACTTAAACTGCATTTTTAATAACTTCTTAGTTTTTGAACATCTGATTCACTCTTTTCGTTAATCCACATGTTGATGAAATCTAGATACTAATAAGTTCGGAGTATTAGACTATGTTTTAAAACTAACCAATTTCTAATGGTTTTGATTTTTTTTTAAATATGAAATCGCAAACAAATTCTTATCTATACAATACTACACCCCAAAATTCTCTGAATCTTGAATTTCTGAAGTTGTTCTGAAGTTATGGTAGGAGTAGTTGTCCAGCACATATATTCCTGTGAAAGTTCGAGCAGATATATTTAAGTGCTGTACTTCTGGCACTACTTAATTATTTATTTTTAAATAATTGCAGATTTATTATATGAAGATAGTTGTGGAATACAAATTCTTTTGAATGAAAACATCCAGTACTAATATCGGAGTCGACACGAGTTTTCCCCATGAAGATAAAAATATCCACTTACGAAATATGTTTAATTGGAAAGGCAGACGATTGTATTTCAAAGCCAATAATACATCAGGGAATCACGAGATTAGAGGTGACAGCAATAGAAACAAATTAAAAAAAAACAGAACATATAATGATTGATCGATCATGACGGGATTTTACATGTTCATTTAGGTCAACATCTGAAAAGTTTAGGGCAGGTCAAATATTTGGGAGGTCAAGCGCCTGGGGGAATAGACTTCTATTTTAAATATAATTTGGATTTAGCGACTCTGTTTTGTATCCATTTGATATATTTTCCTTTTAATTAGTGTTAAAGTAATTAAAATTTTTTAAGTAAATGAATGGAATCGTCATTCCTTTCATGTGTCACTGTAGACGACTTTGACGAGTCTACCTCGTCAACAGTTATTTTCGCCGTGTAGTATTATGTTTTACTCAGCTGCTTCACCAATGCGTCGATTCTGGATTATTTATAATGTTCAAGATGCCGACTCTCCCATCTTTTCACTGTATCAATAACGAAGTTGCATACACAAATCAGTAAATTGGAAAGAAGTACATTGCAAACAGTATTTAATACATCAGTTATGTCGAAGGCGGAAGCCTTGCTAGGCAATAATTGAGCCTAACAGACTGAAATATTATGACAAATGCCAAAATTGACAATGTTTGAGTTAATGAAATATTTTATAAGAATCCAAATTACAAAATAAATATTCTCTGTCTCAGACTGTATATGACTATTCAGTTGAACCAAATTAAACAGCATTTTTTTAGACGCATCAAATTCTGTTTTATTTGTATGTTAAGGGGTTAATTCTTTGAGTTCTTCTTTAAGGGCAATTGAAAAATAATTCAAAAATTTTTTATGTTTTTTGAGGACGGTTTTTCCTTATTAATGGTGGTAGGTGGCAAGCTTATGACTAGTCACCGAAATTTTCAAATATCAGCTATTATTGACAATATTGTCATTTAAACCAATGTTCTACAATTTTCCGAGTGTTGCACATGAATTTACATTTTCAGCTAGTACATCAACTGAGATCGGGATAAATACCTGTACCCAGAGGTGTAATAAGATATTTTCCGGGGAGTGGAGAGGGTTTTCCCCACTTTAGTTCAAATCTCAATTAATACAGCAAGCATTTGAGACATACTATATGCATACAGTAAACCCCAAAGGGGCGTTTATAATCCCCACAAACACTTTTCAATATGCCACTGGCTGTACCTATTAAACAAGTTCACTTTGCATTTTTTTGTTATTTAAGTACAATGGTAGCAAATATAACTTTTATCAGCAAATTTTTCATTTTTTATAAATGATAGTCTACAATGTTTAAAGTTAAAGCTAATCACTTAAGAGCACAGTAATATTATAGTAAGTTCTTGACAGGACAAACACAACAGTCTACGAACACAAGTTAATTACTTGGACAAAGTACATTTTACACAAAAGAACAATAAAATAAAAATAACAAGCAGCGTCTTTTACTTCTCCAGCATAGCATCGTATCGCGCCGTCAAATATACTAATCGCTTTTTTGGGGAGATGGACAGATGGTGTCCTTCCAAAAAAAGGCGAAAGATTTCAGTTAAGGACCCCACAACATTTGAAACTGTTAAAATTCCAAACTTCTTCTACTCTCATGAGTTCACAATAACTTGCATTTAACCCTTTAAAGGTCCCAAAATAAATTCCTGGGAATTTAATGTAATTTGTGTATAAGTGTTATCTATAAGCCTTGTATATGTAAAATATATAATTTTTTTTTACGTTCCTTAGAAGGGCTTGTTTTAAAGGATACCAAATTAGGGTTTGAGAAGTGGTTTAACTGACTAACCCCTACCCTTGTACAGCTTGAACATTATGCCTTTTTAAAAGTTTAACTATACTGGAAGAACAATAAATGATAATCCTTAAATTGGTATAATAAATAAATATCTTAACAACTTAAAAGTGTTGTTTGTACTGGTACTTTTATTTGAGGTCATAAGTAAGATAAATTGAATCTGACTTCTCAAGTACAGAAAGTTTAAATACGTATATTTCAATAGAAAAATAAATAAATAAGTTAAACGTAGAACTATCATCTGTTATATATTTAAAATATCAAAAATATAATATGTATAAAATGTATAATACTTATATATAAAATGTATAAAATATGTAAAATATATAAAATATATAATGTATTTTTAGTATATAAAATGTACAATATGTATGTATGTATGTATATATATATATATATATATATATATATATATATATATATATATATATATATATATATATATATATATATATATATATATATATATATATATATATATATATATATATATATATATATATATATATACATATATATATACATATATATATATATATATATATATATATATATATATATATATATATATATATATATTTATATATATATATATATATATATATATATATATATATATATATATATATATATATATATATATATATATATATATATATATATATATAATCGAAAACTCATCATTTCTCCAAAAAGTTTTTTTTAATTGCAAAAGCTCTTGATTCTACATCATTGGCATCCACATATCACAGATGTATGAGATTGGAGCCGTAAATAATTATAAAAAGATAAAGTAAAGTAAATCAAAAAGTAAAGTTAAAAAAAAAGAAGTTTAATAGGTGGTTTTGTTACAAAACCACTGTCTGTTAAAGGGTTAAATAGTGATGAATATATATTGTTCAGAAATAATTCGCCTGTTAGTGGGTTAAACACTTCTAAGATGAAAATTTTTTGTAAGGCAATCAGGTCTAGTTTTCAGATGGTAAGTTGTCATGGATCTAGAAAAGTCCCTGGTGTTGCAAATAATTTCCTCCACTTATTCTTAAATTCTAATACATTTCCATATTCTTTTTGCATAGCATTTCATCCAGTATATAATAATAGCCTAAGTTGTCTGTCCATCTGTCCACGAATTTAGGAAGCGATTGTACCTGGAATGGAAAGTGGCATCCATATTGTATTTTTGATGAGTTAGGGTTAGCAAAATTCAAAGCGAGTTCGAAAACTTTCGAAATTTACCCCTTACCTCTTTTCGAATGCTTAATGCCATTATTTCAAGCTCTGTTGTCCCCGGTTAAAAGTGTGATGAGGCGATTTAGATCTGTTATATAACTGATTCATTCATACAAGAAGTAAAATGTTCGAGATCTAAATCTGACCTCATCACATCTTTGTAAAGAGATAGAGAGCCATAAATTTTTATTCAACGGATATTGTTGTCAAGTACGGAGACGGGATTCTAATCTGGGACTGGGATCAGAACCCCGCCCGAGACCACCGTACAAGACAACAATATCCGTTGAATATAAATTTATGGTCCTCCATCTCTTTACAAAGATGTGATGAGGTCAGATTTAGATCCCGAACATTTTACTTCTTGTATGAATGAATCAATTATATAAGAGATCTAAATAGCCTCATCACAAAGAGCAGAACATTAAATTTATCAATTTATCGCATAATAAATAGGTAAAAGTAACATTTTTTCTAACATTATGTCTTCATTCCTTTAACCATATCATATAATCATTTCTTATTTTAAATTAGTTAAATATCGTCTGCATTGTTTTCATACGTTTTATCACTGAACTTAGATATTACGTAAATAATTTTCTTTTATATTTGTATTAAATAATAGATTAGGTACATATGTGATAATTTTAAATTTAATCATCGATTATTTTTTGTTTCAATGAAAATTTTATCACCGGTATTAACAACAAATTCTTTTCATAAAAGTCTAGGAGTCTATTTCACGGACTAATAAATATCTAGCGTTTAAGTTATATATATTTGAAGATTAAGAAGTTCTTTCGTTTGTGTGTTCGTTTTTTATACATAACCACACGATTTGCAATCAATTCGCTCAATTTTGGACATAATTCATATTGTTACCAATTTATGAAGTGTAGCGTTCGTGGATTGAGTAGACTATGAAATAAGACAGCAAAAATAACTGCACTTTATTCGTAATGCAGGGAAAACTTGAATACAGCATCCAACACCGCGAGAACTGGCTAGCACAGGCGATAGTTTACTAAAACTCTTAGCGCCAAACAATGTAGGTGTTTACCTCTACAAATTTTTCTACAAATTTGGCTATAAATCGCCAAACTTCGCGCCAAAAATTAGTCGCCAAAAACATTGCCTACGAGCCAATATCTCGCGAAATACATGATTTACCCATTATGATAATCAGTATACGGCAAAAATACATGCCAACTTGCGAAATTCGTAACATTATATATATACCGCCAAATAATCACTGTCAATATTAAAACATCTGCTGTTCACCCTATCACGTAATATGACAAGATAAATTAAAGTTGGCAACTAACATACGGTCAGTAAAGGTAAACAAATTATTGAGAGTGTACGAGATAATTCTCAGCCAAAAAACAAACCTTTTTTTTACTTGCCTTATAGAGTACTTTACAATTTTAGAAAATTAAAAATTTTATTGATAATGTCATATGACGGGCTATATGCTAGTTAGCATATAATAATATCCTATGTTATCTATTCGTCTGTACTCGAATTTATGAAGCGGTTGGGCCTAGAATAGACAGAGGCATCCATATTTGATTCTTGAGGAGTTAGGATTAGCAAAATTCAAAGCAAGTCTTAAAAACGTTCGATATCTCCTCCCCCCTTTTCGAACGTCTAATGTCAATATTTCAAGCCCTATTTTCCCCTGTTAAGAGCAGGCTATTAAGTCTATCACATAATAAATAGGTAAACATAATATTTATTTTAACATTATGACGTCCTTCCTTTCACCATCTCATTTAATCATTTCTTATTTTAAACTATTTAAATATCGTCTGCATTATTTTCATACGTTTTATCACTGAAATTATGTATTACGTATATACTTTTCTTTTATATTTGGCATAAATAACAGATTATGTACATATGTGATAATTTTAAACTTAACCCATCGATTATTTTTTGTCGCAATGAAAATTTTATTACCGGTATTAAGAACAAATTCTTTTCCTAAAAATTTAGGAAAATTCGGAAGAACTTAACGGTCATTCTTACGTAGTTAAGAAAACTTTGAATTAACTTTCTAAATGTATTCAACGTGATTCTAAACTACATTCACAGTATCGGGAGATTTTAGAGGAGTATGAAGATAAACAAATTATAGAGCGTGTATCAGATAATTCTCAGATAAAACACGAACCATTTTATTACTTGCCTCACAGGGTACTTTACAATTCTGGAAAATTAAAAATTTTACTGATCCCGTCATATGACGGGTGTTCCGGATGCACCGGAACATAACAACTCAACTTTTCTGTTTTCGTTTTCGTCGTTTTTTCAGAACTTTCTCCAGTAACAGTTCACATCGTTCGCATCCGCACGGCAGCTGGCATGTTGTCTGTTTATCATTTTGTCGCACAACGCAACAAATATGTTATTAAGTGCTCATAACATCAATTAAAACTTTAAAGTATAACTTGTAAAGTAAAACTTTAAAGTATGACTTGTTTATATTTCTGGCATCTTCATTATATACAAATTCATGAACTTTCTCCAGTAGCAGTTCACAACACGTTCGCATCCGCACGGCAGCTGGCATGCTGTCCGTTTATCATTTTGTCGCACATCGCATACAACGGGCTATATGCTAGTTTTAAATAACCTTAATTTTAAATATATGCAGTCAGCTTTCGATATTTAGAATTCGTTTATGTATGAAAATTTTATCACCGGTATTAACTACAAATTCTTTTCATAAAAGTCTAGGAGTCTATTTCACGGACTAATATATATCTGCCGTTTAAGTTATATATCTTTGAAAGCTAAGAAGTTTGTTCGTTTGTGTGTTTGTTTTTTATATATAACCACCGGTTTGACTAAATGAATTCAACGTGATTCTAAACTGCATTTATAGTATCGGGAGATTTAGAGGAGTATGAAGATAAACAACTTATTGAGCGTGTACCAGATAATTCTCAGCCAAAAAACAAACCCCTTTTTTTAACTGCCTCATAGAGTACTTTCAATTTTCTGGAACATTAAAAATTTTACTAATCCCGTCATATGACGGGCTATATGCTAGTTTGTGAAATGTTATCATATCGTATTACTTGAACAGCACTATTCTCCCATGAAAATAAATAATTCTAGTTTCACTCCTGTTTGTTAGAGAAATTAAGTTAGCACTTAACCCTTTATCTACTAACGGTACTTATAAGTACCAATCACCTTAACCGTTTATGTACTGACGGTACATTTAAGTCCCACTTTCATTAATTAGTTCTAACAAACTAAATTTCACACCGGGGAGATTTTTTTACTTGTATATAATTATCAATGTGACAAATAAAAACAATATAAAGACATTTTCAGTATTTCATAATGCAGTAGATAAAGAGTTAAAGTACATTTTATTCCCCCTAATGATTTTATATTTGGTGTATTTTTTAATTTTATATACGATTTGTGATAAATTTAATCACACCAGTCCCAAATAAGTCACAATAATGATTATATAATTTTTTTTTATAAATTCCTACATTAAATTAACCTTCTTTTATATATTTTGATAAATAAAGTAAGTGTATAAGGATTTTTATCTATAATTTATGAGTAAGCGCCAATAGAATTTTCGAATAAGCTCCTCCGAATCTTAATATTTAACTTACACAACTCAATTTCCTTCTTCGGAGAATAGCACTATACTTTTCCTGTATGTTAGTATATGGCTATTACAACTCTAGACATATATTTTAAAATCTCCTAAACATATTGCATTCAGTAGGATAAGGAAGACAGGAACGGTGGGTGCGTCCTGCTTACTACTAGTTCTGAGGGGGGAGACAAAAATCTGTACCTTAGCCATTTTGGTTTGGTTTGGAGCGCTACGGTCTACTGTTTTGCACAAGAGGTCTAATGAGACCGGGACCTACAGCTTCAAGCCGATTCCGAACGGCTACAAACATCTATGCCAGCAGCGGGATTCGAACCCGTGAACTCTGGTTCCCAAGAGCAGCTATCTACCATTCGGCCATCGTTCGGCTAGCCATTTTGTAAATTGAAAATAGTATAGATAAATTTACCAGATTTGATGACGCAATGTCAAAAGTTGCAGGATGAAGAATTATAAAGAAGATATTCTAAGTATAATGTTTAAATTATAGTGTGTTATACTAGACTTTAGAGAATAAAACTTGTAAACAATTAAGTTTTCATTGCGTTATATAACAGGGGTGGTCAGCTAGTGTATTTGTCCGTAATCGACCAACTCCAGACCGATTTGGAATTTGTAAACTTGAATTTAAAAAGTCTGCTTGTCGAATGATTTCAACATTCGGAACAGCGTACTTATATGAATCATTTCAATCCACTTTAAAATTCTTGAAATCCAAACACCGATCAGTATTAACTAACCAGCATCTCAAAGAACTACTGAGAAGTGCTGTCACCAATTATTCACAAAATTTTAAAGAATTATCAAGAGAAGTAAAATAAATGTGTTTAATTTTTAATATTTAAATTCAATACACATATTTTGTATTTTTATTTATTTGTGTTTAATAAATATAATTTCTGTAAAAAATGCTAATACCCTTTTTGAATACCTTTTAAATACGTATTTAAATACGGCTCTCGAAAAATTTCAAATTTTGAAGAATGGCTCAGACTATCAAGGATTTATTGTCATCTATATAATAATAGCTTAAGGTGTCTGTCGGCAAATTTTTGAAGCGTTGTACCTGGAATGGATTCCTCGGCTAAGGGCAGGCGATTAAATTTATCAATTTATTCACGTAATAAATAGGTAAAAATAATTTTTTTTTTAAGCATTATGACGTCATTCCTTTAACCATCTCATATAATCATTCTTGTTTTAAATTATTTAAATTTCGCGTGCATTATTTTTATACTTTTTAAAATTAAATTAAATAATTTTTTATTTTTTATTGATAATAAAAATATTTTTTAATTTATTATATATTTTTTTGTTTTATTATATAATATTTATAAATATTATTATTTTTATTATTTATATGTGTTTGTTTGTTTGTTATTAACCACATTTTGACAAAGTGTGATTTTTTTCTGAATTGATATAGGATATACTCTAGAGGATATTTGTATTGAGAGTAACCAGATAATTCTGAAAATTTTTTATAATGATTTACCTGCTCATTTATAATAGTTCTGGTATTAAAAATTTTTGATTATTTTTTAATATGTTAGTATTAATAATTAGTTCGTTATAATATAAATTGTGAATTTTTATTGGTTTGTTGTAAACTGGGGAAAGTTTAAAAGTATAATTAGGTAAATAAATATTTTGCATCATTTTATAAGCTGTGATTTTTAATATAAAATGTATTTTATTTTGTTTTGTAAATTTGAGCTGGTACTATAGTCTTTTAGTGGTGAATATTTTTACTTTATTTGTAATATTTAAAATATTTTAATTTGTTTTTTTTAAATAATCAGCATTTTATTCTTTTAATCATCCAATTGAATACAAAAAATTTCGTTCTCAATAAATTTCATTTCATATTTTGAGTCGATAAGGGAATGACAAGTTTAAACTCCTTACCGAGTACAACCAGACCTTGCTATACCCACTGAGTGAATTCTAATGCATTTTAATGAAATAGAAGAAGCTCTCTTTATAAAATAGATGCATTTGTCATCCGACAACTACTGCGTAATCTTTTTGAAAATAAATTTATTATGTCCCGTTATAAGCAAGAGCTAATGTTACCTACTTGGTGGGCAAGTGTCGTTTCTTCAATAAAAGGCCGTCGCAGTCGAAATGGTAGGTCGATTTCGACTCCTGAGCCGTAAAAAGTCCAATTTAAGAAAATGGAGGCCCCTTTCGACCTCCAGCTAGAGCTGTTCAGGCGCGAAATCGAGTGAATGGGCACTTCCTGATATTGGATACTTAGAGCTCATCACAGTAATACTCAGTGATTTGGCTTTGGCCATACTCTCATTAAGCGAAAAGCACTAGATCCGGCTCTGTGAGCGGTCATCAGTTAAAATGTCGATAAGGTCAACTATTTTTAAAAACCTTTATATTAGATGTACTTATCTGTCTGTCTGTGCGTAGAAAACGACTTGCACTTTTATAGATACGTTACTACTTATATATTGATAGATGAATGAGTATATAATATCACATAAAATCTCTTTTAATTATAAGTTTATTTACAAATACACATAAATATGGGTATAAACATGTACAGCCAATTCTCGATATCTTGAATTCATCGAAAACGAGAAATATGTTGGAGGTATCGATGGTTTTGTTCTGATGTATTTAACCGTAATGATACAAACATTTCATTCACTTTGATAAACTCATAAGCTCATCGTTAAAATTCGTAATAAAAGTGGTGCAATAACGATTATGCACCAGTGCTCGATATCTTGAATTCATCGAAAACGAGATATAGGTTAGAGATATCGATGAAGCGCATGTGTTTTATTCTGGTGTATTTACCCGTAATGGTAAAAATATTGCATTTACTTAAAACTCATAATAAAAGTGGTGCAATAACGATTATGCCTTAATGCTCAATATTTTGAATTCATCGAAAACGAGAAATATAGAGATATCGATGAAGCTCACTTATTTTATTCTGGTGTATTTAACGGTAATGGTAAAAATATTGCATTTACTTTGATAAACTCATAAGTTCATCATTAAAACTCATAATAAAAGTGGTGCAATAAAGATTATGCACCAATGCTCAATATCTTGAATTCATCGAAAACGAGAAAAATGTTAGATATCGATGAAGCGCACGTGTTTTATTCTGGTGTGTTTACCCGTAATGGTAAAAATATTGCATTTACTTTTATAAACTCATAAGTTCATCATTAAAACTCATAATAAAAGTGGTACAGTAACAATTACGTAAGATAAACAAAAATATTTTTAATTTTTAAATAGAATTGAAGTACTCTTTTTTTTTATTAGTCTTAAATTTATTTTATCTTACGTAAGAAATCATAAATTTTTATACAAAGCAATGCTATCATCTATACGGTTTTCAAGGCGATGTGTACTGAAACTGTATATAACTAACATTCGAGTGCACATTATTATCTCTAAAAATTTAAAATCCTTGATCATTAGAGGTCTTATTGGGCCATACTCTGAGCGGTCATCAGTTAAAATGTCGATAAGGTCAACTATTTTTAAAAACCTTTATATTAGATGTACTTATTTGTCTGTCTGTGCGTAGAAAACAACTTGCACTTTTATAGATACGTTACTACTTATTTATTGATAGATGAATGTGAGCATAATATCATATGTAAAATCTCTATTAATAAGTTTATTTACAAATGAACATAAGAATGGGTATAAACATGTACAGCCAACGCTCGATATCTTGAATTCATCGAAAAAGAGAAATGTGTTAGAGATATCGATGAAGCTCACTTATTTTATTCTGGTGTATTTAACGGTAATGGTAAGTTACTTCGTCCCCCGACCCAGGTTACGCCAAACGGGAATAACGGTAATGGTAAAAATGTCGCATTTACTTTGATAAAATCATAAGTTCATCGTTAAAACTCATAATAAAAGAGGTGAAATAACGATTATGTACCCATGCTCAATATCTTGAATTCATCGAAAACTAGAAATGTGTTATAGATATCGATGAAACGCACATGTCTTATTCTGGTGTATTTACCAGTAATGATAAAAATATTGCATTTTGATAAACTCAAAAGTTTACCATTAAAACTCATAATAAAAGTGGTGTAATAACGATTATGTAAGATAAACAAAACTATTTTTTAATTTTCAATTAGAATTGAATTACTATTTTCTTATTGGTTTTAAAAGTTTATTTTATCTTGTGTAAGAAATCATATATTTTTATACAAAGCAATAATATTATTTAATGGTTTTCAAGGCGATAAGTACTGATATATAACTAACAAGTGCACATTATCTATAAAAATTTAAAATCTTTGTTCATTAGAGGTCTTCTTAGCAATGATGCTTTTATCTTAGATTTCTTTGTCCCTGACAAGTTTTGTTTTTTAATCTACATCTACGGAATCTGAAAATTGTGTAAAGTCTTCCTCAAACGGTTTCATTATATCTGAGAATTCATCGTTTAAAGGTTCATCATTTTTTTTAAAAAAGTGTTAGGTACAATATTAATAAACCATCATTTTACAAAACAATTAGGAATAGTTTTCAAGGAAATTTTGTTTCATAAACCTCTAAAAGTCATTCCTAAATTTTCCAAAGCATAAATGGTAGTCATATGCTTGAAACTCTTTTCAATTATTCATTCATTCTGTTACAAAAATTAATGCAAACGTTTCCCCAGTCATCGAGATAAGCTGAGAAAATTTCGAGTTACTTAGAAAACATTTTATCGGAATATATTGATGTAACCATTGGATTCCGAAAAAACTTCGAGATAGTTGGAAATTGTAGGTAAACCAAGTCTAGATATCGAAAGATGACAGCAGATATTTAAAATTAAGGTTATTTAAAACTAACATATAGCCCATCATATGAGGGGATAAGGTTTTTTGGTTTTGGTTTGGAGTGCTACGGTCTACTTTTTGCAACACATAATAATACATTAAAGATTAATTAAAATAAATTATTTAAACGACTGGTACGAAAACAATCGATCATTCATGAATTAGTAAAATTTTTAATTTTCCAGAATTGTAAAGTAGCTTATGAGGCTGGTAAAAACATGGTTTGTTTTTTGTCTGAGAATTATCTGGTACACGCTCAATAATTTTTTTTATCTTCATACTCTTCTAATGTCTCCTGATACTGTGAAAGCAGATTAGCCCTCGTGTTGCAAAAAAGTAGACCGTAGCACTCCAAACCAAACCAAAAATGTGAAAGCAGTTTAGAATCACGTTGATTTCATTTAGTCAAACTGTGTGGTTATGTATAAAAAAAACACACAAACAAACTTCTTGATATTCAAAAATATATAACTTAAACGCTAGATCTGTATTAGTCTGTGAAATAGATTGATAGACTTTTATGAAAGTAATTTTTTTAATACCGGTAATAAAATATTCATTGCAACAAAAAATAATCGATGATTAAATTTAATATTATCACATATGTGCCTAATCTATTATCTATGCCAAATAAGAAAGAGAATTAATTGCGTAATATCTCAGTTCAGTGATAAAACGTATGAAAATAATGCAAACCATATTTAAATAATTCAAAACAAAAAAGGATTAAATAAGATGGCTAAAGAAATGACGCCATAATGCTAGAAAAAAAAATGTTAGTTTTACCTATTTATTATGTGATAAACTTAATAGCGTGCTCTTAGCTGGGGAAAATAGGGCTTGAAATAATGGCATTAAGAGCTCGAAAAGTGAGAGGAGGAGGAGATTTCAAATGTTTTAAAGATTTGCTTTGAATTTTGTTAACCCTAAGTCATCCAGAACCCAGTATGGATGCTCCTATCCATTCCAGGTCCAACCACTTCATAAATTCGAGGGCATACGGACAGATAACTTAGGCTATTATTATATGGGGGATTAGTAGACACGTTCATATTTCTACTTGGAGATAAATTCTTGATGACTTGAGTATCATGATGGAGATTTAATTTCGAATAAAGAAAAGACTTAATTGTTTACAAACGTAACACAAGATTTAAAATGCTAGAAACGATTGGGTAACTTAATCTCCCAGCTGGACACAAGATTATTTGGACCATACACCAAGGAACAGGAATTTTCAAAACTTTAACTTTTATGCGAATAAGATTGAAAGAATAAACGAATTCGAATAAATTTCTCGTCGGGCAATTTACACCGAAGTGAGTAAATCATATTTTCGTTTAATAAAAAACAAAAACAAAAACCGAAGTCTGACTGTTACACCCGGAATTAGAGTTCCGTTTTCACCCATGACTCAACACGTGAGTACATGTATTTGTCATATGCAAATTAGTCAGCATTGCTTGTACAATTATTTACAAATGCACACGATTTTGCATATATTTATATAATACTATCTCTTTCTCTCTCCTTTCACACACACGCACAGAAGCACGCACGCGCGCACGCACACACACACACACACACACACACACATATATATTATATATACACACACAAATAATTGGCTTTCAAAAATTCCTGTACACTTAAGATACTTAGCTATTTTCAATTAACGGAGAGAGGGACACTTTTATAGAACTTACAATGAAAAATTACTAATGATCATATCTTTATCTACTTTTTTTCTCTTTTATTTTCATTTATTGTTCCCAACTCGCCGCCATTTTGTCAGTTATTATCCTTTGAGTGCTAGTTAAGAGTTCTTTGTAACATTCTTTCACTGTTTAATTTAAAAGCCCCCCTCCCCATTCCTTACCTTTCAAACTTTACTCATCGTCAGCTCATTCTCGCCAAAAGAATGCCAAACAAAACCCATTTCAACCTGGAATCGATACTCTTAAACTATCTAATGAATCCCTTTTACACGTTGCACCTAAACTGGTAATGATTGAGCCAGACACCCATAGAATCCGAGGACTGTAGGAAAGAGGCAGCACTTAATTGATAATAATAATGAAAAAAAATCTAATAGAAAAGTAACTTTTTATTGGAAATTAATCGACAAAGTTCTTCTTTTTTGAAAACTTTATAAAAAGTTATTTACAAAAAGGACGTCTAATGAAGATGTGTGACATAAAAATTAAAATCTGTTAAAAGTAGATCCCAAAAACTGGCTTAGGTTTAAAATTTTTATTGCGGAAACTTATGGATTTTAACCTTTATTAGGGAGATGTAGTTGCATTTTGCTTATTTAATTATCGAGAATTCATGTAGACTTAGATGACCCACACCCACATCCAACTCAAGAGTTTATGGATGCGAAAGCCTAAGTGGGTGAGGAAAACTTTTCGACATTATTTATTTTAAAGTTATACACTGAATTGTTGAGTTAAAATTAAATTTTTTATCATTATCACTATTTTTATTAAATATTTTCATTTATTTCAAAATTTAATTTGTATAAAAGAGTATTTGAATTTAATATATTGTTACGAATTTGTTTAGTGAACCGTAGATTTAGCATGGGACTCTATGGGTATCTCGCCAAATTGGCTCGATATCGGCTCGTTGGCGACAGTTTTGGCAATCTATTTCTGTCGCTAAGTTCATCGCCAAGTTCGTCACCAAGTGTCGTCAAATGCTGCCAAGTGGGGCGTCCCGTGACACTTCCGGTTCCTGTTTCTGGAATATTCCTTCAGTTTCTTAAGGCCTATATAAGGCAGGTTGAGTCCCATGCGGGTAGAATCGTTAAGTGGATCTGTAAGAAGTATGCACGATGTGTTGTGTGTCACTGGTTCTTTGATGCGGAAAGAGATATGTGAATCCGCGGCATTGCGTTCAAGTTGTTCCTCGTTGACGTTGTATCTTTTTCAACTGATTGCTAATAAAGTATTTGTCTTCATGCTGTAGTCTTGCTTGCTTAAAGGCCATTCAATCCGTGAACCCAGCGTTGAAGTTCGTAACAATATTATAAATTTCCTTTAATTTTTTTTAATATGATTGCGGTTATTATCTATTCTTTTAAAGTATTCGATCTGTGTTTCGTTTTCGTATTTTTTAATAAACATCGGAACGAGATCACATCGTACTTGCATGTAATGCTGAGAGTTGCCTACAATTCCGCATTTATAATTAGGTGATTCTAGTTTTCTAATTTTATACATTTATTTCAAACTTCCATGTCGGTTATTAAATAGATTAAAAAGTATTTTCGAATTGTAACTTCGAACTTTTGACATATAGTATAGTGATCCTTCTTTTTCACTTTTATTCCATATCTTGCCAATCTATTTATAACTAGCATATAGCCCGTCATATGACGGATCAGTAAAATTTTTAATTTTCAGAATTGTAAACTACCCTATGAATAAAAAAAAAAAAAAAAAAAATGGGTTTTTTTATTTGAGAATTATCGAGCAAAAAATAATCGTTGATTGAATTTTAAATTATCACAAGTACCTAATCTTATTTAAGAAAATATAAAAGAAAATTAATTACGTAAAAAAGTTTCAGTAAAAACGTGTGAAATAATGCAGACGATATTTAAATAATTTATAAGAAATGATTAAATGAGATTTAAGGAATGACGTCATAATGATAGAAAAATGTTTTTTCATCTATTTATTCTAAAATCATGATAAATTTAATCGCCTGCTCTTAATCGGGGGAAAATGGGGCTTGATCGCATTAAATTCTCGAAAAGGGGGGAAGGAGTGAATTTCAATATTTTTGCTGTGATATGAAGCTTATTTATACCAATTTTTTTTTTAGAATCAGATCGATAGTTAAGGAGAAAATAAAAATTTTACTCGCTTTAATTTTGCTAACCCTAGATTTAGTTCAAAATGGAGCCTTTTTCCATTCCAGGTCCACCGCTTCAAAAATTCGTGGACAGACGGACAGATAACTTAGGCTATTATTATATAGGGACTAGACTTGTGAACTGTTACTATTATGTTATTGTTATTGTTGTGTAGTTAGTTGTAGTTAAATTTTAAGATAAAAGTTAACTTAGGTGGGAATGTCAAATTGTCTGTTAAAATTGATGTTCTACCCACATATTATCTTTTTTATTTTATTTTTTCTCTGTAAGTTGCGATTGACAACGAACGATTTTGTTTAGTGCATGGCTGTTCTTTCGTATGCGAGAAAAATGGCTCTTGAGTTGCTTTTGTGCTTTAATATGTTAATATTATTTACGCCATAAATTCTTCTATGTGACATTTTCTGTGTATTTAAAGATCTCGCATACGTAAATATAATAAAATTTTTTAATTAAAAGGGCGTCTGTTTTGAGCATTAATTTTAACGCCATTGAGACATTCTTCAGTATCACATTCTGATTTAAACCCAAACGGGACAGTGATTATTTGGTGGTATATGCTGAATGGTATCGAAAATGATAAATTTTAATCACCTGCTTTTTAACGGGGGGAGAATAAGGCTTGAAATAATAGCATTAAAGTAAAAAAGATCTTAGATTTTCGAACTCGCTTTGAATTGCTAACCCTAACTCATAAAAAATTCAATATGGATCTCTTTTTACACTTTTTGCCGACAGACACCTTGCTAATTTTTATTTATAATTTCTTTCATTTATTTTTTAAGTATTGATCCCGGGAGCTGTATAGGTTTGTAATTCATTGATTTAGAGGCATTCTTTGCTAAAATATCAGTATATTCATTACCGGTACTCTCCTTATGAGCTTGAGCCGAACGATCGCCGATTGGTTAGGGTGCTGGCCTTCGGTACCGCAGTTCGTGGGTTCGAATCCCACTCTGGCATGGATGTTCGTAGCCGTTCGGAATCGGCTTTAAGCTGTAGGTCCCGGTCTCATTAGCCCTCGTGTTGCAAAAAGTAGA
>CM063505.1:114991711-115009211 GCA_032207245.1 Pardosa pseudoannulata | reverse complement strand
TGTGATAAAAAATTACAATCTATTAATCGCAGAGTTTAATACTGCACTGAGGTGTTAAATGCTTTTCTAAATTTTCCGAATGCGGTTGGTTGTTTTTCTATTACGCGTAATAACACGTCTTTTCATATATCTATCTATACAATTACATATTTAACCCCTTGGTTGTTTTTCAAGTATACCGTACAGGTGTGGTTACCATTCCTTTAACATTAGATTTACTGACCAAGCCACTTTGACTCATTAAAAATTTAATCACTATATATATATATATATATATATATATATATATATATAATATATATATATATATATATATATATATATATATATATATATATATATATATATATATATATATATATAAAACTTTAATATCACTTTTCAAAAAAATCCGTTGGTTTTTAGTTAAGTAATAAATATATGTAAACTTTCCTTCCTCTTCCCCGCAGACCCCTTCATTTCGCATTATCATATGCTGTATAACTATTTTTACGGTTGTGAGCCAATTTGACTCATAGAATGGTTTAACAGTTAATCGCATAACGTGAAATTTATTGGTCCTATCAGGTCTGGGAAACAGTCAAGTCTTACGTGATTTGTTTCTCTTCTCCTTCACGCAGATGGCCTCTACAAGTTTTCTACAACATTTTAGATTTAGCAGTTGATGATTGGATTCTGTATAAAGAGACGACTCAAGTAAATATTTCACGAAAAGATTTTTTTTTCCAATTGGCTGAAGAGCTAAGAAGTAAATATAGAGAAGTCGTCGAGAACACTTCCATTGACTTCCAATGACAGAAATTCATGTTACTGACGCACGGAAGAATTATAAAGTTCAACAAGCATGCGAAAGAAACAGATGTAGAAACAATTGTGCTAAATGTAATAGTGAATGTTTTGATAATAAATATTTTATTTATATTAATTTGGAACTATTTTCTTTGCAAAAAACTTCAATTTTCTTGTATGAGTCAAATTGTCTCACTTCAGTAAAAATAGGTATTTGATCAACATTCGTAATTCTAGTGTTAATGATTTTCCCGTGCGGCGTGCGGGTAATCTGATTTCTTTGTCATTCTCCCTGTTTTGGCCTTATTTTTAGTATTTTTAATGTCAAATAACTCTTATACAGGGTATCCCAAAATGTCGTTTACAAACTTAACATGTTGGTCTGTCATATCACGATGAATAAGATTTACATAGGAACTTGTGTCTGAAAATGCAAACTGCGACCGCTAGAGTGTTGTGATCACGGGTGTGGAGCATGAGAAAAAAAATGATATCGACAGCGGTGTTAATATGATTTTTACTACAGATGAGGATTGCATCACAGCAAATGCTCAAAATTGTTTCCCTTCGCCACAATGCACGTTTCACAAAGTCGGCGCATGGATTCACGAACCCGTTTAATTTGGCCAGGAGTGTCACGGACACGTGCTGCCGCTTCCGCGATCTTGGCGATAAGATCCATGTCCGATGTTAGGGTGTCTCCTACATCATGGACTTCATGTGTCCCCACAGGTAGAAATTCAGGGGAGTCATGTCGGGGGATCGCGGCAGTCCGACTCTACCGATCCAGGTATTTTCCTGCAATTATTGCCCTCTAGCGGTCACAGTTTGCATTTTCGGACACAAGTTCCTATGTAAATCTTGTTCATCATGACATGACAGATCAGCATGTTAAGTTTGTAAACGACCTTTTGGGACACCCTATAGATGTCGACAAGAAGTGAGTGTTTGAAGTGTATTCTGTCTGGTTTAAAAGCGCTGGCTTTCTGGTAGGTTTTGCATTACTCTGTGGAATTTTTTCTTTGAGCTTTTGGATTGAGCTTTTGGGCGATTGATCAAGAGAGACTTTTTAGAGGGAATTCCACATATAGACAAAACATTAAGACCAGCAAACCAGTACATATATCAGATCAGCATGTTAAGTTTGTAAACGACCTTTTGGGACACCCTATAGATGTCGACAAGAAGTGAGTGTTTGAAGTGTATTCTGTCTGGTTTAAAAGCGCTGGCTTTCTGGTAGGTTTTGCATTACTCTGTGGAATTTTTTCTTTGAGCTTTTGGATTGAGCTTTTGGGAGATTGATCAAGAGAGACTTTTTAGAGGGAATTCCACATATAGACAAAACATTAAGACCAGCAAACCAGTGCTATGTGTGTTCATTGATAAAAAAATGACAGGGGCAAAAGAATTAGAAATTAGACTATATATTTTTGTCCGGATTGGGAAGTTGGACTATGCTTTTTGCCCCGTTTCAAGATTCATTGCACAAAATCTGATCTTTGAATAAACACGTTAAGTAAATATACTTGTTTACTCATCTTTTTGCTTCCTTTTGGTAACAACGGATTTCGAGCTTATTCTATCGACGATCACTTTTAGAATTTTCAAGCTGTGTGTTTGGGACTTTCACAAAAGTTGTTCTATACATTTAGCTAATATATTATGCACATTATATTTTGATTGCATTCGCACATGCACAGGGAGACATTATTTAGTAAACTTGCTTGTCTTTCATCCAATATTTATTATTTTTTAATTTCAATTGCAAAATATTGTGTACAATGTTGTTTGAAATGCATCCCGAAAATAGCATTATTTGATATTGAGAACTCTGTAAATCATAAGCAAAACACTTGGAGAAATTTGGGATTGTTTTTATAAAAATTTTAATTTTTTTCTCGATTGTACTTGCTATCCTCATAACAATGAACACCGATTATTATAAGAGCATCCTAATCATGTGATAAGATTTCAACGCTTTTCATACATTACTTTTTACAGGGGTATCCAAAACATAATCGTTTTTCTTCAATTTGCTGACGGCGCCCTATGGGGTTTCGGGAAAAATTAATAGCTGAAATATATGACGTCTACCATCCTCTTTACACGCCTCTGGTTTCAGGATAATTCCTCGTATATTTTTTCTAGATATTCAACAAAAGGTATAAAATCGCAAGTAACCGCTTATCATTGGCAATATAGTGTATCTAAGAATATGACTACTTACAAATCAAGTGCATTACTAACAACTTTCTACTTTGATGTAATTATATAGTAAAAATTTCCCACAACGATAAATTACTGTATAACGATTATATTTTTTGGTTGTGACTATCCGTAAAACATAATGTTCCCTCTATTTAACGATAATTCCTTCTGAATTATTTCTCATCTTAGGGGGTCGTGATGAATACAAGTGGGTAGTGAAATACTCTGGATAATAATGAATTTATTTTATGAGAAAAAACATAAGTACACATATAAAAACATTAATGAAGTTTTTCATATGTTTTACATTTAAACGTTATACACACATGTTCCAACCCTTCGTTAAAAACGAACTACATAAAATAACAGAAATAATTTTTTTTACACACAGAAATAATTTTTTTCTCAATGTTCATTTTTATTACTCTCCATGTGATTTATTTATTTTTCTATCATTGTTATTTATTTATCCACTAGCCTTATAGCCTGTCATATAACAGTATTAGTAAAATTTTTAATTTTCCAGAATTGTAAAGTACCCTATGAGGCAGATAAAAAAGTGATTTGTTTTTTGACTGAGCATTATCTGGTACACATTCAATAATTTGTTTACCTTCATATTCCTCTAAAGTCTCCTGATAATTTGAATGTAGTTTAGAATCAAGTTAAATTCATTTAGTCAAACCGTTTGGATATGTAGGAAAAACAAACAAACAAACGGACAAATTTCTTAATTTTCAAAGATATATAGCCTAAATGCTAGATATTTATGAGTCCGTGAAATAGATTCCTATACTTTTTATGAAAAGAAATTGTTGTTAATACCGGTGATAAAATTTTCATTGCAGTAAAAATAATCGATGTTTAAATTTAAAATTAACACTTATGTAATATATTATTTAATACAAATATAAAGGAAAATTATTTACGTGATATCTAAATTCAGTGATAAAAATATGAAAATACTTGTGACGATATTTAAATAATTTAAAACAAGTGATGATTCAATGAGATGGTTAAAGGAATGACGTCATAATGCTGGGGAAAATGTTATTTTTACCTATTTATTATGTGATAAATTGATAAATTTAATCCTCTGCTCTTAACCGGGGAAAATAGGGCTCAAAATAACAGCATTAAAAGCTCGAAAAGGATGGAAGGGTTGGATTTCGAACGTTTTAAAGACGACAGTATTTTTCGCTTTGATATGAAGCATATTTATACCAATTTATTTTAGAATCGGATCGATAGTTTAGGAGAAGATAAACATTACTCTCTTTGAATTTTGCTAACTGTGGATGCCTCTATCCATTCCAGGTCCAACCGCTTCATAAAATCGACGACAGACGTACAAATAACTTAGGCTATTATTATATAGGGGATTATTTATTCATTTATATTTGAGTTCTGTATTATTTATTTAATTTTTTTTGTTATTTATATTTATTATTACTGTTATATCTCATATTATTATCGTGAAAGTAATTATTGTTTAATTAAACTTAGCACATATTTTTATTTATGTATTAATTAAATTTAAGTAAACCTATATTATTTATTTATCTATTTAGGCCATTTGAACGTGTTCTAAAGTATCCGTACGTATCCATATTTATTTGTATGTGACTGGTTTTCGGGTTCGAAGGTTATATTTACTATTTGTGAAAATTTTTGTGTGTTTTCTTCTATCTGTCTGATTATTAGAACGTGCATCGTTCGTATTTTGAGGATTTGTTATTCCGTTGTAATCTGCTGCTTGTTCTGTAACAGGTTTGTCTCGGAAAAATTGTGAAGCGAATGCTAGCAAATCCATTCGTTCATTTTCTGCAGTCTCTTTAAAATCCGCTGATTTTGTGTTAATTGTTTGCGGTTTATTTTCATAACTAGCCTATAGTCCGTCATATGAAGGGATCAGTAAAATTTTTAATTTTCCAGAATTGTAAAGTACCCTATGAGGCAGATAAAAAAAATGGTTTGTTTTTCGGCTGAGAATTATTTTGCAACAAAATAATACCTTAACCCATATTGTACCACACCAACTAAATATTTCTGAAAATTTTTAAAACTTTATCCATAACATTAATATGGTGTAACTAAGCATATAAAACCAAAATTTTAAAAATAAATTTTAATTTTTTAAGTAATTAGCTGTCCTATAATTAGGCCAACTGTCCAATACACTACTAAAATTTAACAATTATCACTTACATTGCATTAGGCTGATTCATAGGTGAAATTCGGGAAAACATTCAAAGCAAAGTTCAACATTACATTTTAAGCACACTGTTGTTGCTTTTCTTTGCAGTTCTTGAACTGGCATTTTTTGTAAGGGGTAATATAAAAAGGATATTCGTTGTAGGATGCAAGTACCCAAAATTTATATCCAAATTTTACAAGTTTCTTTTTCACGAACAACTTGCAACTGTGGCTTCCAAAATATTTTAACATTCTTTCATCGATGGTGAGATTTTCAGAAAATATGCCAAACTGCTTCAAGGTTATGCTGATTTTGCCATAAAAAAGTCGAATTTTACAATAACGATCTTGCGGATCAATTTAAGAATCATCGTTAAAATGGATAAAATGTTTGGTGTCATAATACCGTTTTCTTGGCTCACTAATGTAGTGCCAGTGTCTGGAGTACTACAAGTAACCTCCACTATGTTTAAAAAAATACTAATAAATATAAATATAAAGATTAAAAAATGACAACTTTTAAGGGGTGGCTAAAAATATTGTCACTAAGATTCGAATGAACACACTGTTTAACTTAACAGAAGAATTTATTAAAGCTAAGTAGCAACTCGCAACTTTACAAGATTGGGAAGTTGCCTATAACTAGTGGGTATCAGCTTTTATACCCGAACGGAATATTCGAGAAATAACTAATTTACATATTAAAGAAAGATCTAGAATATTCAAAAACATAAGGAAACAACAAATAACATTTTTAAATTAAAAATCCGTACTTTGGATAAACTGCCATGTCAAGCATCAAACCCACAACCTCTGGGTCTGGACCGCGTGCTTTGACCATTCGGCCACTGAGCTAGCTGGCTAAGCTTCTTTATGCGGCAATATATTTTACAATACAATATATTTTGATTTCTCAGTTTTTTTGTTACTATGATAAAGTGTGTCTATTTTAAAGGTCTTAAAATAAAATCAACTCAGAAAAAGTTTATAACTTTATTATTAAATGGAATTCTATTTGCTGTCCTGTTTATTGGACAGCGGTCCAATAGGGGTTAAGAAAATTATTTAAGTAATATCTAAGTTTAGTGATAAAACGTATGGAAATAATGCAGAAGATATTTAAATAATCTAAAATAAATGATTAAATGAGATGGTTAAAAATTTTTTTATTTTTACCTATTTATTATGTGATACATTGATACATTTATTCGCCTGATCTTAAAATGGGGCTTGATATAATAATGGTAATACGTGAATTTAATAAAATAAAAATAAAAATCATAAAAATTTGAAAAATGGTAAAAATTTATTTTAAAAATAATAAAACTTTAAAAATAATAAAACAACTTTAGGAATAAGAATTCAAAAGAAAAAGCAGAAATTTTTAAATTAATTAGACATTTAGAAAAATTCGGCTACGTCGGGGGCAGAACCATCAACCCGAGAAGTACAACGATCAAATGAGCAGACACTCTACCCCATGTGCCAGCTTACACGTGGCGAGGGAAATGGTTAGAATATATAAGGGTCAATAAAAACAGTCCAGAAATTTAAATATTGCGCTCCACCCTCTCCATCCTATCAATAATGAATTTAGTATAGAATAAGAGGGAGAATAAGGCTTGAAATAATAGCATTAAATGCTCGAAAAGGGAGGGATGAGGTGGATTTCGAACTCGCTTTGAATTTTGCTAACCCTAACTCATAAAAAATCCAATATGGATGCCTGTATCCATTCCAGGTACAACCGCTTCATAAATTCGCGGACAGACAACTTAGGCTATTATTATATAGGGGATTTTCCGAGTTATCAGTAACAGATTTTTGGCTACGATTGTGGTCTGTGTTTTCATCTCTGTCTGTGAGGTGGTCCCTCCTTTTGACTACCCGTGCTAATCTGCTAGCGTACACTCGCTGAGTCTCAGAAATGTTGTGGATAGTTTGAATGACATAATTTGCATTACTAAAGATTTTACTGCTAGAATTTACATAATGTATAAAATTTGTGCAACGTGATCCCCTATATAATAATAGCCTAATTTATCTGTACGTCTGTCGTCTATTTTATGAAGCGGTTGGCCCTGGAATGGATAGAGGGATCCATAGTTAGCAAAATTCCAAGAGAGTAATGTTTATCTTCTCCCAAACTATAGATCCGATTCTAAAATAAATTGGTATAAATATGCTTCATATCACAGCGAAAAATACTGCCTTCTTTAAAACGTTCGAAATCCACCCCTTCCCCTCTTTTTCGAGCTTTTAAGGCCATTATTTCAACTCCTATTTTCTCCGGTTAAGAGCAGGCGATTAAATTTATCAATTTATCCCATAATAAATAGGTAAAAATAACATTTTTCTAGCATTATGACGTCATTCCTTTAACCATCTCATTGAATCATTTCTTGTTTTAAATTATTTAAATTATGCCTTATTTTCTTACGTTTTATCACTGAACTTAGATATGACGTAAATAATTTTCCTTTATATTTGGCTTAAATAATAGATTAAGTACATATGTGATAATTTTAAATTGAATCATCTATTATTTTTTGTTGCAAGATAATTCTCAGCCAAACAACAAACCATTTTTTTTTACCTGCCACATAAGGTACTTTAGAATTTTGGAAAATTAAAAATTTTACTGATCCCGTCATATGACGGGCTATATGCTAGTTATATAATATTAAATGACTTTATGCACTTATAATTACAGTCTAAATTCATTTAGTAATAGTGAAATTTTCTACATTTATCCTTTTGAGTAGGCGTGAAGGGTCGCGGAGTTCAGAAGTTTGAGGATCGCTGACTTAGACACACATACACGCAAATAAAAAAATATCACTGTAAAACGATATCTTTCTCAAATGTATCCCTCCTGTGTCTCAATATCCCTCCATAACGATAATTTTACTGTATAGAGGTTATTCTACATGCATAATGGTAGTTTCATTTTAAATTTGAAAACTTCTATCCTAGGACTTATTTTACGTACATTATTATGTACGTATATTTACATAATGTATAAAATTTGTACAATGTAATTATATAATATTAAATAACTCTCTGCACTTATAATTACAGTTTCAATTCAATTAGGAATAGTGACATTTTCTGTATTTATACTTTTCTGTAGGCGTGAAGGGTCGCGGAGTTCTGAAGTTTGAGGATCGCTGCCTTAGACACACATACGCGCAAATAAAAAAAAATCACTGTAAAACGATATCTTTCACAAATGTATCCCTCCTGTGTCTCAATATCCCTCAATAACTATAATTTTACTGTATAGAGGTTATTCTACATGCATAATGGCAGTTTCATTTTAAATTTGAAAACTTCTATCCGAGGACTTATTTTACGAGAACCAGAAGAATTCAATATACATGAATTAAAGCTCGTATTTCAGAGAATGCTCATTTTAAGCTCCACTCAGCGTCTTTCTCTTTCAGATGAAGCTATGACATTACCTTTTATAGGAAGATGGTGGATAGATAGCGCCATTTGGAACAGTGATAAAATTATTAAAAATAAAGTGTAGCTGGTAATACTGGTTTGTACTATTGTAGACGTTCATAAAATATTTTAAGTCCAAATTGTTTATTAAAAAACGCCATATTGATTGAATGCCGTGCTCTTAAACATAAATGGACGTGTAAATATTTTTTAAAGTTTTTAAATTATAGAATAAATTATTTTTAGAAGGAATTCAATGTAATATATTTCCTTTCTTTTTTTAGTCCCCTGGGAAAACGTTTCTTATATCTCTGTCATAGAAGAATCCACAAATCGTATGTGTTAATAATTTTTAATTAACTCAGCTATAAATAAAAAATATTTTCATTCGAATGCATAGGTATTCAGTACAACTGATTGTATTTTTTTTTAATTTTCTCGTATACATAGTATACTGAAAACATTTTATTAATCGTCCAAAAATTCAACCTCGAGATTTTGATTCACCTTTACGTTCTGTACCTCCCCGAATTCGAAAATACCATTTTTGGAATTCTTTCTCTCTTTCTCTGTGTATGTGTGCGAACATGATTACTTGAATACGTTTTAGCGAAACCAAAATTGGAATGCGTACATAATTGCAGAATTGTAATTTTTGGGTTACTACAGGAAAGCAAAATGTTGTTAGGTCTTAAATGTTGACTTAAATGTTGTTGGGTCAGATTCACAATTGATTGTTAGATTTCAATTGTGATATGATTGAGTCCTTTAGTACATTTCCAAACATCCTCATTGCAACTCTTTCTGCCAAAGTTCGAGTTTTTTAATAAACCCTTGTAATTAGTCGGAGCAAGTGAAATATTCTCATTTCGACCTTGCATCTTTTTTATTAAGTTCATTCAAATGCTCGAATAAATCAGCCATGTATGCAAGTTTGGCTATCCCGTAATCATCATCGAGGTTCTGACATATTTCGAGCATATTCTGTGTTAAAAGAAATTCACGCACCTCGTGATGAAGCTCAAATAATCAGAAAGAGACAGGATCATGTATAGAACTTTTTTTCAAAGGGAGGGGGGGGTGAGTATATACTTAAGGCTTACGGATATTTAATTAAAGATACAAATTATATTAATTGTAGCCCTCCGAGTGAAACACACCGATTAAAAAAAGTCTCCAAAAATACGCTAAAGGTTTATTGTGTCAATGGCTAAAGCGTTCTATGATTTTTTACTTCACCTTTTGTCGACTAGAATGGAATACTGGAAACCCACCCTCGTTATTGTCCCTTTACTTCCGGTTATAAATAGATATATAAATAGATATTATAAATTGTTAATTTTTAATACACATAAACCTCGTCAAGTCTCGAAGATCATCCCATAAGAAATAATGGATTCTAAAAGTACAAATAAAAATATTCTTTAAGAGAATTATTTATATTTTTTTACGAAAGTTATCCAAGATATTTAAGTGGTGCAATTAGAGATACATCTGTTACCACAAACGAAATACTTCGAAATAGAGATTTACAAAGCCATGAAAAGCTATCAGTGTCTTTGTGCCTCAGGGAGTAGGGGTGCATCCCTCAATAAATGTCAGTCAGAGAGGGATGCAGTTTTTAAATAATCGACCTGACCCTCCTACCTCAAACACTGGCAAAAATGTACATTACATCCATTTTCGGAACGTTTTTGGAGGTCGAAAATTGTACGTGACAACCGCTTTGAAGACATCATCGGTTTGGCGGAATCGTACGTGAGAACCGCTTAGAGGGATAGTTTACCAAAATGAGAAACTTTTACATGCTTTGTTAAATACTTTTCTAATAAAACACAGAGCTGCAATATTTACAATTAGAACTTTAGGGTTTAAAAACCATGTGCTGACACACACACCAAGTGAAATATATAAAAACGTTGAAAAATAGACATTACCATGAAAAAAATCGTCAATGTGTATTAAATACATGATGAAAAATTGTAAAATGTCAAATACAATGTATTTGATAGCGGCACACCTGTATCTGGCTCATGACACACCAGTATGCTGCGGCACACCGGTTGCGGAACACCGCAGTAAAGAACCGGTGAAAGGTTTATTGCGGCTTAACGGAGAAGTGCCACTATTATCTTACATCCTTCATGAATAACACTACTATTAAATTCAACAACCCCCCTTTTTTCCCCTTCTTAGACTCTCCTGTTTAATCATGGATCTTGTTGGTGCTCAACCACATTTCGAAATTGGCGTGCTTGCAGCTTGCGTGCGTGGCGTGCTTGCACTGAAACACGAATCGTAACTCAACAAATTGATACATAAACCACATTTTAGGTTTTACAAAAATTGAATATTAAAATCTATTGAATTAACGAAGAAAACACAAAGGAAACACATAACATTACTAATGCATGGGATTCACTCTTATCTATGTGATTTTCATCACTTGTTTTATCGATTTATTTTTAAACGAGGCGCGTATTTTTGAGTGGAGGTTGAAGAGGAGTTGTATTGTTTTTTTCAAATCTCTTATTCCTCTTTTATTAATTGAAATTATTCCCTTACACATACATTGACACACATATAAACACATACATCCACACGACTTAACGTACACACATATTTAATCCTCATTTATAAATAGATATCAGTATTAGTGGTTTTCAAATAACAAAGCGATAAATAAGAAACACTTTTACAGGAATGCATGGTGATTTATTACTACCGGGTGTATCCTTTTTCTATCTTTTTTTCCCTTGTTTTCATCGATTTATTTTTCTAAACGAGGCGCTATTGTGTGAGTTATTTTCCTTTGAGTGTTAGTTAAGAGTTCTTTCTAACTTTCTTCTTCGCTTTAATTGAAATTTTCCCTTTTGCACCTCACATTCTGAATTTATCCATCGTCGGCCCATTCTCGCCAAAAGAATGCGAAAGAAAACCCATTCGAACTTAGAATCAATACTTTTAAACCATCTAATGAATCCGTTACACACATTTCTTCAAAACTGTTAATGATTGGGAGAATTACCTCTCAAAGAATCCGAGGAATGCAGAAAAGCAGCAGCACAATTAATGGATAATAAAATAGTTTTATCTAATAGAAAACTAATTTTTATTGAAAATTAATCTGCGAAGTTCTTTTTTGGAAAACTTCATAAAAGGTTATTCATAAAACAAAGAACTAATGAAGGAAGGTGTCGGACATTAAAATTAAAATCTATTAAAAGCAGATCTTAATAACGCGTCCAGCTGTTAAGTTCTTTTTTGTGAAATCGTTTGAATTTTCTTCTATTTTATGGCAATATAGAGCTGCATTTGAAAACATAATTAAGCCCTGATGTGGTATAATTGGAAAATATTTCTTTGTGTGTCTTTTAATAACTATGAATTAAATATTTACCTTGAGTATATTGATTTGGTTTGACAAAAGAACAGGTAATCCCCCCCTCTAACTTGGCGATAAATTTCTGAGAATGGTACCCCCTATATAATAATAGCCTAAGTTATCTGTACGTCTGTCCTCGATTTTATGAAGCGGTTGGACCTGGAATGGATAGAGGCATCCATAGTTAGCAAAATTCAAAGAGAGTAATGTTTATCTTCTCCTAAACTATAGATCCGATTCTAAAATAAATTGGTATAAATATCCTTCATATCCCTGCGAAAAATACTGCCTCCTTTAAAACGTTCGAAATCCACCCCTTCCCTCTTTTCGAGCTTTTAATGCCATTATTTCAACTCCTATTTTCCCCGGTTAAGAGAAGTCGATTAATTTTATCAATTTATCACACAGCAAATAGGTAAAAATAACATTTTTTCTAGCATTATGACGACATTCCTTTATTTTCCTTATTTTAAATTATTTAACTTATGCCTTATTTTCATGCGTTTTATCATTGATCTTAGATATTACGTAAATAATTTTATTTTATATTTGGCTTAAATAATAAGGCAATTCGTCGCAACGTCACGAACTACTATAATGCCCTTCCCATTCATTTTCACGTTTACAACAGCCAATAGACAAACAATAAACTGCCCTTCCATTTGAAACTAAAGCCAGAATTGTCATAATTTGAGAATTTGCCCTAGTGCGTGAAATCGCCTTATAGATTAGGTACATATGGGATTATTTTAAATTGAATCATCAATTATTTTTTGTTGCAAGATAATTCTCAGACAAAAAAAAAAAAAAAAAAAACCTGACTTATAAGGTATTTTACAATTTTGGAAAATTAAAAATTTTACTGATCCCGTCATATGACGGGTTATATGCTAGTCCTAATATATTCTCCTGATTTGCCTGTCTAAACAATCTGTATCTATATTTTAATTTATATTATATTTGTAACCAGCTTTCCTTGTGCAATTCTCTTTTTACACATTAAATGCTTTAAAAAATTAGATATAGTGAACCATTGGTTCATTTTTATTCATTTGGAGATGTTCGCTTTGTAAACTGTTAAGGGATTAATTACCCATAAATATAAATGTCTTGTCTGTATGTGGTTTTGGTTAATTAAATAAAATTATATAATTATATTACAATGGCCCATTCTGCAACAATTAAAGTCGCCAAAAAAGCAAGGGAAACAATGGATGGAATACCTTTGTGATTTAGTAAACATCGAAAATAATTTCGCTATATTTGCCAAGGGGCACCCTATTCCTAAGTATTACCCATTGGTTTTATAAAAGTGTTTTTTAAATTAACCTATTAACTCCAGGATCCTTCCACTAAATAGCCATTCAAATCTCTAATTTAAATTATTACGAATCCTGAGAAAAAAAAATAAAAACTCAAGTAAGTGCTAAGTTAATTTTAAAATTACAGTTCTGAATGTTATATAATTTTAGAAGTTATAGCATGAGACTTTAAAAATAAAGACATTTTCGTAGTTACAGATGTATCAATTATTACATACTAATTATGATCTAAAATGAAGTATTAAAGTAGATAAAATTATTCTTCCAGATTTTAATTTGTATACCAGCACAAAGCGTAAATTCTAGTGCCAGCTCGAAAGAATGAATAGCATTTAATAAAACATAACAGCAGATACTAAAAAATTTATGGATATATTTATAGAAGTGTCTTCTATGTTCAAAGAAAATATAAAGATTCCAATCAATAATTATTAACTCTCCTCAAATAAGGAAGTTCTTTGTTAACCCTTTAACGGTTTCATTTTTTCTCTCGAATTCGATCAAAAAAATGTCACATTTTCTTATTGCATATTTTTATTCATTTTACATTTGTTATTTGGAAAATGTTATTAAAAGTAATATTTCTAATTATTTTAAGCATGTATAACAGCATTTTTACGGGAAGTAAAATAATGTTTACCCTGGAAGTCGTCTTTTCTCTCTCATGCCCGCCAGAGATGGATTTGGTTTGGTTTGGAGTGCTACTGTCTATTATTTTGCAACACGAGGGCTAATAAGACCAGGACCTACAGCTTAAAGCCGATTCCGAACGGCTGCGAACATCCATGCCACAGTGGGATTCGAACCCACGAACTCTGGTACCTAAGGCCAGCACACTAACTAATCGGCCATCGTTCCGCTCGCCAGAGATGGAAGTTACTTTTAAAGTTGTACATACAAAAAATACAAATATTTTCGATTACAATTACTACGCATTTATTTTCGAATGCAAAAACTATCAAAACTTTTACTTGTGTTTTCAAAGATCAGATTTAGTGCAGTAAATCTCGAAAAGGGGAAAGAGGCATAGTACAACGTCCCTGTCCCCGGACAAATATATATAGCCTTTTCTAATTCTTTTGTCTTTGTCATTTTTCTTTAGAGAACACACATAGTACTGGTTTTCAGGTCTTAATTTTTTGTCTGTAAGTGGAGTTACTTCTAAAAAGTCTCTCTGGATCAATCGCCCAAAAACTCAAAGATAAAAACTCGATGAGTAATGCAAAACCTATCAAAAAGCCCGTGCTTTTAAACCAGACAGAATACACTAAGAAAACTCATTTCTTGTCGACATCTATACAAGTTACTTTGCATTGAAAATCCTAAAGGTCAGGCCAAAGCAGTGAGTGTTAGTCCAACAGACATGATGCGACAGCAATTGCTTAATATTTTTTGTAAACTGTGTTTATTTTGTAACCGTGAATCGTAGCGCCATCTGTAAATATATGTAATACAATAGTGTAGAGAGATAGAGTGGATTAAATTGGCCATATATTGTTTTTTCTTGGTTTTCTTTAAAGTGGATGGTTTGGACGACGTTGGGAGTGAGAATAGTCAAAGTCATTGTAAGTAAATACTTTATTCTTTTTAATCATAAATCTTATTGGGTTGTCATTTTAAACTGATCCAATCCATATTCATTTAATTCTATTTCATTGTGTTTAATATTTTTATCCCCCTCATTCACATTATTCTTATTTATTACATTCCATTAAGTCTTAACATCTCACAATGAGAATGACAGAGAAATCAGATTGCCCGTACGTCGTACATCAAATCCTTAAAGGCACGGACGGTTACCGCACCCGTACGGTATATGTGCAAAACAACCAAGGGGTTAAGGAACCTAGTACCTTTCGAGCTGAAAAGTCATCATTAAAACGGTCTATTTTGAATTCAATATAATATTTGTAAATTAGAAGCAAATTTTTATAACAAATAGAAAGTAATTTTTTTCTTTGAATTTCGATTACATTAATGCAAGCGATGTATTTAGTTTTTAACAGAATGAAGGCTAATTTTTTTTAATTTTCAATTTTATAACAGCTTTCGTAACTCTTATGTAAATTTTAAAATTACAGTTTGGAAGGTGATTTAAATTTAGAAATCATAGTATGACACTTAAAGATGAAAACATTTTCCTGATAACAGGTGCATATTATTGCATATTAACAAAAAGCTATGAAGTATTAAATGAAGTATTAATACGAGCTATATCAAACACAAACCTTTTTTTCTTTGAACTTCGATTGCATTAAAGTTAGCGATATATATAATTTTTAACAGAATGAAGGCTAATTTTTTTTTTAAATTTTCAATTTTATAACAGCTTTAGTAACTGTTATGTAAATTTTAAAATTACAGTTTGGAAGGTGATTTAGTTTTAGAAATCATAGTATGACCCTTAAAGATAAAGACATTTTACTGATAATAGATGTATTAATTATTGCATATTAACAAAAACCTATGAAGTATTAAATGAAGTATTAATGCGAGTTACATCAAATAGAATCATTTTTTTTTTCTTTGAACTTCGATTGCATTAATGCGAGCGATGTATTTAATTTTTAACAGACTGAAGGCTAACTTTTTTTTAAATTTTCAATTTTATAACAGCTTTTGTAACTGTTATGTAAATTTTAAAGTTACGGTTTGGAAGGTGATTTAAATTTAGAAATCATAGTATGACACTTAAAGATGAAGACATTCTCCTGATAACAGGTGTATTAATTATTGCATATAAACAAAGAATCATGAAATATTAAATAGAGTATTAATGTGTAAATCAAATAATATATCAAATAGAATCCTCTTTTTTTTCTTTGAATTTCTAATGAATTTATACGAGCAATGTATTTAATTTCTAGGAGTATAATGGCTAATGTTTTTTAGATTTTCAATTTCTTAACAGTTTTATCTTTATAGTTATTTAGTCATTTTTATATTTTAGCATGTTAGATACCTTTAGAATAAGCTATAAGTTTACAGAACAATACAGATATTTTACCTCAGTTTCCTATAAAAATTTAGCTTCACTCTAAAAATGAGAAAAGGGACAGTTGGCTGGCAGCTGATTTAAATCAATATATTTGTTGAATTGTTCTCCATATATCAGAAAAGTTAAAAATAGACTCATTTACAACACTGCTGGAGAATATTAAGTAAGCTGTTTAGCCATTTCTTAATACTGGGAGGATCAATACATATGATAATTTTGTACATCTCAATTTCAAGCAAAAACAATGCCGAATCAATTAATTCCACACAAAAGCTATAAACACTTGTTTATAGATTTTGTTTATAAAAAGTCAGTTTATAACAAGAAAAGCGATAAAAATAAGTATTTATATAGAATGTAATAAAAGAATAGAATCAATAAATCAATCATATTGCAATATTTATGTTTTTAAATGTATATATTTTATAAAGTCACATGTGGTATTCACTTAAATTTGCCCCATACAAAGAAATTTGCTTTGTGTGCTGTTGTTTAATTTTTTAGTTATTGTATTTTGTAAGCATTAGATTATGTGTAGAGTTTATTTTCATGAACTATACATTATAAATAAATTGGTTCATGATGTAAAAAAAAAGTTGAACGTATAAAAGTTAAATCATAATGTTACATGTACGCTATATATGTGCGAGATAATACAAGCCCATCGTCGTGTTATCCGTTGTCCAAAAGGATTAAGGAAATTTAAGCTACGTGTTGTTTGAAGCAGACTTCTTTCAGCAACGTGAGTGCATTATACCATGAGAAATGTTGCTTAATGTTGTGAATGGTATGATACCCCGTCTCATAACTACATTGTTCAGTGATGGAGGGATATTGAACAACACTTTTAAGGTAACTACTGCGCAACCTTCAACTTGTAAGTAAAAAATGAAACATAGCGCCACCTTTTTATCGTGAATAGTACTAATCAAGCAATGTTTTGCTTTGTCAAACACACATACACACTCACACACAAACAGCTTTACGTGCATTTGACAAATGGAAACCGAATCTATATGTCTCAATATGTTGTTCAATTATAAATGTTTAAAGTTTTTCACTAATTTTGGATCACGCGGTAGAGTATAACTGTATATATATTTATGAGTTTATAGAAGAAGCAGAGAAGAGACGCACTCAAGAAAGCATTTC
>CM063505.1:114979211-114986711 GCA_032207245.1 Pardosa pseudoannulata | reverse complement strand
ATAGGAACGGCTAGAAAAAACTGCTTGGGACAGCCTTGGCCTGTAACAGGCTGTAGTGCTTTAGAAGAAGAAGACATGTTTATATAAATTATCCTATGTTTTGACCAAATTCCCTATATAATAATAGCCTAAGTTATCTGTCCGTCTGTCCTCGAATTTATGAAGCGGTTGAACCTGGAACGGATAGAGCATCCATATTGGAACCATCATGAGTTAGGGTTAGCAATATACCAAATCCACCTCTTCACCCCTTTTCGAGTGTTTATTCCTATTATTTCAAGCCTTATTTTCCCCGGTTAAGAGCAGATGATTAAATTTATCAATTTATCATACAATAAATAGGTAAAAATATGTTTTTCTCTAGCATTATGACGTCATTCCTTTAACCATTTCATTCAACCATTTCTTATTTTAAATTATTTAAATATCGTCTGCATTATTTTCATACGTTTTATCACTGAACTGAGATATTACATAAATAATTTTCTTTCATATTTAATAGATTTTATATAATAATAGATTAAGTACATATGTGATAATTTTGCATTTAATTATCCATTATTTTTTGTTGCAATGAAAAATTTATCACCGGTATTAACAGCAAATTTTATCTACCTCCAGGGTGTAGTGGAAATGATAGTTTCCTTCCTTTACTTCCATTAATTACTGTCACAAAAGAATTGGGAAGAACTTAACGGTAATTTTGACGTAGATAAGAAAACTTTGAATTACCTTTGTAAATGAATTCAACGGGATTCCAAACTGCTTTCACAGTATCGGGCGATTTTAGAGGAGTATGAAGATAAACAAATTATAGAGCGTGTACCAGATAATTATCAACCAAAAAGCAAACCATTTTTTTACCTGCCTCACACGATAGTTTACAATTCTGGAAAAGTGAAAATTTTACAGATCCCGTCATATGACGGGCTATATGCTAGTTTTAAATAACCTTAATTTTAAATATCTGCAGTCAGCTTTCGATATCTAGACTTCGTTTATGTATGAAAATTTTATGACCGGTATTAACAATAAATTATTTTCATAAAAGTCTAGGAGTCTATTTCAAGGATTAATAAATATCTGGCGTTTAGGTTATATATCTTTGAAAACTAAGAAGTTTGACCGTTTGTGTGTTTGTTTTTATACATAACCACCAGTTTGACTAAATGAATTCAACGTGATTCTAAACTGCATTCATAGTATCGGGAGATTTTAGAGGAGTATGAAGATAAACAAATTATAAAGCGTGTACCGGATAATTCTCAACCAAAACACAAAGCATTTTATTACCTTCCTCACAGGGTACTTAACAATTCTGGAAAATTGAAAATTTTACTGATCCCGTCTTATGACAGGCTATATTGTAGTCTTAAATATTACTTGAAACCAGCTTATTCGAAGAAAAATAGTAGAGACACTACTATCGCAAACGAGACAGTCAGCAATGATATGCTTCACGGTTACTGGGCTTCAAGAATTGAGCCAATCAGTGCACACATTGACTAACTCCCTTTTTAAAATTACAAATCTATATATATAAAAATGAATTTGTGTCTGTCTGTATGTACTCGATAGACTCAAAAACCATGCATCCAATCGCTGTGAAAATTTGGGAAATGTTTAGGTATATCCCTGGGAAGGTTTCTGTAAATTTTTAACGTTCGAAATCCATTCCTTCCCCCTTTTTCGAGCGCTTTATGTCATTATTCCAAGCATTATTTTCCCCTCGTTAAAAGCAAACGATTACATTTTTAATTATCGCATCATAACTAAGTGAAAGAAGCAATATTTCTAGCAATGTGACGTCATCCCAAGTAATTGTTTTAAACGCAGTTTTCCTCGGTTAAAAGCAGAAGATTAAAATTTTTAATTTATTACATAATACATAGGTGAAAATGATATTTTCTATCATTATGACGTCATTCCTTTAAATATTTCAGTTGTTCATTTCTTATTTTATATTATTTAAACATCGTCTGCGTAGTATCCATTCGATTTGACCTGGAAATTGAGATATAAAGTGATTCACTTTCACTTCTATGTGACGCAAATTATAGCATTTTTATATGAGAAACAATTTTAAATTTAATTCTTGGTTTATTTTTTACGTTACAATGAAATGTTTATCGACAATATTCTAACAACAAAAAGTACAAATTTCAGTGACTCTCGTGGGAACATAAAAACCTATCATTTTAATATCATTATCTTCATATTCACATATAGTTGTCAGTATGAATATGTATTCTGTTTCATACAAAAACATGTGGCTTGTCATAAATTTCCTTAATTTTTGGACATATTAATATCACAAAATTAGAACTGTTGCTGTCAAAACCCTTGCTTCCTGTTCTACCACGTAATATGGCAAGATCTATTAACGTTGCTAATTAACGTACAGGAGTAATACAGTAATATAATTTAGGATTAAACTTATATTTTACCATAAAAAAAGTTTGAGAAAATTTAATACAAGACGCAAATTCGATTATAAAAACTGAATAATGTTATAATACGCTTATGATAGAAATATATAAATATGCCAATACGTCGAACTGAACTGTGGCGAATTTAGAGAGTTATTCACGAAAAATAAATCTTTGTTTAAAAGTAATATATTAAGTTCACCGTAGCGAAGCACGGGCAAACTTGCTAGTATATTATAAAATCTCTTAAAAAGGTGCCAAGAGTAGCCTATTCACCGACCCACTGAACCAAAATTTTATTATTAATCCATGTTAATAACGAAAATTGTGGAATATTGTTTTGAATGAGAACTGCGTGTCATATTTTGTGCATTGACGTTCCAGTTTATCAATATCCAAAAAATAGAGTTAGTGCACTGAATGTCTCAATTGTTGCAAATGGGCAAATTTTCACCTAAAAGCAAATGACAGTAAGTAAGAACCAATACGAAGACGGGTAAGAATAATGTCGAGCTTTCTTGATGGATGAGCATACCAAAGTATAATTTTTGGGTTTAGACAATGAAGTTTATTATTTTTAATCTGAACAATTCTGGATCAATCTTTACAATTCTGGAAAATTGAAAATTTTACTGATCCTGTCGTATGACGGGCTAGATGCTAGTTTTGGAAGATTTGATCAAAACTTGGGTTCAATCTTCATTCCATCAGACCAAATTTCCTACATAGATGTATAAACTTTGTGGATAAATGACTGCTTTTAATCCTCTTTATTTAAAAAATTCAGCCCCAAAATTTTGATGACAATAGAGATTTCGAATTCTACAAAAAAGACCAAAAAAGAGAGTGTAAGACATTTCTGTCCAATTTCTTCAATACATCAAATTAATTAATGAACATGAAAACTTATTAAAGTAGTTGTTCATACACTATTCATTTTGGAATTGGGCCGAACGATGGCCGAATCTGTAGAACGCTTCTCTTCTGTGCCAGAGTTAGTGGGTTCGAAATAGTTGTTCGTGTCAGTTCGGAGTCAGCTTTAACCAGTAAATATCTGTCTCATTAGCTATCTCATATCTAAACAGTAGGATGTAGCTTCCAACTAATCAAACAACCAACCATCATTTTTGAGTTGAAATAAATATTGTGTCAATATAATTTTTTCTGAAAAACAATCATTGAAAATTTAATTGTGCTTACATCAATTATTGTACAAATATTTATTTTGGGAATAAGTTTAAATAGATATTACTAAATTCTACCAGTTAATTCCATCACTTTCCACATTGTCAACTTCGGAAAACCAAAAACAGCCGAGCTCGCAACAGTACTCACTTAAATTGACCCCATGCAAAGAAATTTGCTTTGTATGCTGTTGTTTAGATTTTTAGTTATTGTATTTTGTAAGCATTAGATTATGTGTAGAGTTTATTTTCCTGAACTATACATTATAAATAAATCTGTTCATGATGTAAAAAAATGCATGAACCTAGAGGGATATTAACCCCTTCCGGTACGATTTAATAATGAAAAACTGTGCGTGAAGTAACCATTTATTTTTTATTTAAAAAACTTGTTTTATTTTACAATTATTACATTTTCTTAATTAAAATCCACTTTTTACATAGTGTTAAGTATCAGAAACGGTAAAATTAAGATAATAGTCTTCAAGCTAGTGGTACTTTTCGAAACAAAGTCCAAAGGAATTCTGAATTGTTTACATCACCAGGGAGTCTCACTTCTAATTTGATTCTTGTAACAATCACGACATTTCTTAGTAGGTTTTCTTTTATTCTGACTCATCAATTTGGCAGTGACTTGTACCAAGAAACTTTAAATAAACAATATGTAATAGTGACCTGGGATTTCCACAAGTAACAAAAGGTTGATAAATTCAGTACACTAGAAATTTTAAACTAAATTATCATATTTTTCAGTAACTTTAGTCGCATGACGAGTGTAGCTGGTCATTGTGCGGTATGGAATGAAAAACCAATGACGAGCTAGATTCGTCATTTTACCGGAAGGGGTTAATGTGATATAACGTTAAATCTTAACGTTACATATACGATATTCGTACGAGATAATACAAGCCCATCGTCGTGTTATACGTTGTCAAAAATGATTGAGGAAATTTAAGCTAAGGATAAATGACTGCTTTTAATCCTCCTTATTTAGAAAATTTAGCCCCAAAATTTTCGCTGACAATAGACATTTCAAATTCTACCACAAAAGACCAAATAAGAGATTATAAGACATTTCTGTCCAATTTATTCAATGCATCAAATTCATTAATGAGCGTGAAAACTTCCAAATCTCTTATTAAAAATAGTACTAAATTCTACCCTTTATTTTCATGTGCATATTTTGATACATTCTAACCCACTGTCTTAATCAAAATGGCTCTTAAGTTCGGTCTGAAAAAACACTACGGTTATTCTTTGAAAAAGGAAATATAAAAATTTCCCCATCGTATTTTATTTTAGATACTGAAGAACAGAAGTTCTAAGAATCTTTTCTTTTAGAACAAAAAGGATTGTACCTTTTAGGTTCCTGCTTCGGTTTCTAAATTGGATTACTTCGAAACCCCTTCTTAACTCACTCGTAACACTGAAAACTTTGTTAATATTAACAAGTCTGCTTTTAATAAAGCTTGGAGAGCTGAGGGTATCTGATTTTTCCTTTCTTTTCCCTTCATATTTTATAACTGCCATGGCGTTCGGGGATTTAACCATTTCTCTGAAATTATATTTTCTTTGTTTTTGTATTCAACTGAGATCAGAATGGTCGCTGTATTAAAATATATTTTACAGGAATTTTGTGTATGGTAATAGAGAACTAAACTAAAAATATCATGTTTTCTAATTTTCAAAAATTGATAAATTTGTATATTGAACTTTGAATTTATTTTTTCCACTTTCACATATGTCTTAAGTTGTTAAAATATTGTATAAAGTTCGTTGTGCAAAAATATTTAATAATAGTTCTATATGTTACTTAAAAAATGCGTCAACATTTTTACACTTTAAATCTCAGATTGAACAAAAAAAGTTTAGTGTATGAATTTTACTTTGAATAACTGTACGTGCTTAGTTATTAAAAACTACACAAAATTGTATTCTTGGATATAAGGTTATTCCATACATTTTGTGTATGTGTAGTGTGCTTTATCTTGTGTGTAAGGTGTCCCATAAAACTTGATATGCAATTTTACTTTAAAATTGCACCAACGATACAAACAAATGGGATTTTCTTTTCATATTAAATGAATTTAAAAAAATATGAATTTAATAAATATTGGGAAAAAATATTTTTAAGTATTGCATTTGAAGGTTTACAGTGATTATCTGAGATGAATAATTGGATTAAAGCATTTTTATTTCATAAGCATAGGAGGCTTTACCAAATTCAGATTGCCTAATTGTTACAAAAACTTTCCTTATGATAAATAACATACAAATACAGAAAAGGGTATAGAAAAACAAATAGGGTTTTCTTTTCTCTATTAAATGAATGTGAAATTATATACATATAATAAATATCGGGTAAATGTGTCATACGTTTTATTGCGTTTTACTTAAATAAAAATGCATCAACATTTTTACTCTTCAGATCTCAGATTGAACAGAAAAGTTTATTGTATGAGTTTTACTTAGAATGACTGTACGTGCTTGATTATTAAAAACTGTCCAAAATTGTATTCTTGAATATGAGGGTATGTGTAGTGTGTTTTATCTTGGATGTAAGGTGTCCCATAAAATTTGATATGTAATTTAACACTAGAATTGTATCAATGATACAAACAAATGTGATTTTATTTTTCTATTAAATGAATTTAAAAATATATGTATTTAATAAACGTTGGGAAAAGGTAGCTTTACGTTGTATTGCATTTGCAGATTTACAGTGATTTTCTGAGATGCATGATTGAATTGAAGCATTTTCATTTCATAAGCAGAGCAGGCTTTACCAAATTCAGATTACCTGATTGCTAAAAAACATTCCTTAAGATAAATGATATACAAATACAGAAAAGGGTATAGAAAAACAAATGGGGTTTTGTTTCTCTATTAAATGAATGTGAAAATATATGCGTATAATAAATATCGAGTAAATGTGTCATACGTTTTATTGCATTTTACTTAAATAAAAAATGCATTTTGTGTATGTGTAGTGTGTTTTATCTTGGATGTAATGTGTCCATAAAACTTGTTATGTAATTTTACTTTAAAATTTCACCAACGATACAAACAAATGTGATTTACTTTTCATATTAAATGAATTTTAAAATACATTTAATAAATATTAGGAAAAATATTCTTGAATATTGCATTTGAAGGTTTACAGTGATTATCTGAGATGCATGATTGAATTAATCATTTTCATTTCTTAAGTAGAGCAGGCTTTACCAAATTCAGATTCCCTAATTGCTGTAAAAACTTTTCTTTTGATAAATGATATAAAAATATACAAAAGCGTATAGAAAAACAAATGCGATTTTCTTTTCTCTATTAAATGAATGTGAAAATATATGCGTATAATAAATATCGGGTAAATGTGTCATACGTTTTATTGCATTTTACTTAAATAAAAAATGCATCAACATTTTTATCCTTCAAATCTCAGATTGAACAGAAAAATTTAGTGTATGAGTTTTACTTTGAAAGACTGTACTTGCTTGATTTTTAAAAACTGTATTCTTAACTATAAAGGGATTCCATACATTTTATGTACGTGTATTGTGTTTTATCTTGGTTGTCCCATAAAATTTAATATGTAATATTACTTTAAAGTTACACCAATAATACAAACAAACGGGGTTTCCTTTTTGTATTAAATGATTTTAAAAATATATGCATTTTATAAGTAATGAGGAAAAATAGTCTTATGTTGTATTGCATTTGAAGGTTTACAGTAATTTTCTGAGATGCATTATTGAATTAATCATTTTCATTTTATAAGCAGAGCAGGCTTTACCAAATTCAGATTCCCTAATTGCTATAAAAACTTTCCTTATGATAAATGATATAAAAATACAGAAAAGCGTATAGAAAAAATGTAATTTTCTTTT
>CM063505.1:114966711-114974211 GCA_032207245.1 Pardosa pseudoannulata | reverse complement strand
CATCGTGCAGCAATGAGAAAGGGAAATAGGAGAATTTTAGACAGATACTCTAAGTGTAATAATTTTGATATATTGTATATATGTATATACATAGTATAAAAATTTTAAGTTCATTTAATTAGAAATAGAGTTATTGGAACTTGATCATATTTATCCATATTTTTTTTTCAAATTCAAATGTCCTGTGTCTTCTTAAGTTATTGGAAGTGAAAAAACGGGATATTATTGCATGTTGCGATGCTCTGCTAGTAGACAATTCAAATAATCAAATAAAAATATAAAAATATAAATCAAATAAAAATATCATGCTCATGATTTAATTTTATCATGAGCATGTTTAATTAAAAAACATGCTTAGTATTTATATTTTTGCTATGACAAATATAAAATTATTATATTTGATAAACAATTAATTGATTAATCGAGTTTATTAATTATCAAATAGTATTTTCATATACATAAATTTTATCATCTATACTTTATAAATTAAAGTATATAATTAAGATATAGCATAAAAAGTTTTTAAACTCAATGATAATGTAGAAATAGAAATGTAGCAATTATAATCTGATCATATTTATTGAAATTTTTCCCGAATTCAAATGTGCTGTTCTCCTTTTATGTTATTAGAAGGGAAAAATCGGGAGATCATTGCATGCTGTTTTGTCCATTATTAGACGATCCCACAAAAGTGAAAGATACAGACTTATCTCTGTCTTATTTTCTCGAAAAAGCAAATGAGTTAGTTAGGTCTGTCACCCGTGTCTCTATGTCACGTAGCAATGAGAGATCAAAGATCCCCGACCTGTTTCAGCGGGTCAGGTAAGAGGGGTCGAAAAGCGTAGGTGTTGATCTATCGCACTTCTGGCAGGTGGGCAAAGCACTTAGCCTGGCGACAGTCTTATCTCGAAGAAGAGATAACACTGAACACGACACGAATATTATGGAATCCAGATAAGAAGCTGTGAGAGAAGGTCCTTGTGTAGAGTGGGATGGTGATATAGTCTTTATAAATATGCTATGTCTATATACTAGCGGCTCTTCACCCCGTCTCCCAACTGGGTAATTAAGGATACGAAATGAAATGTTTATTTTCTAATTGATGTAAGATTTTATATTAACACTAGAACTATCAATGTTAAATATACACCTAGTTTGACCTAACCCGTCAAATTGACGGATTTCTTATGATTTTCATTGTAATTCTTGACTTAGTTAATCTAAATAAAAGAATATAATTCGACAAAAATAACATTTAATATAATAATTCATTAATTATTTATAAAAAATAAGCAAAAACAGTTTATATTGACTAGAATATACAAAAAATTATGTTCATACTATTTTCCGATATTGGGCTTTTCATGGATTACATTTTCTACTAAGAACTTTATCACGTTAGAAGTACAACTGATAATGGCTGCGTCCTGATTACATTAACTAGTTAGGCTGTTCAGTTCTAAACTTAATCGTAATAGGAGCAAATCAGAATCTGTTATAACGGGTGCCGAATACTTTCGATCATTCAATTTTGAAATTGATAAAGTCGTCATTTTGATGGGTCTTAGCATAAATAGGTATAGGTAATACTAATTACAGTAGAGATTAAAGTGGTTGAATGGAATTTGAATAAAAGTATTTAATTATTCTTATATTTCCTTAAACGTGGTGTCATGAAGTTCTAGAACAATACATAAATTATATTAAATTTTCAAGTATGAAATTTTCTAGCCGTCAAAATGACAGCCTTGTTAGTTCTAGTGTTCTGCGATTTCAAAATTAAAACAACTTAATTTCATAAAAGGAGTGGAAAAAGTTTAACTTAAATTAAAAATTTTTAATAAACCTAAGACAAGTACGTTAAATTTGGTGATTTATCCTTACACAGAGATTTTGAGAAATTATTTAAAAGAAAAAGAAAGCTACCTATAAGCAAATATATAGTATAAAGTATAAATATATAGTATAAATATAATATTTAGTAAAAATATATAGTATAAATATAATAGTATAAAGGCTCGACTTAATAACCAAGAAAAAATCTATAAATTGTAGTATATTTGCATACTAAATCAGTTTTATACTCCCTTGCTAAATTAATATAATATATGAACATACATTTTTTATCATCACTCTTTTACAATTACCTTTAATTGAAATGACAAAATCGATTAAAAACCTTCTTTTCTATATAGCAAAAATCATTTCTATCAATATCATTAATTTAAAAATATTGTTAAATTTACTTTGCTTTGGAATTTATTTTTAAACAACGTGTTTTGCTCACCAATTAGTTTTTGTGTAGCAAAAGAAAAAAACGTAGTTTTCCTTAGCAACTACAAGTAAGAGTATAAAAATCTGTAAACATAAATAAATATTGCTTGCCTGTGCAAATGTTATATTTATTTTGACTTGAAATCTTTTTTAACAATGTCTCGCTCATTAGTTAGCTTTCATATAGCAAAAGAAAAACCGTAGTTTTCTCTAACAATTACAAGTAAGAGTATAAAAATCTATAAAGTATAAAAAAAAAGACCGTTTGATCATGCAAATGTTAAATTTACTTTGCTTTGTAATCTGTTTTAAATAGTTACTCTCGCTAGATTTCATGTAGCAAATGGAAAACCGTAGTTCTTTCTTAGCAATTACAGTACAAGTAAGAGTACAAGTCTGCAGCATAAGTAAGAGTATAAGAAAAAAGATCTGTGAAAAAAGAAAGTGTTAAATTTACTTTGCTTTGGAATCTATTTTAGCAATAAGTTTCCCTCAATAGTTAGCTTTTATGTAGCTAAAAAAACCGTTTATATTCCCTAGCAACAAGTAACTAACAGAAAGTAATTTTTCATATTTTCTATCACTTTAAAATGTGAATAATAGGTACATTTTTTGATAAACATTCTTTCTTCTCTAAAATACAAAAACAGACTATTCAAAAATTTCACGGTGCGCTGTTGAAATTAATAACTTTTAAAATTCCTTTTGCGTCAGAAAAATGCGAGACAGCTAACATCAGATATCTACAGGAGTTATGCTTGTTTAAGTGGTGAGTCAGGGCGTATCCCCAAACTTACTGTTCATTCTCATGTAGCAATTATTGGTAGGTGTTCTAAGATGAAAGAACTTGCACTAAGAGTCTTTTAATGGTTATTTAATTATAAGGCTTTTCAGACTAACGTAACATTAGGTTGCAAATATATGTGAGAAGCTTCATTATGTCTACTCACTTCCATACCTTTTTAAAAAATGTGTTAATGGGGGAACATAATGCTTTGTATCTCTACAAGTTATGTTCACAATAAAGTTGTGCATGTAGACCTTGAAAAGAAATTTTCACTTTATTGTAGATATTCTCCTCATGCTAATAAACTGAATTTCTTTAATCTAAGTTAAATAAATATGAATCTTTTCACTAGTGAACTGCCAATCAACTTCTCTTTTCCACGTAGGCGATGTTTGATTTTTACAGTTGTTATTTTGCAGTTCAGGAGAGCCTTGTTAAAATTTTAAAGTTGTATGAATAAATTTCTTGATATTAAATTACTGTATCTCTTTTAGATTACGTTTGAATAATTAGTTTTGCATTAACAGTAATTGCAGTAGTTGTATACAAATTGTTTTGTTCTTCTTAAACTGTACGATCCTTGAAATTGTAGTAAATATCATATTATGGCTTTATGTAATGAAAAAAGTACTGCAGTATATTGCTGAATATTTATGAAATTACATGCTACATCTTTCTTTTTTTATCCAATAAAAGTTTTAAATTGGATTTCTAAAAAACTGCGATTTTTGCCACATCACCACAAATAAGCAGTAATAACTATTATATTAATTTTAAGAATTTAATGAAATTTTAACTGTATCTTGAAAAGTAATGCTATATCTGCTTATTACAAGAAGTTATAAATATATTCATTTAGAGACAAGTTAGATTTATATTAGAAATTTTTTATTTTTGTCTTGAATTTTAGTTTTAAATTATTTGACTGGCTAGAACTCATTTATACTTAAGAATATTTTTACTCTTTAGGTGGAATGCATGCATAATGAATGAAATTTTAACTGTACGTTTAAAAATAATGCTATGTATCCTTTATACTAAAAAGTTATATTTATTCAGAGACAAGTTGGATTTCTGTTAGAAACTTTTTATTGTTTTCTTGAAGTTTAGTTTCAGATTACTTGATTGGCTAGAACTCATTTATACTGAAGAACATTTTTACTCTTTAGGTGAAATGCATGCATAATGAATGAAATTTAAGCTGTATGTTTAAAAATAATGTTATGTTTGCTTTATACTAAAAAGTTATAAATATATTCATTTAGAGACAAGTTAGATTTATATTATAAACTTTTTATTGTTTTCTTGAAGTTTAGTTTCAGATTACTTGATTGGCTAGAACTCATTTATACTGAAGAACATTTTTACTCTTTAGGTGAAATGCATGCATAATGAATGAAATTTAAGCTGTATGTTTAAAAATAATGTTATGTTTGCTTTATACTAAAAAGTTATAAATATATTCATTTAGAGACAAGTTAGATTTATATTATAAACTTTTTATTTTTGTCTTGAATTTTAGTTTCAAATTATTTGACTGGCTAGAACTCATTTATACTTATGAATATTTTTACTCTTTAGGTGAAATGCATGCATAATGAATGAAATTTAACTGTATGTTTAAAAATAATGCTATGTATCCTTTATACTAAAAAGTTATATTTATTCAGAGACAAGTTGGATTTCTGTTAGAAACTTTTTATTGTTTTCTTGAAGTTTAGTTTCAGATTACTTGATTGGCTAGAACTCATTTATACTGAAGAACATTTTTACTCTTTAGGTGAAATGCATGCATAATGAATGAAATTTAAGCTGTATGTTTAAAAATAATGCTATGCATGCATTATACTAAAAAGTTATAAATATATTCGTTTAGAGACAAGTTAGGTTTATGTCAGAAACTTTTTATTTTTTCCCAAGTTTTAGTTTCAAATTACTTGATTGGCTAGAACTCATTTATACTTAAGAACATTTTTACTCTTTAGGTGAAATGCATGCATAATGAATGAAATTTAAGCTGTATGTTTAAAAATAATGTTATGTTTGCTTTATACTAAAAAGTTATAAATATATTCATTTAGAGACAAGTTAGATTTATATTATAAACTTTTTATTGTTTTCTTGAAGTTTAGTTTCAGATTACTTGATTGGCTAGAACTCATTTATACTGAAGAACATTTTTACTCTTTAGGTGAAATGCATGTATAATGAATGAAATTTTAACTGTATGTTTAAAAATAATGCTATGTATGCATTATACTAAAAAGTTATATTCATTTAGAGACAAGTTGGATTTCTGTTAGAAACTTTTTATTGTTTTCTTGAAGTTTAGTTTCAGATTACTTGATTGGCTAGAACTCATTTATACTGAAGAACATTTTTACTCTTTAGGTGAAATGCATGCATAATGAATGAAATTTAAGCTGTATGTTTAAAAATAATGTTATGTTTGCTTTATACTAAAAAGTTATAAATATATTCATTTAGAGACAAGTTAGATTTATATTATAAACTTTTTATTGTTTTCTTGAAGTTTAGTTTCAGATTACTTGATTGGCTAGAACTCATTTATACTGAAGAACATTTTTACTCTTTAGGTGAAATGCATGTATAATGAATGAAATTTTAACTGTATGTTTAAAAATAATGCTATGTATGCATTATACTAAAAAGTTATAAATATATTCATTTAGAGACAAGTTATATTTATGTTAGAAATTTTTTTTTTCTTGAATTTTAGTTTCAAATTACTTGATTGGCTAGAACTCATTTATACTGAAGAACATTTTTACTCTTTAGGTGAAATGCATGTATAATGAAATTTTAACTGTATCTTTAAAAATAATGCTATATATGCATTATACAAAAAGTTATAAATATATTCATTTAGAGACAAGTTGGATTTATGTTAGAAATTTTTTTTTTCTTGAATTTTAGTTTCAAATTACTTGATTGGCTAGAACTCATTTATACGTAACATTTTTACTCTTTAGGTGAAATGTATGCATAATAAATGAAATTTTAACTGCATGTTTAAAAATAATGCTATGCATGCATTATACTAAAAAGTTATAAATATATTCCTTTAGAGACAAGTTATATTTATGCTATGAACTTTATATTTTTTTTTTTTGAATTTTAGTTTCAAATTACTTGATTGGCTACAACTCATTTTTACTCATTTATATAAGAACATTTTTACTCTATAGGTAAAATGCATGCATAATGAATAAAATTTTAAACATATGTTTAAAAATAATGCTATGTTCGCTTTATACTTAAAAGTTATAAATATATTTATTTAGAGACAAGTTAGATTTATGTTAGAAACTTTTTATTTTTTATCTTGAATTTTAGTTTCAAATTACTTGATTGGCCAGAATTCATTTATACTTAATGTTTTTACTCTTTAGGTGAAATGCATGCATAATGAATGAAATTTTAACTCTAAGTTTAAAAATAATACTATATATGCTTTATAATAAAAAGTTATAAATATATTCATTTAGAGACAAGTTAGATTCATGTTAGAAATTTTTTGTTTTTTGTCTTGAATTTTAGTTTCAAATTACTTGATTGGCTAAAAACTCATTTATACTTAAGAACATTTTTACTCTTTAGGTGAAATGCATGCTTAATGAATGAAATTTTAGCTATATGTTTTAAAATAATGCTGTGTGTGATTTATACTAAAAAGTTATATTCATTTAGAGACAAGTTGGATTTATGTTAGAAACTTTTTATTTCTTTTTTCTTGAATTTAAGTTTTAAATTACTTGATTGGCTACAACTCATTTATACTTAACGTTTTTACTCTTTCGGTGGAAACCATAAATAATGAATGAAATTTTAGTTGTATGTTTAGAAATAATGCTACCTATGCTTTATACTAAAAAGTTATAAATATATTCATTTAGAGACAATTTATATCTATGTTATGAACTTTATATTTTTTTTAATTTTAGTTTCAAATTACTTGATTGGAAAGAACATTTTTACTCTTTAGGTGAAATGCATGCATAATGAATACATGTCAAAATTTAGGCATGCTTAAAATAGTCATTCCTTTGAAGATCGAAAGTAAAGTTTTCACGATTGCAGTACTCCCTTTACAATGCACACACACAAAAAAAATGTTTAACACATTGTATGCGGGACATGAACTAGTACATATTCTGACGATTCATACTTGAGCGCGGGTCACGTACTAGCACATTTAGTGACGATTGATACTTGAGCGCTGGTCACGTAACTGTACGTTGTCTGACGATTGATACTTGAGCGCGGTCACGAACTAGTACGGGTTAGTGCAACAACATGGTTTGTTAGTGGGTACCAAAATAACGGTATATACAGGAAAACGAAGCCGAATGTCCTTGTCTACTACATCTGTTCTGAAAAAATTTAGACAAAAAAAACTAGTTTTTACATCAGTCGAT
>CM063505.1:114824211-114961711 GCA_032207245.1 Pardosa pseudoannulata | reverse complement strand
ATATATGTGTATGTGTGTGTATGGTGTATGCATACATGTTTTTGTTTTACATCTTGGACTGGCTAAACCCGACGATGATCGATGGGTAGGGCATGTTCTTCTGTATCGGAGTTAGTGGATTTGAATCCTATGTTTGTAGCCATTCGGATTCGCTTAACGCAGTAGGTCTCGGTCTTGTGTAGAAAAAATATAGACTTAGTGCTCTAAACCCATGAAATTTGATATTGAGAGTCAGGTAAACACTGGAAAGATTATAGACAGATCAAATTGTTGAAAGGTTAAGATCAAAATGAAGATAGAAAACGTTTTTGGGCTAAATTGGTTTTGGTGATTACATTTTAGCTCCATTTCGTATTTTTCTTAATCGCTAAAATTTTTAAAATATATTAAGTAACTCAATGCAAGATGAGAGAGTGTTTGAAATGTATTTTGGGAACTTACATTAGTTTTAGATATAAAGTTTGGGGCTATTTGAATAGATTTACTTGACTATTTAACCATCTATTTTGTTTTGGTATATTTCTTTCTTTTTACCTTAATGTTTTGTTATTTTTTTTATTTCAAATGTACATCTATGTCTTTGCCATAATAACACAGTGATTATTTGTAAAATTGAATATATTTTACATTTTATTTATATATTTACATTTTAATATCACCTTTTATATACGTGCTTCAGACTAGTCTCATGAAAGTTAATTAGAACTAATCAGTGATTATTTACTGTAAAAATACAGCAATTATCTGATTATCTTTAATGGATTTTAGTGAGACCAAGCTTCGATATTTTTAATTTTTATGTACCGCGATTCTCTACTGATTGAGAATAAGTAATAACATTTTTTACGTGATTATTCAAAATAGTGTTAAGACAAAGCCATTACATTTTTCTAGCCAAGTGCAAAGATAAACCGTCAACTATATTTTTTAAAATTTATGGTTTGGTTTGGTTTGGATCACTACGGTCTACATTTTACAACGCGAGGGTTAATAAGACCGGGACCTACAGTTAAACCCGATTCCGAACGTCTACGAGTATCCGTATGACAGTAAGATTCGAACCCACGTACCCCGGTACCAAAGATCAGTGTTCAACCCATTCGGCCTTCGTTCGCCTTTTTAAAGTTTATGAAGAAAATTTAAGAAGATGTGTTGTTCGTTTTATGAAACAGAGATGTTTTATTTTCGAATTCTTTATATTGATAGTGTAATAATTTAAAAATTAACTAGTATTTTGAAATAAACTTAATTTTATATTTAAGAATTTTAAATACCCAGACGGAATTCTGGGCGCGATGCGGCTAGTATTTTCTAAAATTCCTTGATTTACAATTGAACTCTTTTGCTTATTTATAATATAACTAGCATATAGCCCGTCTTATGACGGAATCAGTAAATTTTTAAATTTTTCGTAAAGTACCTTGTGAGGCAGGTAAAAAAAAAGGTTTGTTTTTTGGCTGAGAATTATCTTGCAAATATCCTTTCCACTACACCCTGGAGGTAGATAGAAATTGTTAAAACCGGTGCTAAAATTTTCATTGCAACAAAAAATAATTGATGATTAATTTAAAATTATCACACATGTAACTAATCTATTATTTAAGCCAAATATAAAAGAAAATTATTTACGTAATATCTAAGTTCAGTGATAAAACGGATGAAAATAATGCAGACGATGTGTAAATAATTTAAAATAAGAAAGGATTAAATGATGTCATAATGCTAGAAAAATGTTAGTTTTACCTATTTATTATGTGATAAATTGATAAATTTAATCGTCTGCTCTTAACCGGGAAAAATAGGGCTTGAACTAATGGCATTAAACGCTCGAAAAGGGAGGAAGGGGTGTATTTCGAAAGCCTGAAAGACGAAATTATTTTTCGCTGTGATATGAAGTATATTTATACCAATTTATTTTAGAATTGGATCGAAAGTTTAGAAGAAGATAAACTTTACTCGCTTTGAATTTTGTTAATCCTAACTCACCAAGAATCCAATATGGATGCCTCTGTCCATTCTAGGTCTAACCGTTTCATAAATTCGAGGACAGAAGGATAGATAACTTAGGCTATTATTATATAAGGGATAATCAAAGGTAGATTTAATTTTCTGAATTGTACTTTAAATTGCATTCTCTATTATGAAGCAAAACAATTTGTACATCATGATCCAATTAAGCAAAATTCAAAAAGTCTAATCCCCGACTCGTTGAAAATGTAAGCATGTTAAAAACGTCAAAATAAATGCTTCATTAATAAATACTACATTAATATTTTACTATGTTATAATAAGTGTTTTGAGGATTATTATTAGTAAGTGACAAAACTAAAACAGAAATAAAATGTTTTACTTCTGTATACACTTTTTCAACGATTCTGATGCATCTTCTTCCAATTTTGTTACTGCAAACTGTATACCAAGAATTGCATTTTTAGTGCTGCTGTTCAATCTCACAGACTTATTTCTTAGGTATTTCCACCACTCTATAATTAATTTGTTACTTTCTCTGTATCTACTTTAAGCTTTACTGTGTAAATCACTTACCAAATTACAATCTAATTAAAATTTGAAATAAATAATTGGTCATAAAGTACTCAAAGTACTTCATTAGTTAAAGGTTAAAATATGATGGACGTTACAATGTGTTTTTATAAATTATATACTTTGGGTTATGAATACATTGCCACGTTCACCATCCCCTTACGTAAAACTCAACGGACTTTGAGGCTTAAATGTTTACAAATCTATCTACTTTTAACAAATTAAATATAACATGCAGTGCATTGAGATGGTAAATTTTATAAGCAACATTCTAAAATATTTTACATAGTGTTTAAATAGATTATTATTCATAAAGATATAACAATCACTCACAAACTGAAAGTTTTGTGAATGTATGTACTTCTTCAGTGAATATGGCATATAGTCTTCAATCTTGTACTATTAATCTTGTTCATTGTATGCGGGACACGTACTAGTACGTTTTCTGATGATTGATACTTGAGTGCGGGACACATAATAGTAGGTTTTTAAGTATTGATACTTGATCGCGGGTCACGTACTAGTACGGGTTAGTGTAACAACATGGTTTTTTCATGGGTACAAAAATAACGGTATACAGGAAAACGAAGCCGAGTGTTCTTGTCTACTACATAGATTCTGGAAAAATTTAGACAAATAAAAACTAGATTTAACATTATTAGTTTTATGAATGCTCTTTTATAATGTAAAAATGTTTACATATATAACATAATTCGAAAAAATTAAAACTATATACTACTATTTCTATTTGATTTTTCATATTTACGATACTATATTTTTTGTTTACAAAACTCTTATAGTTGCTATTTATATATTTCTATTTATATAGGTATATATATTTCAATATCAAATACGAAAAGTTGGTAAAAAAATTAAACAATTTCCGATCTATTGAGATTTAACTGAATAACTAAATTTACGCGCAAAACACCCGCTCCCGGTACAATTACGCTGCAAAAAGTACCCGCACACAATGTTCTAACTGTTATTGAGTGTTAATCTATACTTTAACTTCTCTTTAACTATACTTTAACTTCTCTTGTGCAGGCACAAATATTTTTTTTCTCTAAGGCTTTAAATAATAATTGATTTCCGACTTTATCTGTATTTATTTGCAGCTTTGCTTGCTAAGACAAGTTAGCAAGTAACAACCTAGTTAAAAATGAATTCAAATAAACTCCTGAAGATACTTTTATCTCATAAAATACTTCCATACTATTTTAAAGGTTAAGGAAAATTTAAGGACTTTGAGCTAGGACGCTGAATTGTATGCATGTTTAAAAAAATAAAAAAAACATATAGAGGATTAAATCAAAATTGTTATAAAGTGTTTTTAAAAATATTAGTAAATGGAGAAAATTCAAACGCAAACCAAATGTTTTGTTTCTGTAGATACATATGTGCCAAGTGATATGAATTTAATATGTCAACTTATCAATATTGTGATATCGGTATTAAATAAAACTTGAAGTCACATATACGGTGTATATGTATAAAAGTGTTATAGAAGATAACAGTTTGTTAAAAAATTATTTTAGACTATTTTTTATTTAATTTACCTGCAAACGCTATTGTGTGGTTTCACAGATTTTTCATCCAAACATCCCTTTTTAATACTGTTTACATCCCTGAATAAATGATTTGGTTTGGTTTGGTTTGGAGATCTACGGTCTACTTTTTTTAACACGAGGGCTAACGAGACCGGGACCTACTGCTTACGGACGATTCCGAACTGCTGCGAACATCCATGCCATAGTGGGATTCGAACCCACGAACTCCGGATCCGAAGGCTAGCACCCTAACCAATCGGCCATCGTTCTGCCCCTGAATAAATGAAAGCTTATGCGCATACATTAATTTATATATACACATGTATGCCTATGAATGTATTCTTATATACACGCGCATGCTTATGTAGATATATGTATAGGCATATATATTAATGGATACATTAATATGCATGTAATACAAGTTTATATGATGCATATACATGTTTATACATGAATGTAAAGTTAGCATGTATATATATATATATATATATATATATATATATATATATATATATATATATATATATATATATGAATGGTCTAAAAAAGGGGTAGTTGGAAATTACGTGAGTTATAAACGATTTTAAAAAAGGAACTTGTTTATAATAATAAATGAAAAAGACCCACGCTCGAGTAAGCTTTTAGGATAATCCGGTCAGGTGGAAGCATTTTGGAAGAATTTGATGAGTTTGCAAACAGATAAGATCAGTTAGCGCGTGGACATGAAGCGGTCAACACCTTTTCCACTCTTAGCTCCGCCACGAAAAATGAAAATGTCGCAAGTTACTTTCAGATAGAAATAGGATTTAATAAACTTATAATTATCAAGAAATGTTTTCCATTCGCCTTAACACTGGATCATGATATATATATATATATATATATATATATATATATATATATATATATATGTATATATATATATATATATATATATATATATATATATATATATATATATATATATATATATATATATATATATATATGTATATATATATATATATATATATATATATATATATACATAATTAAATATATATCCATATTTAGTTATTTGTACTTATTTAAAACATGTATATATGTTTAAGATTTAAACAAATCAAGTAATCTTTTAAAAAAATTTAAGAAATAATTCAATTTTTAGCACATAAGAAATTACAGGATCACCACTACTAAATCTAAAACGAAACAAAATCATGCTATTTAACTTGGCTAATTACACGTTATTTAACATTGACAACAGATATTTTAAAAAATAAATAAAAGTAATTTGTTATCATAGGGGCACAAATCCCGATATTCTGTCTTGAGAGCGACGGCTAAATTAATCATTCTGTTAAGTGATTTACACCGACAAAATTTCCGCGTACAAAGTTGCTAATTACGAAATCTTTACTCAAACTTCTTCCTGTCTCAGACTGTCACTCGTAAATACAACTCGAATAAATTACATCCGTGGCGGGAAGAAATTTCTGCTGAAAGCTCTTACAAAATAATCGCCGACCTTGCAAATATTCTGTTAAATTAAAGTTAAACAAGAGATATTAAATTAGGGGCAACTTTCGGTAACCACAAATACAAAGAGCATAAGAAAGTAAAGAGAGGTATTCGCATGTCTAAAACGCTTCAGAAATGATAAAGCTGCAATCTTGGTTTTGAAGTTCGGAGCAAAAATCTTCCCCAGCTAGACTGCTTTCACGAAGATATTAATTACAATCATTAGGCACAATATACTGAGGAAGTGGCGCAGCCCTTGACGCGCGGAATCATTAAATAAACAAATGATGAAGTCTGGTAGGCGCTCTTATTTCATGAAAAGTATTTAATGACTATTCTGAGAATACAGGATTCGTAATTACTGACGCGTTCTAACACGGCGTGCTTCTTTTTTTTTTGCTTCAACTCCCCTTCCCATTCATATATAAAGCCAACCAGACGAGCCCGCAGTTTACAAATAACAATTTGGCATTTTTAAAGCGGACGCGAGGGAAATTTCACGCTTTTGAATGGTTTATTGAGTTTAAATACCACCGAGGGACCTTTTCTTCATGAAATTTGTTGGAAGATTTTGAGTCTGTAATTCAGAACTTTTAAAGGAAAGTTTGTATAACAGCTATAAAAGTCATAAGGTTACTGAAAAAAAAATTAAGAAGGCACTTTATTATTTGTTCTTAAAGTGTTGCAATAAAATTCATGTAATGTTTTATTAAACTTTACAACTGATTTTTGACACATATTTTCGGAAATATAGGATAAATAAATACAGTAAAACCCGTTTAAGAAGTTGTCCCGCTTAAGAAGTTTATATTTTCGGTACCCATTTTCCCCCTAATCATACAATGTTAAAATAACCAGTTTTTACATTTCGTTCCAAACTCTTTCCTGCTTAAAAAGTTTTCTTTCATTTCTAAGTATGTTTACAGAACGCGTTTATAGCTGCCTTTCGATTAATGTTTTTTTCTTCTTTGTCTGGAAAGGTCAATGTTTATGGCTGAAAATTATTGTTGCCATTTTTATTTAAAATGTGCTTAAAGAAGTTTTTAAAAGCTTAAGACAGCTGGACTGTTATCAATTACAAAACAAAACCAAAAAAAAAAAAAAAAAACTATAACCGATTTTTTTTTCTGTAAAATTGATTCCAGTAGTGTTTAAAGAAAAATTTCTGAGCTGAATTAAAGGTATTCTAAGGTAATTATATTATTTTCCTTTATTAGCTGATTTTTTAAGCATGCAAAAAATGGAAATTTTTGAGGAAAACCAAACCTATTGTTTATATATTATTTTATAAAGAAAAAATCTCTCCTCGTTATCTATGTGATTATTTTGTTTTTAAAAAAATTAGTTTCGTTTAAGAAGTTTTTTCTTTTTATTCCCTTAGAAAACTTCTTAATAGGGTTTTACGGTATATATATTTGTAGTTATATATACAAATACACACACACATACATACGCATAAATAATGCTTATTACCTGATTTCCCGTTTAAGAAGTTTTCCTGCTTAATAAGTTTTAATCAGACCCTTCGAAAACTTCTTAAGCGGCTTTCACTATAAATATTATTTGGATTCAGCATTATAGCACAAAAAATGTGTAAAGGAATAATTTATTACTACACATAGCATAAAATTTTGATGCAGGTTTTTTAATGATTTTGATAATCGAAAATGGACAAAAGGTCAATGACCCAAATAACATTACTTTCTCTTGCAAGCATCATTTAATTTTTAGCTACTACTATGAAGGGTCACAGATTTTTTCCAAGAACATTTTAACCCCTCTAAATCCTAATAGAATTGTGATTTTCTCAGTACCTTTCTAATAGCTTCCTGTCACGATCACTTACCAAGTTGTAAGCTAATAAAAAACTAATTAAAACGAACACACGAAGATAGTTTTAATTGTACAAAATACGTTAGCAATGAAAAATGAAACAAAAAATAGTATAGTTAAATTTTTTTAAACGAGAAAACCCTAAAAGAAATAAAACAGAGGTTGCATTTTCACAACTGTTTTTTAAGTGCTTCCCTTACAAATTTTTTAATTGAAAAAAAAAAATATCGCATTTTATTATTATTGTTAAATACAAGGAAATGAAACAAAACAAAATATGTAGGTTTTAAGTAGAATTTTAAATTTTTTACAGGCATAAAAGCATTTAGTTTTGATATTAGTTTACTATCCCAAATTATCTAAGGCAAATGGAAAAAAGTTAAATATTAGTCTTCGTATGATAGTTTTTGAAACAACGGTGACAACTCTCAGGTATCACAAAGTGATACCTGACATTTTATAAACTCGTATCTGGTCTCTTTCTTACTGGCTTATCCCTGGTATCTGTTGTACGGGAGCACAGAGTACACTGTCTCGTTGGATTTGATTTTTTTTTTCCGGTAGCAGGAATAACTTCTGGAAAATACCTTGAGGTTGACCTGAGTGGAAAAGTACTAATGCTGGATTTCTCTAATGTGGCAGAAAACTCGTCACGATAATTTTCTGAAATTAGTTTTTCAATCAATTTAAAACACGTGACCAGTCCTGCCAAAAGAACTATGAAACCAACAAAATTGAACAAACTGGAAATCAAAGCTGAATATTTCCTTTCTTCTCCTGCAGGCCGAGTAAATCCGTGATAAAACAAATCACGCTGACAAATTCTGCTTTGGTTTGGTTTGGTTTTGGAGCACTACGGTATACTATTTTGCACACGAGGGCAAATGAGACCGGGACCTACTGCTTAAAGCCGATGCCGAACGGCTACGAACATCCATGCCATAGTGGGATTCAAACCTTTGAACTCTGATACCGACGATCAGTTTCCTAACCAATCCAAATTCTGCTTTCCTGAGTTTTCTCGAGATAATAATAAACTGCAATGTATACGAACCCGAGATAACTGGAGATAATCAGGCAAGCGGTTTAATAGAAGGTTGAATATACTTAAATATTTGTTTAAATTTGAAAATATTACGATTATTATGTTTAAAAAGTTTAAAAGGTATTACAGGTGTTCAATTTAAAAATAACTTTTTATTGGAATATTTTTAAACGTCTATGAAAAATCTTGTAAAATCTCAAATGAAAGTTTAAACATTTAGGAGTTTTAGTATTCAATATTTACTCTGACCACAAAGTAAGATAGATTCTCTTATATTTTTATTCTACCTAAAAAACTTTGATATTCCATTAGGGAGTATTCAAACGTATTTTATAATACCTGGTATAAAACAAGCCCAAAAGAGAAAAGTAATACCGTCTGCATGTCTATTTCGTAGTGGTGTTTAAACCCATGAGATACACTGTTTAGACATTAATGAAAAATATTTTTAGCTATACGTGTGTTTCTAATGGGGTACATGCTGCAGCTGCGAACTCCATATAAACAAGAACTGACAATTACGATGAACAAGAATGAATAAGAACCGAGAACTGTGATGCATTATGTCAACATTTACCGTCACAAACTATTATTACAAGATTAGTGGAGGGTATAAAAGAAAATTTAAGTTATTTTTCCTACTACAATTTTTAGGAGTTTGAATTTTTTTTTCTCCTCCTGTTGATTTCTTGATTATTAGCATCATGGTCAATTTTTCTCTAGATGTTAGTCCGAACTACCACTGTGGATTAGATTACAAACGAGTGTAAACATCTATACCAAAGGTAGAACTGAAAGCCCCAAACTATTGCCTTCCCTACCAAAGCCTTCCTCTTAACTTCCTCCTTTTCCTAACAAACCTTTTCCTCCAAATGGCAGAGTCTTTCCTACTTTTTTCAACTCCTCTTCTTAGCCCACTCTGTTTCTAATCATGGATCTTGTTGGTGCTTCAACCACATTTGGCGAAATTGGCGTGCTTGCAGCTTGCGTGCGTGGCGTGGTTGCAGCGTGGCGTTTGAAATCTGGCGAGGGGATCGTAACTCAACAAATTGATACATAAACAAAAACAACATTTTGAGGAAAAATTTTACAAAAATTGAATATTTAAAATCTAATTGAATTAACAAAGAAAACACAAAGGAAACACATAACATTCATACTAAATAGACTGAAACATTCACTTAATCACAAATTAAATAAACTGAGTGTGATTTTCATCACAAATTTGTGATTTAGTGTAAATTGTAAAATTAATTTAAAATAAGAGATTTGAAAAAAAATTTTGCTCATCGGGAGATTGTGTCTGCGGTGCACTCGGTGACTCCAATCACTACCTGCACGACTGTTGACACATGACTTGCATTTTAAGAAACCCTCTGAAAGATCCAAGGAACTCTGGGCAGAGAGCTTAATCAAAAACCCGGTACTGATAAGGAAGGCCGGGAGCCTGGTTGACTGGCTCACCGCTAACCAAGGCGCCATCGTGCGGCCATGAATTTAACCTTATACCACACCGCAAGGGTCAAAGTACCCCTTCACGAATGGCCATCACAACTGCCCTGTGCAGATATTGCTTCCCTCGCAAACACCTGCTCTCATGTCAGAAAGTATCATGTAGTACACCGGACTTTTACCTGGGCAGGACTCCTGCGGAGTATCCCCCGCACTTTCGTAAACTGCATTAATTGTACCTTTTAGTCTAGATTTTCTACATTTATATGTTTATATATATATATATATATATATATATATATATATATATATATATATATATATATATATATATATATCTATTTTTTTGTTATTTTAAATATAATGGGCTTGCTTGCTTGACTTAATGTTGACTTGGACCCTGCGTAACGCATTGTGGCCGGACGGCCAGACCGAACCAGCAATTCAACACCCTACACCCGACTTCGGGTGGGTGGCTGGTTACAGGTAGTACACTGTTTTAAGCTGTAGGTCCCGGTCTCGTTAGCCCTCGTGTTGCAAAAAGTAGACCGTAGCACTCCAAACCAAACCAATTCAAGTAATAAAAAAATATTTATATGACTTTTCAACAACCTTTTATCTTTAGCGATGTATTTTATAATCCACTACTCATGTGTGCTTCCAAAACTAAGTTAGTCCCCGGTACCAGTTGGTATCAAAAGATTGTAAAGTTGCATTATTAGATTAATTCAAGAAAGAATGAGGAAATAACACATTTTGTGTTTGATATTTGCCTTACTAATGATAATTTTCGAAGCACAATTTATAACACCTTGTGGTAAAATTCTAAAGTTAGTATTACATTTATTCTCTAGATGCACTGTATGTTTTGTCTAATTTTTCTAAATTCTAAGCGTTTGTAGATGCTCCCTTCCCAGATATTATCAGGTTCCTTGAATTTTACCTAATAGGATCATGCTGGACGAATCATTTTTTCAAATAACGTGGAATACTATTTAAAGGGTAAAAAATTTACAAAATAGTTTTCTTCCTTTGGTTTTCATACAGTGAGAGAGAGAGAGAGTGCTGAGGCACAAAAGTTAAAAAAAAAATTGTTGACAATACCACAATTGGAAGGTTTCGTGAGCCTAGAATCAACCAAGACCTAGTAGACGAAGTTAAGCTAAGATCTCAAACAGCTGTTTTCAATGAACTTATAATTTTGGGCCTTATTTGGGCCTTAAACACGTTGATAATACTTGCTCGTAATTTTCTACTCTCTGCTACTGCTTTTATTAATAATTTTACTTATTTTATCTCTCTCTCTCTCTCTCTCTCTCTCTCTCTCTCTATATATATATATATATATATATATATATATATATATATATATATATATATATATATATATGTAATATATTAAAATTATTTAATTCTAATATTTCTTTTAAAAACCTCGTCTCTCCCCTTCAAAATCATTTAAATCTTTTCCCCAGCCTTTAACTAGTTTAATCAATGGAGTATTTTCCACTTAAGATTCTTCATAAAGCTGTCTATCCTAAAAATGTAAACTTTCTCTTTATTCAGCAAATTTACCAGCTGTTAGCGGTATATGATTCCGCATTTTGCTGATATTGCATTTAATTCGCTTTTTAAGTTGCTTTTCACCGTGGGAAAATTCTTTCTGTCATCTCTCTTCGGTGCACCTCTGTTCGATCAGAGTGAACTCTGTGGCTTGTCTTTGTCTGTTGTCCAGTAGAATGGACGTGCGTTGTAGCTGCTCTGGAATAAAGTTTGAATTAGACTTCTGCCGTACTCTTCAATGTGAGGCCCGACTGCATTTTTATTACTGATAACTGTTGAGTTTTCTCCTTGTCAAGGAATTTTATAAAAATGGCTTACATACACATATAAATAAATAAAATAAATAAATATATATATATATATATATATATATATATATATATATATATATATATAATATATATAATAATAATAATATTTATTGCTCATGTATTTTTGTAACTTAAATTTTTGTGTAACTTAATTTTTAACTTCTTGTTATGTATTGTGTATCCCCTAAACTCGTGAATCTCCTATCTCTTAATCTTTAAAAATTTAAAAATTTTAACTTAACTTAGTATCACAAGTCCGCAATATCGTTTGTGAAATTCAGATATTTCTCAATACCCATGCATTACAGTATCTCTGATCTAGAATGCCTAGCCCAGTCAGATCAGAAAAGAGTGCTCCTGTGCGACGTTGATCTTTCATATTTTTTGTAAATTTTCGTCCAAATGTCTCAAAAATTCTTAAATCAGTAGCATGGTGTTCAAAAGCTAAAGCTTTGGTCATTTTTTGTCAATGACAGGACAAATTTGGAAAAAATTTTAATCCAAAATTATTACATTGATCAGTCAAGGTAGAGAAAGGTTAAATACAGAAAATATTTTAGCATGACCTTTGTTAATTTTAAATCTAAAAGGAGAGAACATTCGGAAATTAATAGACTAGATCTTGCAGAAAATGACTTTAATTTCGTGGTTGTTGAAGAACAATAGAAAAGTAAACTATTGTGTCTGGGTTGTTCGTCTCAGAAGGCTGTACGTGCCAGAAATCTTCTAAGAATTTTAAAAGGTTCATAACCCTTTTCCCCTTTTTTTTGGATTTTATTCCTTGAGTTCAAAGCCGTTTTAACTCATTAATGCCTAGTGTCCCTTTTTTTACGAAAATATAAAAACATATTGCAATATTTTTAATGTTTTTCCTGCAACTACATTTTTCTTTTCAGTGAATATCAAAGGTAATTTTCAAGTTTCTGCTATCATTATTGATTTAGTCATTTAAATCGACATTTTAGGATTTTTTGAACCTCTTACAAAATATTTCCTCTATCATCAGGTAGATCGATTGAAATCATGATGTACAGATATATCTATTTCAAAACTCCACTTTAGAGTACTATGTTTATCTGTTACATCAAATATTTTATTACGAAATTTTCTATTTATTAGAGGTATTCTACGATGTTTAAAGTTATAAAACGTCAATAATTGAGAATGTTGGTTTAAATCTTGATTTTTTTTAAACATATCAACTTTTATTTTATTTAAATCAAGATTTTAAATTTAAATAGATTTCTTTTAATTTTTTAAAAAATTTCCCAAATTAAACATTAAAAATGAGATTGTTCAAGTAACAATTATTTTTAGTATGATTAATGATTAGATGTTCATTATCCTATTTATTTTCTTAATGTGTGCAACATTATTTACATGTGACAAATTATGCATTAAATGCAATCTCGATTTTCACAGAAGTTAAAAACTTTAGGCCTACCTATGTACTTAGTTGGATTTTTTATTTTATTTCACATAGACGTTAGTTAATATAGTAAAACTTACCTGTCTAGGAGCACTTGATGTCAAAGACTGGGAACTCAAGCTGTAGAGCCATAATTTCTTGAAAGACTATACCGAACAAAACATACAGGTAGAGGACGATATGGGAGCCTCAGCTAAGAGGTGAGTGACCAGTTGTTCGAGGGAGTGCTTTTGACCGTAGACCATTTCATTTTTGCTTTCTTATTCGAGTGAAAGTTATGTTAATGTGTAGTACAGTTAATGTATTTTATGGTACTGTTTTTTGTTTGCCTTTGGTGTCTGTCTTTACTATGTTATATGTATGATGATCGAATCGGTAGGGATTATTGGCATAAATATTCGTATATCAGAAGTTAAAACCTTTCTTCCAGAATTAAGCAGAAAATGCAAAGTCAGTGTAAGTAGGGCACAAGTAGAGAGAGAAAGTACATAGACGGCTGTTTAGTTTCTTTCTATCGAGCAATATTTTCAACTAACATATAGCCCTTCATATCACATGATCAGTAAAATGTTTAGTTTTCCAGAATTGTAAAGTACCCTATGAGACTGGTAAAAAATATGGTTTGTTTTTTTGGCTGAGAATTATCTAGTACACGCTCAATAATTTGTTTATCTTCACTGACCACATGATAGTGCAAACTTTAATTTACCTTGTCATATTACGTGATAGAATGGACAGCAATGGTTTTAATATTGACAGTGATTATTTGGAGGTATATATGAATGATGTCCAAAATTTAGCGAATCGATTGCAAAGCGTGTGGTTATGCATAGAAAATAAAAACACACGAACAAACTTCTTAATTTTCAAAGATATATAACTTAAAAGCTAAATATTTATTAGTCCGTGAAATAGACACCTAGATTTTTATGAAAAGAATTTGTTGTTAATACCGGTGATAAAATTTTCATTGCAACAAAAATAATCTATGATTAAATTTAAAGTTATCACATATGCACCTATTCTATTATTTAAGCCAAATATAAAAGAAAATTATTTACGCAATATCTAATTTCAGTGATAAAAAGTACGAAAGTAGTGCAGACGATATTTAAATAATTTAAAATAAGAAATGATTAAATGAGATGATTAATTTGGTATGGTGTGGTTTTGGAGTGATACGGTCCACTTTTAGCAACACGAGGGCGAATGAGACCGGGACCTACTGCTTAAAGCCGATTCCGAACGGCTACGAATATCCCTGCCATAGTGGGAAAAGGAGATGGTTAAAGAAATGACGTCACAATCTAGAAAAAATGTTATTTTCATCTACTTAAAATGTGATAAACTGATGAATTTTATCGCCTGATCTTAACCGTTGTTAATAGGGTTTGAAATAATGGCATTAAGCTATTGAAAAGGGGGGAAGGGGTGGATTTCGAGCGTTTTCGAACTTGCTTGAATTTTGCTAACACTAACTCATAAAGAATCCAATAGGGATTGCATTCCAGGTACAACTGCTTCATAAATTCGAGGACAGATGGACAGATAACTTAGGCTATTATTATATAGAGGATGAGAGAGTTTTCAGAGGCTAGTAAAAGCAGAATGAGAGGATTCAATCAGTCTGATTCGTTCGTAAAGAAACAGATTTAAGCAGTAGGCCCTTGTCGAATCAGCCTTCTTTTAGCAAAAAATGACTATAGTGCTTCAAACCTCTCAGGCTTTCTAAATTTACAAAATATTTCACACAAATGATCCGAATAAAATGTCACCATGAATTTAAAATAATTTTGTTGTAAATGTCATGTTAACGGCCATCTTTCAACATTTTAAACAAATTCTAACTGACTTAGATATTTTAACAGTTTCTGTAACATGCATTTTTAAAACACTAATTATATCTAAAACCATATACATGCTTGTACACGTGTTCTTACGAAATTGTTCAGATAAAAAGCCCAAATATAAACCAAGGAATATGCAAATCCATATACAAGTCGGATTAAAAAACAAAAGCATTTTCCGAAAAGAGATTTTCGGTGGTTCCACACACAATCAATTAGAGTAGCACAAATAGAAATTCCTTTGAGGCGTCCTAAATTTATTATTTTCAACATAATTCACAAAGACGATGCCAAGAAAGTCGCCGTGAATTTCTGATGCTTTTGTCGTAATAGGATTATTTTTCTTTCGCCTTTTGCCACTTTCGTCTCTCACTGAGACTTGTATTAACCGCAGCAAATTTTTCAAGAGGCTGAAACACGTTCGGATAAAAATATAATATTTTATTAATGTAGAAAAGCGCACCACGAAATTAATCTTATTATCACTTGAATATTTATATGCGTGTTCCTGAATACCAAAAGGGAATATATATATGTACGCAGTCACAGCTACGTTAGCATGCCTGATAATAAATGTGTACTGAGGAAAGCATGCATATCAAATAACTCATATTCGTTGCCGTTTTCTTGCCGAAAATTTATTACGTAACTCTGGGGATAAACATACACAGTTTATATAGAGGGAATCGCATAATACTTGTGTAGCCTTTTTTTGTTTCAAATTTAGATTAGTTTCAACGACATCAAACCTTAACGAGATTAGAATGCAAAGTTATCCTTCTCACCATTAATAGTAAAACTACCGAATTCTTAGAACTTTTACACGTTACGCATGTTGCTAATGGAGTATATATTAAGCTGTTATCACCGTATAAACAACCTTGGGGAATTGAATTTGCAGTTAAAATTCGGAAGCATATATTTATCTATGTTGTGTTTTAGAAAAGACAATGTAGATACAACATATAAATGTCAGCTCTTGAAAATGATTAATACATTCACAAAACGATATTAATGATCATAGTTTGAAATCTTATTAACAAATCTATAACTTTTAAATAAATTTTACTCTTATTATAAGATTTGAGTCTTATAAGTTTCATTTCAAATTTATAAGGAAACCGTGAGTTGCTTTCATTTTTAGACTATATGACTAGTTGTAAAATGCAATTAATAACTTTTGACTTTAGAATTTGATCTCCTCCACACTTCATGGTCTCAAATCCCACTGTGGCATGGATGTTTGTAGCCGTTCGGAATCGGCTTTAAGCAGTAGGTTCTGATCTCATTAGCCCCCGTGTTGCAAAAGAGTAGACCGTAGCGTTCCAAACCAAACCAAACCTCCACGCTTCCTTTTGTTATACCGAAGGCAGCTATAAATTCAGCGAAATTATTCTTTGTTTAATAAAACTCCAGAAAATGGTTACAATTTTCTTCATCTAAGCCTTTATAAATATAGAAAATTCATGCTATAAAATTATTAAATAAGATATGAGGATAAAATTGTAAATTATTTGAAACTACAATAATTTTTTTTTTCTGTAAGAGACCAAAACCCTGAGGTTATTACAATTTTAATGGATACATTGAAACTCATGGAAATATACACTGTTACACAATAGTAGGGAAATGGTAAACATTACTTTTCAATTAAGGCATTATACTAGTCCGTACATATAGTTATTAGCCTTCGTATAGGAAAAGTGATTATCAATTTTTTTTCTATGTTTTATATAAATCCTTACGGTTTGTTGCGAAGTAACACATTCTTTTATACCACCGAACAGTCATTGTTCATATCAATGTTTTCTACTATCTATCCCTTGATATCAAATTATAACTGATATTGAATTTGCAATTCAATGACTGATGGCACTGCATAAATTTTTTCCGCGAGGAAAAATGTGGTACATAATTGGTAACTTAGAAATAAAAAATTAATTTGAAGATGAGATTGTCTACAACGGGTTTTGATATGTTTCTGCATTAATATATAAATAAAGGCATATTTAAAAATGTAATATAAAGAAAATTGTTCCAAACCAACTACTTTGATAATAGTTTAGTTGTCATACTGAATACTTCATAATTATCATTAAACTTTATTCTTGAAACACTTTCGTCTCTTCTTAATTAACACTGGACAAGTTTGTCTTGGTTTCTTAAAAGAATCATGATAATTGAATATGACTATAATACACATAAATCGATTATTTTTCCCTTTGACGAGTACAAAGATAAATCATCAAATATTGGAAACAATATTTTTATACATCATAATTTAATTGAAACTAAATAAGCCTGCAGTAATGGTTTTAAAAAACATTTAGTGCTGCCATATTGGGGTTGATATATGTCACAGGCTACTTTCATGTCATAATGACGTCAGAAGCCAGCAGAGATGGAAATTTGGTATCATAAATTCCACTCTCTGGCGACTTCTGACGTGTCATTATGACGTGGAAGTCTCCTGTGACATATCTAGCCAGCAATTTAAAAGAACCCTTTGAGACATCGTTATTTTGTGTATGTATATCGAAGGCTGAGCTTTTAGCGTCTAGGAAAATATACTAGCCAAGGTTGAAAAGAACGTCATGCTGATTTTAGGACATAACGGAAATTGTGTATCTTTATGAAACAGCAAATACTTAAATGCTTCTTTGAACTAGTTTCCACTAGTTGAAACTTGTCTTGTTTCAACTAGTGGATTTTTATAAACAGAATTCACTGAAAATTTCAATTTGGTAATTTTTAATAAATCGGGATAGTAGATATGGTGAAGTAGTATGCATCTCAAAAACAATTTTATGATTATGGTTATTTTCTCGATTCATTTTACTTGTACTATGATTGAAGTTAAAAAAAAAAAAAAAAAAAAAAAAAAAAAAAAAAGAAAAAAAAAAAACTTGAATTTTTTGATCTTTCCAAACGAGGGTGGTATGTTTCAAGAGCTATTCTTTGAAACCAGAATTCATGATTCGGGAAATATGACTAGAACATCATAATGGCCAATAGTAAGACCGAGGATAGCTACAGACCCTTCTTTTTGCTATGAGGGAATATCTAAAATTTCAATTTACCACTCTTTATTTTCCTCCTTTATCTATCTTTAAAATGCTTCTCCGTAAGATACTTTAATTGACCTTTTGGGGATGCAGAAAGGAATCTGATAATTAAATATTTGTATAATTTGATCTACTCCTTTACCAAAAGCCATCTTAACCCTTTGCACTCGAGAGGTCACTCTAGCTCACCACTTTGTTTAGTGCGAAAATTCGATGCGCTGTATAAACTATTGTTGTTTATTTATTTAGTGATTGATATCTTCTTTATATTTCTGATATTGTCCTTATCGTCTAATTGTTTTTTTTTGTCCTAAGAACTGCTTATATGATGGTACAAAGACGACGTAATGTCCCTTTCAGACTACGCAAGATTTTCTTATATGAGATAAGTGCGGTACCATGAAGCTTACTACATTTTCGGCATCAATTGGAAGTGGAAATTCTTGGCCGAAGGAACAGAAAAATTGATATTTCTTATCCCTATTACCATGGAACGTAGTAATGAAATAAGCACGAGCTTCGACTTCAACCTCCGAATTTGAAAAAATTCTCCTAAATGGAAAGCTGCAGAGCATTCCAACAGAAGTTAGAAAGGATTGCAAAGTCTACTCTCAAAGAAATAAGCCCGGCAAAATACATCAAAAGATATACTATTAAGAAACTTGTCCAGATAAGCCGGGCATGCATCTCGACAGTTCTTACATCAAATATCATACAAAAGCAAAATTACAAAGACTCATGTTTAAGAAATTATCTTTGTAAAGATGTAAAGATACATTAAATATTAAAATATAAAAGTTTTATGTGATACTTTATGTGTGAAATCCTTTTAAGTTAGAGGTAAGAAATTCACCAAAAGCGCTCCGAAATGCTTTGAGTTGCTAGTAAGTACGATCTAGAGTGCAAAAGGTTAAAAATTTATTTATTACAAGTTTATTTAGAAGTGGCCTTATAAAAACAAATTATGGGCATTTAAATGGTTAGTTCTGAATTATCTCTTTCAAAAAATGTTTCTATAAAATAAAAATATAAAACTAGAACATTGGATGTACATATATGAACAAGAAACCATGAATACAGATTTTTACTATTTGTATTTATGCCTGTAATATATTTGTCTTATTTATATATCTGGAGAAAGGTTTCGGGTTTATTGTGCTCAATCTATGGATTTCGTTTGATCGGAACAGAAACTGATCTCATGAGCTTTCAAATACAGCAATAAAACGACTCCAAAAAAATGCTGATTTTGACCTAAATTCTCCATTTCGACGTAGCCCGATACCCTGAAAAGCATTAGAAAACACACACATTCTCCCAAAATTGCTTTTATATTGGTTACCAATTCCGGGTCTCTTTCTTGTGGAAGAGAGAATAAATTGACCATGTCATAGCCGAGGAGTGTTCGGAAGGCCTTTTTCCCCAGTAAAGATATCATAAAAATCGAGAGAGAAAGATGATAATTCTTACATGCGGCATAAAAAAAGTGCTAGCCTGTGATTTCTAGCGCCGCCAGAAGTCTGCGTTATTTATCTTGCGAAAAAGGTTCAGCGACCCCCCTTTCGCGAAAAGAAAATCTTTTACTTTGAGAATTGAAGAGTGGAAGGGGGAAAAATTACGTTTTCCATTCCTCTTGGCAGAAAAACAGAAACAGATTTATTGGCTTTTACGGCCAAGTTGACCGAAGATGCAGGAAATAGGAGGGGTAGTTTTGGAATTGACTTGTAAAACTTTTCGTTGGCGGTGACACAACGGATGTTTTCTGTTTTATTTGGATTGCACGTAGAAGCCGGAGAAATAAAACAACGGTAGAGAAAACTTTTAATGAACCAGATGTTTAGCATAAACCTGCAAGTGTGCAAACAGACACATAGCAATATATTTATGGATATATGCACATTATTATAAAAACACATCTCTTTTCTCTCTCTGTATATATATATATATATATATATATATATATATATATATATATATATATATATATATATATGTGTGTGTGTGTGTGTGTGTGTGTGTGTGTGTAATATATCAAAATTATTACAACAAAAATATCTATTTAAAATTCTCTATTCCACTTCTCATTCTTTCATACCTAACTTCCCAGCCACAAAATCTCAATAAAAAGGAGTGTCCGCTGATTTATTCTGACCCGTTTCAAAACTACCACTAAAATAAATACTAATTTTCTGTCCAGTGGCCACATTTTCCAGTTGTCTCAAAATAGTTCATTCCTACAATGACTAAATTGCTACATAACACTGACTAAGCTGCTGGTCTCATGGGAATAACTCTGTGTCTTTGCTCGATATTGGGAGAAATTTATAATAGAAGTGTGTTTTTCGTCATCATTCGATGCTTTACACTTGGCTGATAGACATTCCCGATTTTGGTCTCAAATAAAATTAAAGTTCCACCATAGATTTCGCTGTTAGGTCGCTACTTAGGTCTGTCTATTGCCCAGTAAGCCCAGGTAATTAAAATTAATAGAGGCTACTATCACTGCGTAGCGGCTAGTATAAAATTCGCCCATTCAATATATTGCCTCATTGAAAAGAATCATTAACGTCTCCAAAGCCGCATGATCATCACACTAGTCTCATAATCAAGAGTTCGTGAGTTCGAACCCCGATAGCAACGATAAGATTAAAAATCCATGTAAATATTTATTTAATACCTTCATTTATGTTCTACTTTATTTCGTGTTCCAGGAGATTCTGAACCTTTCTTTAGTTTGCCAGAAAAGTATTCTGGAATATTCGTCATTTCTGTGCGTTGTGCAGTAAAACTTTCATCGCCTTCCCAGTCAGATTTTCGAAATTTTCCCTGCCGCTATAAAATCCGAATATCTCTCAGTCACAGTGAGTTCAGAGTTGTGCAAAGCTTGCAATTGTACTTCGCTCTTTAAGTTGGGTTAATAAATTAGATTAGCTCTATTTCCGGTGTGTGTTATTGTGTTCCACATTAAGTCCCTACGTGACAATATGTGTGTAATGAATTTTATGACTGTTAGAGGATTTTTATTTTAGTTACATTCTATAATAATAGTTTCTGACATTCGAAAATTTTTGTTTCTTTACCGTGCGGTAGGTTTTCATGCAAGGTGTGCAGAGAACATGGATTTTCCAATAAATCTTTAATTATTGAGACATCTGAGTTCTCCATTCTGAAACGGGTTATTTATTATGAATATAAATTTAAAGATTACAATAAATAAAATATTTACCTACGAGTAGTCGAGTTATAACTATAAAAACAGCTAAACTTATGAGAATTCTACTAGCACTGAAGCAAAAATCATGTCTTTTGTTATATCGTGTCATATCGGCGTCGAAAAAGCAACACTGCGGGCTTCCACGAAAAACTTATATGTTCAGCAAACATAGCACCACATGGCGTCCGCCACTGTGGTGGAGACAAACCGAACATCTATTCCACGTGCAGAGGATTTCACTGCACGCTGGCACAATAGAGCGAACTGTTCCTTGTTCGGTCAATGGATTAAACTATATTTATTAATTGTTTTTAACAATTGAAAATCATATATTCTGCTAAAAACATCTTGACAATTTTTAAAATAAAACCAGGGATATGGTGTTACATAATATAATTTATATACTATCTGTAAAACACAGTGAATGGTAAAATTTGGACTGTTCTGTTAAAATTCGTTTCTTTAAAACAAAACAACATTGTTTTTCAGCTAATTATTTCAATAAATATAATACATAACCGAAATTAATTTACCACACTAAAACATTTCACTTCATATTGATGAAATACTTATGTCATATTTCCATGAAAACAAAATCTTACAATACATAAATTTAAACATTAACCGCGTATGCCAGTTAATCAGTTAATAATAATAATAATAATAATAATAATAATAATAATAATAATAATAAACAGTTCCCGCTCTAATACAACGCTTAATAAACCGTACCTTCAGATGATTCTGAATGCCAAGTGCAGGAAAAATAGCTGCACTTGCCTCAGTGCCATAGTATGCTGTTCTTCTCCAGTAGCCCATACATATAAAAAAGCGTGATTTTCAATTTAGTGCGCAGTGCGTACACATCAGAACTTCCTATGTTCGTTTGCCTAGTACCGCACGCATTGCGGGAATACGAGCAAGCAAACCAACATAATATTCGAATATATTATAAATAATATTTATTATGTACCATATAAAGATAGACATAAGTGCAGAAAATTATTGTCCCTCATGATTTTGCCAGGGTGTGCAGTGCACACTCTGCACATATGGACCGCACTCCACTGTTCTTTACTTATATTTATGTTAACGCATTAGTGAGCGCCAAGTTGCCATTCTGAAACAAGCTCACCATGTAAGTTTCAGCTCACCATGTAAGTTATAATAATTGTTATACCACAAAAATATCTTTGTATACACCCCCGCCCGACTCAAATAAACGGTTTTAAATAAAACTTCACTGGACTTCGATAGTGAATGAGAAACGGCCAATATGAAGATGCCTCGTTTAGAAGAATTGAATGGTAGGATGCCGGTGATCATTTTGGTGAACATACCCATGTTCTTTGAACTCCAAAATCTTGTCTGTTTTTTTGTTTTGTTTTCCCACATTATATTTTTAAGTATATTTATTAAATGCTCATATTTTAAACATTTACAAACATCTTCCTGCATACATTATCAATATGTTTATTATATGGCGTATAAATACACTATAAAATGTATAAATATTATTTATTTGTAATGAAAAGCGGGCTCACTTTCATATTTGGCTATTAGCAAAAGTCAAAGTGTGCCTAAGTTTTGCCTGGCTCACTTTGACTGTGATAAATGTGTCATAAACTTTATAACAGAGTATTTTAAATAAACTTACTGAAATATTTATTTATGTATTATTGGATAAGCATACCTACATTTCACTGTTTTATGCTAAATTATCTCAATATGTTTCTTTACAATTATTTTTACATCAAAAGAATATTATACCTACATACTGCGAATTAATAAAACAATGAGCCTTTCGTTTGGTTCATTCTGACTATGATAAATATGTCATAAACTTTGGAACAGTGTATCTTAAATAAACTACCTGAAATATTCATTTATGTATTATTAGATAAGCATACCTACATTTCATTGTTTTATGTTAATACATTGTGTGCAGGTACATTTCGCAGCGGAATTGTACCGGGAGCGGGCGTTTTGCGCGTAAACTTATTCAGTTAAATCATCGAAAATTATTTAATTTTTTAACCAACTTTTCATATTTTATATTGAAATATATAAAAAAATAAACAAATATATATATAAACTTACAAATATATATATATAATATAAATAGGCATATATATACACACACATATATGTGTATGTATAAATATATACGAATGTTTATATATGTATATATGTATATATATATATATATATATATATATATATATTATATATATATATATGTATATATATATATATTATATATATATATATATATATATATATATATATATGTTATATATATATGTATATATATAAATATATATATATATATATATATATATATATGTATATATATATATATATGTATATATATATATATATATATATGTTATATATATACATATATATGTATATATATATATATATATATATATATATATATATATATATATATATATATATATATATATATATATAACCTAAATGCATTTTTTAATCAACCTTCCCGTTCTGTGGTTCCACATCGACTGATGTAAAAACTAGTGTTTATTTGTCTAAATTTTTCGAGAATCTATGTAGTAGACAAGAACATTCGGCTTCGTTTTCCTGTATATACCGTTATTTTTGTACCCACAAATAAATCATGTTTTTACACTAACTCGTACTAGTATGTGACCCGAACTCAAGTATCAGTCGTCTGAAAACGTACTAGTACGTGTCCTGTGCTCAAGTATCAATCATCAGAAGTACGTGTCCCGCATACAATGTGTTAAATTATCTCAATATGCCTCTTTACAGCTATTTTTTACATTAAAAGAACATTATAACCTACATACTGCGAATTAATAAAACAATGAGCTCATATTTTGCTTGGCTCACTTTGACTGTAATAAACTGTGTGTCATAAACTTTGAAACAGTGTATCTTAATTAAACTTCCTGAAATATTCATTTATGTATTATTAGATAAGCATACCTACATTTCATTGTTTTATGCTAAATTATCTAAATATATCTCTTTACAATTAATTTTACATCAAAAGAACATTATACCTACATACTGCGAATTAATAAAACAATGAGCCCACCTTTTCCTTGGCTCACTTTGACTGTGATAAACGTGTCATAAATTTTGAAACAGTGTATCTTAAATAAACTTACTGATATATTTATTCATTTGTGTATTATTAGATAATCATACCTACATTTCATTGTTTTACACTAAATTATCTCTACAAATATTTTTACACCAAAAGAACATTCTACCTACATACTGCGAATTAATAAAACAATATTTCGAGAAAGAGACATTATATGTCCTATTTCATCCGAAAAAGTGAATAAAAGGCAGTAACTCTCGATAACTAGTGCCGAAAACAAACATTAATATCGGTTAACTATTCCCCAGATTCTGCTGAACAACAATAAAGTGTCATCTGGAAGAGATGTAAACGGCGTTTAACGGTGATTAGAAGCAACTTTTAGCCGTTTTCTTTTTGTTGAATATATTAATGCTACCAGAGGAATGTACATTTGCGAAACATATTAGCCCATTAGACAACCGGAATACATCTGACACGATACTTGTTTTACCGTTAGAAAGATAAAAAAAGAAACCGGATAACAAGCTCGATTAATGACCGTCTCGATTTGCTTTTCGATTTTAGCCGAGTGAAAAATTAAATACTAGATAGGTTGCCACTTAATGCAGTATTTATAGTAAGTGTTAGATTTAAGAGATTTATGTTAGCTTGCCACGATTATGGGAATACGACTGTTATTTCGTGGATATTTTATCTTCTTGATCCATTACGAGTTGTGAATCCCCAGTATAATAATAGCCTAAGTTATCTTTCCGTCTGTCGTGGAATTTATGAAGCGGTTGGATCTGGAATGGATAGAGGCACCCATATTGGATTCTTGATTAGTTAGGGTCAGCAACGTTCGAAATCCACCTCTTCCCTTTTCTAGCATTTAATGTCATTATTTTAATCCCTATTTTAACCGGTTAAAAACAGGCAATTTAAGGCCGGTCTCACAAAAGTTGTTTAACGGTAACCGCGATTAATATCTGTCTAAACGGAGAATTTCGTCCCAACATTGGTTGGCGTCATGGATTAATCATAGTTGCCATTAAACGACTTTGGTAAGACAGGCCCTAAATTTATCAATTTGCCACATAATAGATAGATAAAAATAACATTTTTTCCCAGCATTAAAACGTCATTCCTTTAACCATCTCATTTCATCATTTATTATTTTAAATTATTTGAATATCGTCTGCATTATTTTCATACGTACATATGCGATAATTTTAAATTTAATCATCGATTATTTTATCGAAAATTTTATTACTGGTATTAACAACAAATTCTATTTATCTCCAGGGTGTAGTGGCAATGATAGTTTCATTTCTTTACTTCCATAAATTAGTCTGGCAAAAAAATTGGGAAGAACTTTAGACGTAGACAAGAAAACTTTGAATTATCTTCCTAAATGAATTCAACGTGATTCTAAACTGCATTCACAGTATCGGTAGACTTTGCAGGAGTATGAAGATAAACTAATTTTTGAGTGTGTGCCAGATAATTATCAGCCAAAAAAGAACCACTTTTGTATCTGCCTTATGGGGTACTTTACAATTCTGGAAGTTAAAAAATCTGAAAATTAAAAAATTTACTAATCCCGTCATATAACGGGCTATATGCGAGTTGAAAACTAATTGAGAATTAAAAAAGGCACTTTTTTATCACTATGGAAAGTACTTACGACTTTTCCTGTGCAATGACTGATTTATTAACTGAATCTCAAATAAATTCATCATTGAAAATTATGGCATAATAGCAAGAGCACTGAATTCTGAAGGCTTAAATTCCATTGTTGATATCTATGTATTGTTTAATTCATTCTGAAAAAACTTTGAGTGGTTGTTCTTATTAGATCAAGGTATTGTCAATTATTAGATCAATGTATTGTCAAGGTATTAATGCTGCAGCATCAATACCTTGACCTTATCATTAATAGTCAGCAAATAAAAGTCACGTAGTCACAATTTCGAGTATTAATAAGCCAGATCAATCACTTGCTGTTAATCAAGTACATAAATTGTATTTGTTAAATTTTTATATCAGAGGACTTATTTTGTTGTCCATACGGTTTGTAATCCAGTTATGTCATCTTCTCTAATACAATGTAGTTTGAAAATATCAAAGTAATTCCAACATTAAACACAAACAAGGATTGTTTTTATCCATATCAACATTTATAGGTATAATTACAAATTTAATAGTTAAGTAAATGTAATTAGATGAAATTAAAATCAAGTTTTATTAAACAGAAATTAAGATTCCTTAATCGTTACTGAACCTTCAGCGATTATCGACTTCTTAAGGCTTTGCATTTATTCTAATCACCAGTATCTAACATAAATTTTGAGATAAACAACTTATATTACAAATTTAATGCTCAAACCAATAGCAATGTGTATAATTTCAATAATTTGAAGATCATGTGAAATAAGTATGCAAATTTTCATATTAGTCAAAAAGATGCTTTTTTTCATTGTTTAGCCCTTTGCATTCGTATGCCTCTGAAAAGTCGCCATCCCATATTATTTTTAGTTTAGTTTGTATATGTATTTTTTTATCAGGTTTGTTTTTTTAAGCAATGCTTCAACATTTTAATGATATTTCCAAAGTAAACATTTTGATTTCAAACACAATGTTGAATTATGTTTTATGGTTCCAATTTTGGTATTATAATTATTACCCTGTCTTAAATGTTAGTTATTTAACACACTGAAAATTTTATTTTTATGTCGTACGGTACATTTTTTTTCTTTATCATGGACTAGATTAATTTTTGTACATTTATTTTGTTCTTTTGAAAGATAATATCTTTGACCAAGGAGTTTTATACACCTCCTAGTAACAGAGAAAAACTGTTGGTATTTTAAAACTTTTTCTCTTAAATTTACATAATATGTTAGTTACTACAAAATGTTTTCATCTTGGTTTGGTTTTTGATTTTGGTTTGGAGAGCTACGGTCTACTGTTTTACACATGAGGGCTAATGAGACCGGGACCTACTGCTTAAACCCAATTCCGAACGGCTACGAACATCCATGCCATAGTGGGATTCGAACCCACGAACTCCGGTACCGACGATCAGCGCCCTAACCAATTATCCATCATTCGACATGTTTTCATCTTGATCGAATCGTTAAAAATAATTCCAAGCTGCTTTACACCTTATATATGTCGTGTAGTCCTCGTTTATATTTGAGTATCAACCTGTGATCAAATGTATAGTGGTGATTTATTTTTAATTGCGTTGTGTTAAGTATTTTTGTACTAAATTTAACCACAGGTTCTGAGAAACTACAGACATAAAAATGAAAATAAACTAAAAGCTAAATTGAGAGCAACCGAGATTAGCTTAATATAAAAAAAAGTAAATTTATTATAATATATATACATCTATTTACATACAAAACTGATGCTAATTTTCATAAAATAAGCTTTGTCAACATCTTCTAAATTAGTTCTGGCAAAAATTTTATATACTTAAGTAATTTTGTAAATATATAGAGGACCTAATCTCAATTTCAAAAATGTATGTAAATTTGGGGTACCTTTGTGGGTCTAAAATGTTGGGCCCGGAACACTTCTGGTTGAAGGGTATCTATGGCTGATCAGGAGAGGGAATCTATATATCATCCGTTGGTCTCGTCAGGGGCTTCCTCCTGAGTCTTTGGGGGTACGGCCGTACTATTTGGTGAAGGAACACTTCCTGTCGGACTTGGCTGGACTCTCCTAGTCTGGACTATTGAGCACCTACTCCTCTGGACTCACGAACAACTTCCGTCGGACCCGACTGGACTCCCGACTTTCGAACACCTTCTTTTTTGGGACCTCCGAACCATCCTCACATCTTTTTGATTTTTTATATTTAATTATTTCAACCTTGTCCCTTCTTCCTTCTTGTCGTCCAATCGGGATAGTTGTAAGAATTTCATTGGTCTGCTTCAACTCCGCCTTGAGACCGCCAACGTGCCAAACCTTATCCCTTCTAATTGGGCACTGATCCAACAATAGACAACAATATTCGTTGAATAGAAATTTATGGTCCTCCATCTCTTTACAGAGATGTGATGAGATCAGATTTAGATCCCGAACATTTTACTTCTTGTATGAATGAATCAATTATATAACAGATCTAAATCGCATCATCACAATATATTTTTACGAAGGCAATAATCAGTTAAGTTCCATGTACATACAAGTGTAAAGTATTAATACACATCCTTTATTTAATTCCCCTACAAATTTCAAGAAAACTGATGATTGAAATACTCCGTTAGATTTTTATGGCACAAAGACCCATTAGGGACAAGCTATACACACAAAATTTTTATGGAAATAGTACATCTACTTGAAAATTTCCTAGTATTACCCACTAATACCCACTCCAAAATAATGTAAAATTTGAAATCTTAAGTTCACAAAGTTGGAAACAATTCAAATCTAACATATTCCCCAATCCTCTTAGAATATAAGAGAATTTGTGCTCATTTTATACGAGTTTATTAACATATTACATTTTATATCAGAAAAAGTAAATTTGCAGTCCTTCCTTTTGTTGACAGCCGATGGAATTATTTGGAGGAAAGTCTCCATTCATTCAGGGCACGCAAATAGGAGAAATGACTTCCTTCAACATAGTTAAATATTTGAATATTTCATGTTAACTCAAATACTGAATTTGAAAAACTCTCGGTATTTGATCAAAATCAATCGACAATGGAAATGTCTTTGGTGAAAGTTATGTAAATATCTTTGGTTCCGATATTTTTCTTCGGTGTTCCATTTGCATCTACTAAAGTAAAGTTGAAGTCAGAATCGGCGTACAGATGTCTTTTTTTTATTTGAAACATGGCTTAGATAGAATTAAACTGTTTATAGTATATGGAATATTGGTTATTTACCAGTTTTATTCCTTAGATGTAAAATAATATTTGTATCGAATCGGCGTACAGATGCATTTTTTATCACTTGAAACATGGCTTAGATAGAATTAAACTGTTTATAGTATATGGAATATTGGTTATTTACCAGCTTTATTGCTTAGATGCAAAATAATATTTGTATCGAATCGGCGTACATATGTATTTTTTTATGATTTGAAACATTTCTTAGATAGAATTAAACTGTTTATAGTCTATGGAATATTGGTTATTTACCAGTTTTATTGCTTAGATGTAAAATAATATTTGTATCAAATCGGCGTACAGATGTATTTTTTATCATTTGAAACATGGCTTAGATAGAATTAAACTGTTTATAGTATATGGAATATTGGCTATTTACCAGTTTTATTGCTTAGATGTAAAATAATATTTGTATCGAATCGGCGTACAGATGTATTTTTTATCATTTGAAACATGGCTGAGATAGAATTAAACTGTTTATAGTATATGGAATATTGGTTATTTACCAGTTTTATTGCTTAGATGTAAAATAATATTTGTATCGAATCGGCGTACAGATGTACATTTTATGATTTGAAACATGGCTGAGATAGAATTAAACTGTTTATAGTATATGGAATATTGGTTATTTACCAGTTTTATTGCTTAGATGTAAAATAATATTTGTATGGAATCGGCGTACAGATGTACATTTTATGATTTGAAACATGGCTGAGATAGAATTAAACTGTTTATAGTATATGGAATATTGGTTATTTACCAGTTTTATTGCTTAGATGTAAAATAATATTTGTATGGAATCGGCGTACAGATGTATTTTTTTCATTTGAAACATGGCTTGGATAGAATTAAACTGTTTATAGTATATGGAATATTGGTTATTTACCAGTTTTATTGCTTAGATGTAAAATAATATTTGTATCGAATCGGCGTACAGATGTATTTTTTTTCATTTGAAACATGGCTTAGATAGAATTAAACTGTTTATAGTATATGGAATATTGGTTATTTACCAGTTTTATTGCTTAGATGTAAAATAATATTTGTATCGAATCATTGTACAGATGTATTTTTTTCATTTGAAACATGGCTTGGATAGAATTAAACTGTTTATAGTATATGGAATATTGGTTATTTACCAGTTTTATTGCTTAGATGTAAAATAATATTTGTATGGAATCGGCGTACAGATGTATTTTTTTCATTTGAAACATGGCTTAGATAGAATTAAACTGTTTATTGTATATGGAATATTGGTTATTTACCAGTTTTATTGCTTAGGTGTAAAATAATATTTGTATCGAATCGGCGTACAGATGTACTTTTTATCATTTGAAACATGGCTTAGATAGAATTAAACTGTTTATAGTGTCACGAGGATTCGAATGAACACACCGTTTAATTTAACAGAAGAATTTATTGAAGCTAAGTAGCAACTCGCAACTTTACAAGATCGAGAAGTTTCCTACAACTAGTGGGTATCAGCTTTTATACCCGAACAGAATATTCGAGAAATAACTAATTTACATATTAAAGAAAGATCTAGAATGTTCAAGAACCTAAAGAAACAATAAATAGCATTTTTAAATTAAAAATCCGTACTTTAGATAAACCGCCATGGCAAGCATCGAACCTACAATTTTCGGGTGTGGATGGCGTGCTTTGACTATTCGGCCACTGAGCTCGTTGCCTATGCTTCTTTATGCGGCAATAGTATATGGAATATTGGTTATTTACCAATTTTATTGCTTAGATGTAAAATAATATTTTTATATCAATAGAATTTCATCTTGAACCAACTAAAACCAACGTTAAGCTTAGCTAAAACCTAAATCTAAGATAAAACCAACATTTTTCAGTTTCATTATTCACAAATGTACTAAATAGTACTTTGTCAATGGTTATTAATCACCAGGAAACTTATTCTTAGATCTTACATTTTCCTGTGTCTAAACCTTTAGTGAAAATAATCAAAACAATCTTCTGATAAGGAAAGATCTCTGAAAAGTATTGTTTACCAGCTTAAATGTTTTTTGATTTCTTTTTCAACAGCAAAACAATCTCCTTAATTTGTTTTTTACCTAAAAAAATTCTAAATGTTTCCAGAGCAAGTAACAAAAGAAAAATTATCGATGTCACGCTGTTTTTTATAAGTACTAAATGGTTCTCTTTACAAACCATTAAAATAAATCGAGTCGTAGAAAATATAGTCAAATAATCGAAATAGTATGAGGTTATATATTCAAATGTAACGTTGATTACACAGTTAATTATACGTGCCAGAAAATATTTAACCATCCTCGTTTTTTACGTAAAATTTTGGATTTGTTATCTCTAGACACTTACATGACAAAAAAGCATAAGGTTTTTGTACAATGATAAAAAAAAATCTTTTTGATGAGGATTCGGGAATAGGGTGTGGGGCTTGCAGCTCCATTAAACTCAGGATATCAATTTATCTCCAATAATCCTGCTACTCTCTCCTTGATTTATCCCCTTTATTTTGTGGAACTTCAAGGATGCCCTCCTTTTATTTTAATTATTTGTTATCTAGTATTATACATTTCAGTTGCCTTTATGTCTGCGGATTCACTATGATTGAAAATTAAGGTATGATTTCGGTGGCTTTGTTTGTGGATATTAGTCAGGATTTCTTATTTACTGAATTCTATTTTAATCTTTTGGTATCTAGTACTATACATTTCAGTTACCTCTATCTCTGTGGATACACTATGATTGAAAATTAAGGTATGATTTCGGTGGCTTTGTTTATGGATATTAGTCAGGATTTCTTAACTGAATTATATTATAATCTTTTGGTATCTTAATATTATACATTTCAGTTGCCTCTGTGTCTGTGGATGCACTATAATTGAAAATTAAGGTATGATTTCAGAGACTTCGTTTATGGATATTAGTCAGGATTTCATATTTACTGAATTATATTATAATCTTTTGGTGTCTAGTATTATACATTTCAGTTGCCTCTATGTCTGTGGATGCACTATGATTGAAAATTAAGGTATGATCTCGGTGGATTTATTTGCGGATATAAGTCAGGATTCCTTATTTACTGAATTTTATTATAATTATTTGGTATCTAGTATTATACATTTCAGTTGCCTCTATGTCTGTGGATGCACTATGATTGAAAATTAAGGTATGATTTCGGTGGCTTTGTGGCTATAAGTCAGGATTCCTTATTTACTGAATTTTATTATAATTATTTGGTATCTAGTATTATACATTTCAGTTGTCTCTATATCTGTGGATTCACTATAACTAAACATTAAGGTATGATTTCGGTGGCTTTGTTTTAGCCAAAAGACAGGAAAACTTATTTCCTGGATTAAAATTTATGAGACTTGTCCTTTGAACGAGCTTTCTGTATGGTCCTTTCTGCCTTCAACAGTATAAACAAATATATATTAAGAGTGAAACTATTCGGTCACCAGATGTGTAGTTGATTGGATTTGAACATAGGCGACTGACTTTGGGACTTGTTAACCCTGGTTTCCAGTTGAAAGGTAGTCACCGGAAATTTAACAGATTTGACTGTTGAGAAACGGTATCGTACGATTTAATTTCCTCCTGTTTTGATTTGTCTGTGGTTCACATTTTAAAGCTGATTATTTCTGTCTTTTCTTCCTTTCTATTTCGTTTAGGATTTGATTAGGCATAAATAACGATTTCAAAACCGAAATTGGAGTTAATTTAGTGAAATGTTTAGAAGCGTGCAATTAATCGTTCTCTATACATATGTAACAAAAATATTTATACCCTAATATACACATTAAAAAGATCTATTTAAGAATTTGTCCACTATTTGATTTATTGTAGCAATATAATTATTTTCACAATATCTGGTATTATGTCACTTAGTTACAGATTAAAAAGATGGTTTTTAAAGGTCGTCTGTTCAAAATTTATAAATATGTAAAACTATTATGATTCCATAGTAGTATCAAGTATGTAGTGCAAATTGAAAAGTGAAGTTGAATTGAAAAGTAGTTTAAAACACCAACTATGAAATTAAAAAAAAGATACATTCGATAGTTTTTCTAAAAAATGTACCTAACTAGAATACAGTTTGAAATTATGAAGTATTCTAGAATAATTTTTAAATTGAACATAACTTAAATTGAACTTAAATCCCTAATCAGAGCATGAAATTCTCCAGACACCCTCCTTTGCCTTAAATAAAAACTTTTCCACTTTTTTTTATCTGTTGGCTAAGACACATGATACCACATTATCAAATTTAGCATGAAATCATCAGATTCCGAGTTCATCATCAACATTTTACAAAGAAAATGCGGAAGGAAAAACATATTTACACATCGATGCCCGCAACTTGCTTTATTCCATTGCACTACACTTTAGGTTGCTATATTCCCCGCTCAAATTTACCCAAACGCTCTTCTCTACGCCCAAACCCAATCCGCTGTTCATCTGGTGACTGCCTAGAATTAGAATATTGTAGTTCATGGATTTTATAAAAAATGTATAATCCCATATCAGCAAAGAGGCACTGAATAATAAATATAAATTACAAAATATATTTTTATTTTTGAAAAACTATATAACTGTGTAAATCGCTGTAAGGATTATCAATAAAGAAAAGTTGAAAAGTTTGTTGCAATAGATTAGTTTAATTGCAGGTGGCCCTTACAGGATCTTGGTATGCCTACGGAATACAACGGGCTGTGTAACGGGATACCTGGTTTAATCCTTACAAGCACTTGAACTAATTTTCCTCACTAGATGGAATACATATATAAGATAAAATTGGACATCTGAAAGACCTCTCGCTGGAAAAGTCATATATGAACTATTACTATGGAATCAGTAGACAATCTTTTCCTCAGGTTGATCTTTCATCAAGAGCGTTTCCGACAAACGTTTCTTTACTCAAGCAGGTTTGAAAATGATAATTTCTGAAAACATTTTTTTTAACGAAGTTTGGTTTTTATTTGTTAAAATTTAAATGACGATGAATGTTAACTAAGTATCATTGTTAATGGCAAAAGCAAGTGTTAAGTCTTCTGTTGATTGCTTATTATTTTTTTATCACAATACTAATTGGAGATGCAGATGGAGATGCAATACTAAAATATAAGGTAATTGAATTTAGTAAGTTTATAGATTACTGTTTTACCGCATTTTATTAGCATAAACTATTGAAAAAAACAAAGATATGTAATCAGAGGTGGAGCAGGAAGAAATTATAAGTATAATGAAATGTGTAAAATATAGCCATAAATTGTACATGATAAAATTATTGCATTTGGAAACAAAATAATAAAAGTTTTTAAATATGTATACCGTACTTTAAAGCTAACTAAATGTATTCCAAAATAAAGCAATCCATAAAATATGTGGCTGTAGCTGATTTTATAATGCCAATCTTATACTTAATGGCATATTTTAACCTGTAATATAACGACTGATCTCTTCTAAAAATAAATTTTTTTCTCTGTTTTCTATCAATATTTTTTACTCCTGTTAATGTATATTCTAAGCGAGGCTTTTTAAATAAACAAATCACGCTATTAAATATTTAAAATACTTGAACAGACTTAAACAAGAAGAGTTCGCATCGTAAATCTGCCATCTGAAAAAAAAGGTTTGATGCGTTAGTCGAATTAAAAGCCAAGAAAAAGGGGAAAAAAAGAGATTTAAAATCGAGAAAGCACTCAACTTCTGATACCAAATATTCCAAGTATAGAAGAAATAAAACTTTTCTCCATTCTCCCTGTTACTAGATTTCTTGTCAAAGTAAAATATTCTTGATGCGAAATATTTTAGTATTTCACTTTCTGAGCTTGTGTGGCTATATACTCTTTAATGCAAGACAAATCCAAGTATTCAAAGAGCTTCTACTACAAATGATAAAAGGTAATGCGAGCAACAGACTTTAATATTTTCCGTTGGTTAAACTTTTCTTTCCTTAAATTTGCTTTTAACTATACAAAGAGAATATATTAGAAATATAAATGTAAATAAACTTAGTAACACGATATTAGACGTTCGTAGTAATGGTGTTTGGTAACACTTTACTACAACAGTTTTATACTTTCCTTAATGTGATCGATGTTCATGATATATATCACTTGCATGTGAAGTACAATGAGATTAATAAAACTGGAGTAAAACAATTATTTGCTATTAATTTTTACTTATTTTTTTCTGAATTACATTGACTTTCCTTGTGATATATGTTTATAATATTCATTTTTTGCTGTAACGATTGTTTAGAATTGATGCAATGACATTAAATGTACAATATAGGTCACTTGTTTTTGTAGATTCCAATGCCACTATGACGAGCCAAGCACTTTGGACAAAAACCACACGAATTAAGACAAAGGCGTAAGCCTTTCGTTTCACGAGCACCACTAGGGTGAAAGAGCATTTTACCTCAAGTGGATCCTCGTAATTTAGAAGTAGGGACCAAGAGGAAGACATCTAGGCTGCTTGCTGACCAGCCCCAGAATATCGTTCCATTCTTCTTAGTAATATGTAATTAACTGAAGCTGTGAATTGATCGTTTTTGTTGTTTTTTGTTTGTACCTTTCCTTGTGATATACGTTTACAATATTCCTTTTTTGCTGTAACGTCTGTTGAGAACTGATGCAATGACATTAAATGTACAATATAGGTCACTTGTAGTTGTTGATTCCAATGTTACTATGACGAGCCAAGCACTTTGGACAAAAACCACACGAATTAAGACAAAGGCGTAAGCCTTTCGTTTCACGAGCACCACTAGGGTGAAAGAGCATTTTACCTCAAGTGGATCCTCGTAATTTAGAAGTAAGAACCAAGAGAAAGACCTCTAGGATGCTTGCTGACCGATCCCAGAATATCGTTCCATTCTTCTTAGTAATATGTAATTAACTGAAGCTGTGAATTGATCGTTTTTGTTGTTTTTTGTTTGTACCTTTCCTTGTGATATACGTTTACAATATTCCTTTTTTGCTGTAACGTCTGTTGAGAACTGATGCAATGACATTAAATGTACAACATAGGTCACTTGTTGTTGTTGATTCAAATGCCACTATGACGAACCAAGCACTTAGGCCAAAAGTCCCACGAATTAAGACATAGGGGTGTGCCTTTCGTTTGACGAGCACAACTAGGGTGAAAGAACATCTTAACTCAATTGGGTTTTCGTAATTTAGAAGTAGGAATCAGAAGGAAAACCTCTAGGCTGTTTGCTGACCACCCCCAGAATATTGTTCCATTCCATTCCATTCTCCTTAATTATATGTAATTAACTGAAGCTGTGAATTGATCGTTTTTGTTGTTTTTTGTTTGTACCTTTCCTTGTGATATACGTTTACAATATTCATTTTTTGCTGTAACGTCTGTTGAGAACTGATGCAATGACATTAAATGTACAATATAGGCCACTTGTTGTTGTTGATTCAAATGCCACTATGACGAGCCAAGTACTTAGGCCAAAAGTCAAACGAATTAAGGCATAGGGATGTGCATTTCGTTTGCCGAGCACCACTAGGTTGAAAGATCATCTTAGTTCAAATGGGTCCTCTTAATTTAGAAGTAGGAATCAGAAGGAAAACCTCTAGGCTGTTTGCTGACCACCCCCAGAATATTGTTCCATTCCATTCCATTCTCCTTAATTATATGTAATTATCTGAAGCTGTAAATTGATCATTTTTGTTGTTTTTTGTTTGTCACTTTCCTTGTGATATACGTTTACAATATTCATTTTTTGCTGTAACGTCTGTTGAGAACTGATGCAATGGCATTAAATGTACAACATAGGCCACTTGTTGTTGTTGATTCCAAAGCCACTATGACGAGCCAAGTACTTAGGCCAAAAGTCAAACGAATTAAGGCATAGGGATGTGCATTTCGTTTGCCGAGCACCACTAGGTTGAAAGATCATCTTAGTTCAAATGGGTCCTCTTAATTTAGAAGTAGGAACCAAGAAGCAGACCTCTAGACTGCTTGCTGACCACCCTCAGAATATCATTCCATTCTTCTTAATAACATGCAATTAACTGAAGCTGTAAATTGATCATTTTTTAAAATTCTAAGAGTGAGGTTTTTTAACTATTGAAGCACATTTTATAAATTTTCATAACAAATTATTAGACAAGTATTAAGATTTATATAATTTATTCTAAATAAGAACTTTTAATATCAGAATTCAATAGAATAAATCCCGATTAGGATAACTGGATAAATGAGAAAAAAGGGTTATTATTTAAAAAAAATTCCGTTGGGGACAACACATGACTTTCTTGTACTCTTCTTAAATTATACACATTTATTTTTGATTGTATGTTGAATCATCAGCATAAAAATTTGCACAAGTCTTTAAAAGTTCAAAGCTAGCTCAGCTTGACAAGCCAATGCTATCTGAATAAAGCCCATGCACTGCCTTCTTGCGGTGACAGTTAGCGTTAATATCCGTTGTGTATGTTTTTTTCCGCTGTGTAAATGTTTTGTTATAGTGTGAAATGTTTCGCTATACAATACACTTACTACACTTACACTTTCTTACACTACACTAACTACACTTACACTTTCCAAAGTAGAAATAAAACAGAAAAAATTCAATATCATTCTCTAAAAGCCGAACGATGGCCAATTGTTTAGGGTGTTGGCCTTTGGTACCGGAGTCCGTGAGTTCAAATCCCACAGTGGCATGGATGTTCGAAGCCGTTCGGAATCCGCTTTAAGCTGTAGGTCCCGGTCTCATTAGCCCTCGTGTTGCAAAAAGTAGACCGTATCACTCAAAACCAAACCAAACCAAACCATTCTCTACAACGATAAATTTTTATTTTTTTTTATTAAATTAAACTGAAAAAGAAATGTTTCATCTGATTATGGTTAGATTTGGTTTGGAGCGCTACGGTCTACTGTTTTACTCACGAGGTCTAATGAGTCCGAGACCTACTGCTTAAATCTAATTCAGAACAGCTACAAACATCCATGCCAGCAAATGGATTCAAACTCGCAAACTACGGTACCGAAGACCAGCGCTGTACTATTCGGACATCGTTCGGCCTGATTGTGATTAGAATTGTGCTACAGTATACTTTTACTAGTTATGCGAAGGCTGGTGAAATTTGGGCTACTCGTTCTAGGCGATTCTAAAAACTACGAATATCCATGCCAGCAGTGGGACTCAAATTCCCGAAGTCCGGCTCCAAAGAGCAGCCCCAACCTATTAAACCATCATTCGGCCAGTTATACAACAGCAATCCGTCATCATATTTCTATTATATTGCTGTAGAGCTCGAGCATTGTGATGTCAGAGACCGATAGCGTTTATATCGTTTATATCCGAAATGTTTCGACACACGTGTATTGTGAATTGCAATCCAAAATATACGTGGCCAACCTAATGTTACAAATATAAAAAAAAATCCAGTATTCTAGGTCTAATAATTCTTGAGTAAGTAATAACCTTATGCCTAAACTAGTTAAAATAAATATTAAAAAGTTCAGTCTTAAAATTTCCTTGTACGCACGCATAAACATGCAATTACAATTAGTCAAAATAAATCCATTCATAGTCTAAATGTGTACATCAGTTGGAACATTAACTTCGAAATTTTTCACGATTGCTACCTTTATTCATACAAGAAAGTACAGTTCGCTGAAAAGACATTAATTTAATGTCCACGAAAGCATTTTTTATTATCTTTTTTACATTTACTAATTTTATTAAACTATTGCTGCTTCAACATGTTATCCAAAATGATTTCTTCGACTGTCTGATTTCTTTCTAGTCGTTTTCTTGTAATTGTATCTTTACGTAATGTTTAAAACTACTGACTGCCTCTCTTCACTTCTTTTCAGAAAGTAAACGAAGCATTATAATAGCGAAAAATTTCCGTGTTTAAATTTCAATGGAAATATTAATTTTCACCAAGAGTGTATTAAGTTTAAAAGGCTTCATTGTTACGTTTGTATGTACGAGGAAACTTTCATTTTAAAAAGATGCATATTGTGATGTCGCTACACCTCGTTGGCTTCACAAAGAGGTTTGTTAAAGCCCAAGCCAAGGCGACATTCTGTCTGGGTTTTTGACACTAAACTACAAAGAGTTTTTGGTTCGATAGGCCTTGAGATATCCGGGGTGATTAGAAGGTCGGACACGAAGCGGAAATGTCAGACTGTCAGGCGCTAAGGAAAGGACCAATCGGAGACTGGCAGGACGGCGACGGGGAAAGGAAAAGCCAATGGGAAGAGGCATAAGGGGACATCAGGCGGCGCGATTTTTCGCCGGAGGAAGATTGACTACGAGAAAAGAGAAAAGAACTAGCGAAGGCAACGGGATTTGTGGTTTTATTTTTTGAGTTCCAATCTCCAGTTTTGTATGGAAGTCAAGGAGTCCAAGTTGACCCCTGTACAACCGTATATCTGTCAGGCACCTGACCGCAGATTGTTTTTTTTTTGGTTCGCCTCGAACCTGGGACTTTTAGGTCCGTGCCAGCTCACCTCAGCCCTGTGATTTCCATTCAAAAAAATTTGTAAACAGATTTATATTTTAGTCAAGAATAAAAGTTGTTATTCTTATAAACTGTACGTTGTGTCACTACAACTTCGACATCCATACGCTACCCGAGGATCCAATGACGTTAAAATATCCATTCTGTCAATGCCTGAACCGGTTATGACTAGTTTCCTCTTGACGTCTGTAACAATTTTTTTAATAAATGTAGGACTGCATTTATCCACAGTTGTTGTCAACTACAAGGTTTTTAGCAGCCAAGGTCAAGGGTGAGTTGGGAAAAACTACGTCCACAATATTTTATTAAATAATAATTCAAACTACAGAAACACAAAAGTAAACAAACATATTAATAGCACAGGGTAGAAATACATACAAACTTCATATTTACACCTTTTTTTACATACAAACATTTTAAAACAATACAAATACATAATTACATTAGTTACAATTACAATATTTGTATCACATTACAATATTTAAAAAATCAGAATTATTAAACATTTCTATCGTTGTTTCTATCAATATATATTATTTTGGAAACATAAAAACATTTTATTTACACCCCCCCAAAAAAAAAATCGGAAAAGAGAAAAAGTATAAAATGAAAGTCGGGAATTAAGTTTTATTATAAATTGCGCTTATTTAAATATATTGACAATTCTGTAATAACAGTTCTCTAAAGATTCATTAATTTTAGTCTGATATTTTTGTTTTTATGAAACTGCAAGAATTTTGGCTGAAGTGACGTGGGTTGCTATAGATTTTATTCAGACCTGTTATAACATATGGTTTTGATTGATTTTACCCTATTGATTTCAATCTATACTATATAAAATATTTTGATATAACGTGTATTAATGCTGCGGGGCATAACTCAAAAACGATTAGATTCCTAAAATATTGAAATTTTATGAATAGCAACGTTTGGGCTGGTATGTCGTCTGTCTGTGAATTTTCTATTTTGATTGGAATCTGTTTACTCCGCTGAGTTTCACTTTTTACTGCAATTTTCACTCTTACGTAATGAAAAATTTTAATAAAACTTATATTAAAGTATTCATATAAGTTATATTAAAACTATAACTGATATGAATTCTTTATTTTTAATTTTAATTTTCTTTTCCTTTATTCTTCTATTTATATCTTTATATTTTAATTTTTTAAATTAATTATTTTTTATTAATTAAAGTATAATTGAGGTATGTGTAGCCGCAGAGTGTTCAAAGTATTTAGAAGTGTTGTAAAATTTAGTTGTTTACTTCAATTTTTTATTTCAGTATGCACTCTATACAACGAAAAATAGCAATATAACAAATATTAATTCGCTACCAGTGGCCACCAGATGGCATTACTTGAACTTTACACTTTACTTAATGTTGTATCAGTACATAGTTGAATACAATTCTACTGATTGTTGAATTAATACTCTATAACTTTAATGCAATTAAAATGTAATATTTTAGCAACTGTGAAACTATCCAGCAAAAAAAGTTCATAGTTTAGTATGGTACAAGTAAGTCATGTGTTGTTCACATCAGCTTTTTTTTCTTTTCAAAGCGATCTGGAAAATTTTAATTCGGATATTTGGAATCTTACTGTATACGAAACTTAGTAATATATTATTGGTTGTAGCAATTAGCTGTTTCATTCTTAAGTATCCATTTTTGACTCGTAATTTGATTATGTATAATTTCTATTCTGCAATAAATCACAGATGCACAATTGTTTCGATAAAGTTGAAAGAACCAATAAATATCCTATCTGTATACATATTAAGGCTGTTATTTCATTTAATATATTATTAGTTGTAGCAGTTAGAGTTACAATTTAAAATATAAATTTTGACTCGTAATTTGATTATGTGTAATTTCTATTCTTCAGTAAATCACAAATGCACAATTGTTTCGATAAAGTTGAAAGAACCAATAAATATCCTATCTGTATACACACATTAAAGGCTGTTATTTCATTTAATATAACACTAGTTGTAGCAGTTATCTGTTACAATCTAAAATATTCATTTTTTACTCTTAATTTGGAGTATAGTGTGTAATTTCTATTCTTCAGTAAATCATAGATGCACAATTGTTTCGATAAAGTTGAAAGAATCAATAAATATCCTATCTGTATACACACATTAAGGTTGTTATTTCATTTAATATATTATTAGTTGTAGCAGTTAGCTCTTACATTCTAAAATATTCATTTTTTACTCTTAATTTGGAGTATAGTGTGTAATTTCTATTCTTCAGTAAATCATAGATGCACAATTGTTTCGATAAAGTTGAAAGAATCAATAAATATCCTATCTGTATACACACATTAAAGGCTGTTATTTCATTTAATATAACACTAGTTGTAGCAGTTATCTGTTATATTATAAAATATCTATTTTTGACTCGTAATTTAATTATGTGCAATTTATTTTCTTCAGTAAATCACAGATGCACAATTGTTTCGATAGATCTGAAAGAACCAATAAATATTCTATCTGTATACACACATTAAGGTTGTTATTTCGTTTAATATATTATTAGTTGTAGCAGTTAGCTCTTACATTCTAAAATATTCATTTTTTACTCTTAATTTGGAGTATAGTGTGTAATTTCTATTTACAGTAAATTACAGATGCACAATTGTTTCGATAAAGCTGAAATAACCAATAAATATCCTATCTGTTTACACATATTAAGGCTGTTATTTTGTTTAATCTATTATTAATTGTAGCACTTAGCTGTTACATTCTAAAGTATCCCTTTTTTACTCTTAATTTCGAGTATAATGTGTAATTTCTATTCTGAAGTAAATCACAGATGCACAATTGTTTCGATAAAGCTGAAAGAACCAATAAATATCCTATCTGAATAGACACATTAAGGCTGTTATTTAGTTTAATATATTATTAGTTGCAGCAGTTAGCTGTTACATTCTAAAGTATTCATTTTTTACTCTTAATTTGGAGGATAATGTGTAATTTCTATTCTGAAGTAAATCACAGATGCACAATTGTTTCGATAAAGCTGAAAGAACCAATAAATATCCTATCTATATAAAATAGTAAGGCTGTTATCTTGCTTGGCCGTAAAAACTAAAGCCCTGTAAATTAATTTATATGGTATCAGAAAATAAATCAGATCTATTTTATCATTATTAAGACTAAAAAGTTCAGAAAACGAAAATAAATAAATCAAGAAGGTAGAAAAAAAAATTAATCAGACGCGATTTGTCACTTCTACGGCTAGAAGTTTAAAAAAAGGTACGGAACAAATCAAATTAGTTCAGTCATTTATATTATTTTTCCCAGGATAGAAGAGTAGATAAAGAATTTATTTATCAATTTATTTCTGGAAAGTTTTGTGTGTGAGGAGGTGGCGCGACAATATCATTGTTTCTGTTCAAGGTATAAAAATAACAATACTTAAAATATCAGATAATTCTGAATTCGTAAAATAATTATTAAATTTGGATAAATCAAAGAAGTTTTTTCGGATATACTTCGACCTTTTTATGATAAAATATGCAAATAAGGCGGAGAAACAAAACACTGAAGAATTAAGTTATTTATTAATGGTCATTAAGGAAACTATGGGTGAACCGTAAATTATTAGCTTAGAGTTATAATACTTGAAACACATTTAAATTGAAATACAAATAAATTAATCACAGTAGAACAAATTTTTAGTTAGATAAGGCTTTTTAATTTCGTTGTCAACTATTTTACTGATTTTTTTAAAAATCATCTCTCTGTTTCAATTTTTACTTTTGCGTGTTTTGTTTTATAATTACTTAAAAATATATTTTGACATAATTAAGTATTACTTTGTTGATTGGTTAAACTGCTAATCAATAGAAAATGCTTTTGCGTTGAATTTTCATAAAAAAATATTTAGTTTCTTAAATTTTAATAAAAATTTTCATAAAATTTAATTAAAATTAAAATTTCAAATAAAATTAAGTAAAATTTATTTAAAGTAGAATTAAAAAATAGTAAATAAAGTAAAATTAAGTAGATAAAATAAAATATATAAATTAAGTATAAAATAGTAAATAAAGTAAAATTTATTTAAAGTAAAATTAAAAAATAGTAAATAAAGTAAAATTTGTTTAAAGTAAAATTAAAAAATAGTAAATAAAGTAAAATTTGTTTAAAGTAAAATTAAAAAATAGTAAATAAAGTAAAATTTATTTAAAGTAAAATTAAAAAATAGTAAATAAAGTAAAATTAAGTAGATAAAATATATAAATTAAATATAAAATAGTAAATAAAGTAAAATTTAAAAAGTAATGAAATTAAGTAAAATTTAAATTTAAATTTATATATATTAAGTTTTATTTTTTTATATCTGTACATTGGAAGTAAAGGTTACTATGTCAATATTATTAAAATTAAGAATTTTGTATGTTTATTTTTAATTTATTCTCCTTTTTTATGAGGTAAAATGTGTTTTATGTACACATCCATTGCCCCAAATTGAGTGATTTACTGAATCGGAAAAGCCACTACGAACCAACATGGTTCTGAGTTTAATATCTCCCCCCCCATTTGGACATGAAACTTCCTTTTTCTACTATTTTGGTATGTTTAACAGCTCCATATCTTCCTTGTGATCTTAAAAATATTTATAAAGCCTTTCATTAATAATGCCCCAACTCAAACAAATCTATACAAAATCCATATTCTCCTGCAAAATTTAGAATTCGTTACATAATATCTTTTACTTCTACTGTACAGATATATACTATGAATATTTGATATAAATTATTTTAGGAATCTACAAAAAGTTTAATTTCCAAAGACGTTTTAAAATTTAAAAAATTTTAAAACTTGTATTTAAAATACATTTAATTGTTAAAAAATATTTTAAGCCAATTAGCTTAGTCAGATTTCAATGCATACGTGTACAAACTTTCATAACTTCCGGTTCAGTAAATCACTCAATTTGGGGCAATGGATGTGTACATAAAACACATTTTACCTCATAAAAAAGGAGAATAAATTAAAAATAAACATACAAAATTCTTAATTTTAATAATATTGACATAGTAACCTTTACTTCCAATGTACAGATATAAAAAATAAAACTTAATATATATAAATTTAAATTTAAATTTTACTTAACTTCATTACTTTTTAAATTTTACTTTATTTAGTATTTTTTAATTTGACTTTAAATAAATTTTACTTTATTTACTATTTTTTAAATTTTACTTTAATTTTACTAAGTTACTATTTACTTAATTACTATTTACTTATTTACTACTTAAATTTACTATTTTTTAATTACTTTAATTTTACTAAGTTAATCATTTACGTAAACGCTTTGCAAAGTCAACTCTTCATATATTTTCAATGAGTCAAAATTATCATTTTTAACTCTGTTGAGCTCCTAATCAGTTTTATTTAAAAATAGTTTTTAAATTTATCTTTCCCAAGGAAAATAAGGGTTCCGTAATGCTGTACAATCTCCATTCTCAGATGCAAGCTATGAAAGTTAATGAGTTTACTTTATTTGGCGTTTGACAAGAGGATGACACAATGACATGACACAAAGTGTCAAAAGGAATAATCCTAAAGCGCTCATTAGATAAATTCGTTTCAAAGAAACCGGGTTAATCAAAAAGGATAGTCACAATATGTAGACACAGATATAGTGACATTTAATATCGGGTATAGAAAAGTAATTATCTTGTAAATAAGTATAAAATGTTATTAAATTTACATTAGAAGTAATTTTTTTCCAGATATCTATGAAAACTTTTCTTATTACTAAAATTTTGTTGATGGAGAAAGGTAATACAGATATTGTCAAATCATCGAATTGTTAATTGACTCAAATTATTGCTCTAACTTTTTAGCCCATGTATGTAAAATATCTAATTTATGTCTTCAATACTTCAAAATTTTCATTTTTCCATTCTGACTTGCTCCTAATCGGTATTATTTGAAAACCATTTTTTCATTCATTAAGTGTTCCAAAATATTGTACTATCTTTATTTCGAAATGCAACGCTTAAAAGTTAATGAGTTTGCTGGATTTGGCGTATGACATGATGATGACAAAGCAATATGACACGAAGTGTCAAAAGGACTCCTCTTAAATTGATCCTTAGATGAATTTGTTACAAAGTAACTAGAATAATCGAAAATGATATAATTGTCTTTCAGTATGTAGACACAGATAAAGTGGCATTTCATATCACGTGTACAGAAGCAACCATGTTTTAGAGGGAGATAAAATTTTTTTAAAATTTACATTAGAAGAGAAACTTCATTTCTAAAAAGATATCTGTGAAAAAATCTTTTATTAGCTAATATTTTACTAACCCTTTGCAGTTCGGGCAAGAGAAAAAAAACAGTATTTCCATTCCGTGAAAACCGAAATCAATTCATCCAATACATAATATTTAATTTTCCATTTTCCCAATAGATACAGATATTTTCCCGCGAAAAGTTTGGAAGTGACATGAAGTTGACACAGCAATATAACACAAGTTTCAAAAAGAGTAATCATAAAGTTCTAATTAGATTAATTCATTCCAAAGTAACTGGTGTAATCGAAAAGCACATAATTGTCTTCAGTATGCAAACACAAATTTAGTGACATTTAATTCCAAGTATAGAAAAGAAATTTGTCTTGTTGCTGATTATACAATGTTTAATTTACATTAAAAGAAAGATTTCTTATATCTGTCAAAAATTCTCTTATGAGCTAATATTAAGAGTTAAAAATATTCCAAGTATTCTAAAAATGTCGAAGTTTTTATTGACTAAAATTATTTGTTTAAATATTTTGTGCATGTATGCAAAATCTGAAATTTATATATTTCTAATACTTTAAAATTGTCATTTTTAGTTTCTGTTTCATTCCTAATCGGTATGATTTGAAGATTATTTTTCCATTCATCTTTCGCATATAATATAAGTATTCCACAATACTATCTATCCTCTAGACGAAAGTGATAAAAGTTAACGGGTTTACTAGAATAGATATGATGATATGACATGAAATTGACACAGAAACTTGACACAAGTGTCAAAAGTAGTAATCCTAAAGTTCTCATTAGATTAATTCGTTCCAAAGTAACCGGTGTTATAGAAAAGGATATAATTGTCTTTCAGTATGCAAACACAGAATTAGTGACATTTAACACCAAGTATAGAAAAGTAATTGTCTTGTAGATGATGATACAATATTTAATGTACATTAAAAGATGGATTTCTTATAAGATATCTGTGAAAAATTCTCTTATTAGCTAATATTTTATTAAAAGTGAAAGGTATTCCAAATATGCTAAAAGTGTCGAATTTGTTATTGATTAAAATTATTTAACTTTTCTGTGTATGAATGCAATGTGAAATAATAGTTCCACAATACTATTAAAGTTGATACAGCAATATGACACAAGTTTCAAGAGGAGTAACCCTAAAGTTCTCATTAGATTAATTCGCTCCAAAGTAATCACTATAATCAACATTGATAATTGTCTTTCAGTTTGCAAACACATATGTAGTGACATTTAATACCACGTATAGAAAAGTAATTGTTATATAGCTAATGATACAGTATTTAATTTACATTAAAAGGAAGATTTCTTATATCTGTGAAAAATTATTTTATTAGATAATATTTTGCTAAGACTTAAAGTTATTCCAAATGTGCTGAAAATGTCGTAGTTTTTATGGACTAAAATTATTTAGTTAACTTTTTTGTGCATCTATGCAAAATCTGAATTTTATATATTTCTAATACTTTAAAATTGTCATTTTTATATTCTGTTTCATTCCTAATCGGTATTATTTGAAGATTATTTTCCTTTCATTTTTCTTATGTGAAATAATGGTTCCACAATAATTTTCAGCCTCCAGACGCAAATTCTGAAAGTTAATGGGTTTACTAGATTGGATATGATGATATGACATTAACTTGACACAGCAACATGACACAAGTCTCAAAATTAGTAATCCTAAAGTTCTCATTAATTCTCTCTAAAGTAATCAGTGTAATCAAAAAGGATATAATTGTATTCAGTATACAAATACAGATTTAAGGAAATTTAATACCACGTATAGAAAAGCAATTGTTCTTTAGCTGATGATACAATATTTAATCTACAATAAAAGAAGAATTTCTTATACGATATCTATGAAAAATTCTCTTATTAGCTAATATTTTATTAAGAGTTAAAAGTATCCCAAATATGTACAAAATATCGAAGTTTTAATTGACTATAATTATTTAACTTTTGCATGAATGCAAAATCTGAAATTTATATATGTCTAATACTTTAAAATTGACCTTTTTAAATTCTGTTTCCTTTCTAATCGGTATTATTTGAAGATCTTCATTTAAATTTCAAAAGGATTAATCTCAAAGTTCTCATTAGATTAATTCGCTCCAAAGTAACTGGTATAATCAAGAAGAATAAATGTCTTTCAGTTTGCAAACACAGATGTAGTGACATTTCATACCACATATAGAAAAGTAATTGTTCTGTAACTGACTATACAATATTCAATTTACATTAAAAGAAAGATTTCTTATACGATATTTGTGAAAAATTCTCTTATTAGCTAATATTTTTTAAGAGTTAAAGGTATCCCAAATATGCTCAAAATATCGAATTTTTAATTGACTAAAATTATATAACTTTTTTGTGCATGTATGCAAAATTTGAATTTTATATATTTCTAGTACTTTAAAATTGTCATTTTTATATTCTTTATCATTCCTAATCGATATTACTTGGAGATTATTTTTACATTCATCTTTCGCATGTGAAATAAGGTTTCCACAATACTATTCATCCTCTAGACGCAAGTGATGAAAGTTAATGGCTTTACTAGATGAGATATGATGATATGACATGAAGTTGACACAGCAATATGACACAAATTTCTAAAGGACTAATCCTAAAGTTCTCATTAGATTAATTCTTTCCAAAGTAACAAGTATAAATTTCCTTCATAATGTAGACGTATATATAGTTACATTTAACCCTTTAAAGAACAGTGATTTCATAGTGAAACCACCTGCTAAAATATTTTTTCTCTTCTTTTTTAAGGTAATGTTTTTTCGGGTGTTTTTAACACTTCAAACTATTAATAAATGGTAGCACAACATACAGTTTATTTTCTCGTTAAAATAGAAGCGTTTAAACTTCTTTCCCTGGAAAAAATTATATTCGATTTTCCTTTTTCATAACACCAAATAATTATATGTATCCAAAACAACACCTATAAATTGTTTAGGTAGCTATTTATCTATTACATGTAATTATGCAGTATTCTTTCAATATGATTTAAATTTTAAGAATGTGTTATTTTCGAATTGTACAAGGGGGTTGAGAGTTTCACAGTTAAAACCCGCCGCCCCTCCCCCCCCACCAAACTATCGAAAAGCATTTTAATATTTTTCATATATATAAGGTTCATAGATAACATTTATAACCTATCTCCATTAAATTCCAAATAATTTTCACTAATGACGTTTAAAGGGTTAATACTACATATTCAAAAGTAATTGTCTTGTAGCTGATGATATAATACTTAATTTACATTAACAGAAAGATTTCTTATAAGATTTCTGTAAAAAATTCTCTTATTAGCCAATATTTTGCTAAGACTTAAAGGTATTTCAAATATGCTCTAAATATCGAAATTTTAATTGACTAAAATTATTTAACTTTTTTGTGCATGTATGCAAAATCTGAATTTTATATATTTCTAATACTTTAAAATTGTCATTTTTATATTCTGTTTCATTTCTAATCGGTATTATTTGGAGATTATTTTTCTTTCCATCCTTCGCTTGGAAAATAAGGGTTCCAAAATACATTTACTATATCCATTCCGAAACGATAGGCTTAAAAGTTAATGAGCTTACTGGATTTGGCGTATGACATGAGGTTGACGCAGCAACATGACACAAAACGTCAAAAGGAATAATCCTAAAGCGCTCGTTAGATCAATTCGTTTCAAAGTAACCGGGGTAATCGAAAGGGATATAATTGTCTTTCATTATGTAGACGGATATAGAATAGCATTTAATACAATGTGTGGAAAATAACTATCGTGTAGCAGAGGATAAAGTTTCATTAAATTAGTATTACAAAAGATATATCTCTCAAGATAATTTGTGAAAAATTATCTTACTAACTGATATTTTCTGGGGACAGTGAGAACGATAGCCGAATGGGTAGGGCACTGAACTTTGGAACCAGAGTTCGTGGGTTCGAGTGATACTGGAACATGGAAGTTAGTAGCCGTTAGGTATCGGCTTTACTCAGTAGGTCTCTGTCTCATTAGCCCTCGTGTTGCAAAACAGTAGACTGTAGTACTCCAACTAACCAACCTGGGGACAGAGAATGTCAAATGTAGTCAAAATGACGAATTTAATTTCCCTTGCACGAAGTGTAGTAAATATTTTGTTCATGAAAAATTGCGGTTTACAATTGAAATACCAATTTTGAGCAAACTTGAATTCAATTTGGCTACTTTGGAAATGCGTCTGTACGTACGTGTTTCGCATAACTCAGAATTAATGTTGATGGTGGGCTGCTTGGGAATGTTACGATCTACCTTTACAAGACAGCTACGAAACCGAGACACACTGCTTAAAGACGAATCCGAACGGCTTTGAACATCCGTGCCAGTAGAGGGATTCGATCCTACGAACTCCGGTACTAATCTACCTTTTCGGCCATTGTTCAGAGAACCAATGTTGAAATTATACATTTAAGACAGTTGTAGTATCACGTTCCGTACTTTCTTATTTTATCACAATCCACACTATATATAACGAAAAATATCCTAAAATATATCAGTATAACGAGTATTAACGCTAATGTTCTTCATCAGATGGCGATTTTGAATTTCCACAACTGTCAAAAGAAAGATATCAAGATATTCACTATTTTTGAAAAACAACATAAAAATGTATTATTTACAAAGAATAATTTTGAATTTTCACAATTTTATTACTTTCTGGTACAACGTCAAAGTAGTATTGCAAAACAAAAGGTTATAATGAAATATCTATATAACAAAGAATCTCAATATAACGGATATTAACTCGGTCGTTTACAGCAGTACATCCCAGGCAATATGAATTACCTTGAGAAACGACACTGATTTTGAATAAGGAGTTTGCAAATGATAAATGTTATTACGCATCATACAATAATTTTTTTAAATGTATTTATAATTTAATTGAAGTACAAAAAAATAATGGGCCCACTTAGGATATTTTACTCGCTAAAATTATTATTCTAACCCTTCTAGACATGTATGTAAAATTTGAGACATGAATCTTCGTATTTTAAAAATTGTTTCCGCATACAATTTCATTTAGGAGGAAAATGTTTAACAAATAAACAATTGCAAAGACGTTTATCTGCACCTTTATTTTTCTTAGAAATCCACGCTTTAAAACTACTAAAGCTTTTTTATAAATTTAAAACACAAGTGTTAAATCTTTGATATAGATTTGTTTTTTTCAAATATTATGAATATTTCAAACATTTAAAAAGAAATTTTATAAAATTTTGAAACCTAATAGATTTATTTGTAAGATATCGTTTAGACCTTGGAACAAAATATAGAGCTGCATGAATAATCTCATGCAGTTTTAGAAAATTTTAAATGGTAAGAAATAAGAGCATTAAATTTATCCATTTTTTTCTGTGGAAATTTTATAAGCGTTGTCAAGATAATTGGTTATAACCGAATTAAATTAGTATTGAAATTCTACTATATCCTTAAGAGCCGCTTATTTATCTTTAGTCTTCTCAATCCCCTATATTAATCTGAAACTAGCTCCGCTAACCATGTCCTTCTCAAATTCTAAATTCGATCAATCAATGGATCGATCTTTTATCTATGAACGAGTAAACCCATTTCTCACCAAACCTACCAACCATTAATTCCTCCTGTGTGTGTGTAAAGGACAGTAAATTAATGAACTCTTTAAATGATCTCATGGTATTACATTATTTATTCTTATATTTAGTTATATGCGTATTTATATGTGTGTATAAGGGACAGTAAATTATTGAACTCCTTCAGTGATCATTTGATATTATATTGTTTATTCTTATATTTATTTATATGTGTATTTATGTGTATAAGGAGCATTAAATTAATGAACTCCTTGAGTGATAATTTTATATTACATTGTTTATTCTTATATTTATGTGTGTGTTTAAGAGACAGTAAATTAATGAACTCCTTGAGTGATCATTTGATATTATATTGTTTATTCTTATATTTATTTATATGTGTATTTATGTGTATAAGGAGCATTAAATTAATGAACTCCTTGAGTGATCATTTGATATTATATTGTTTATACTTATATTTATTTATATGTGTAGCGGGTACAATTTACCCCTCTCCTTTTTTTACGATAGGTGGCGCTAAAAAGTCATCGAGTGTGTTCTAATATAGTGTCAGTGGTCTATGAGAGTGTGTTTTTGCTCTCTTTGTTGTTTTGTGTTCTGTGATGTGGAACTTTGCAAAAAAAAATAAAAATGGTTCCTAGAAAAATAGACTAAATTATTTTCTAAACGTCTTTTGATATAAGAGTCTCGTCCTTCTATATATGTGTATTTATGTGTGTATAAGGAGCAGTAAATTAATGAACTCCTTGAGTGATCATTTGATATTACATTGTTTATTCTTATATTTACTTATATGTGTATTTATGTGTGTATAAGGAGCAGTAAATTAATGAACTCCTTGAGTTATCATTTTATATTACATTGTTTATTCTTATATTTATGTGTGTGTTTAAGAGACAGTAAATTAATAAACTCCTTGAGTGATCGTTTGATATTATATTGTTTATTCTTATATTTATCTATATGTGAATTTGTGTGTATAAGGGACAGTAAATTAATGAACTCCTTGAGTGGTCATTTGATATTACATTGTTTATTCTTATATTTATGTGTGTATTTAAGTGACAGTAAATTAATAGTCCTTGAGTGATCATTTGATATTATATTGTTTATTCTTATATTTATTTATATGTGTATTTATGTGTATAAGGATCAGTAAATTAGTGAACTCCTTGAGTGATCATTTGATTTTATATTGTTTATTCTTATTTATTTATATGTGTATTTATGTGTATAAGGAGCAGTAAATTAATGAACTCCTTGAGTGATCATTTTATATTACATTGTTTATTCTTATATTTATGTGTGTGTTTAAGAGATAGTAAATTAATGAACTCCTTGAGTGATCATTTGATATTATATTGTTTATTCTTATATTTATTTATATGTGAATTTGTGTGTATAAGGGACAGTAAATTAATGAACTTCTTGAGTGATCATTTGATATTACATTGTTTATTCTTATATTTATGTGTGTTTTTAAGGGACAGTAAATTAATGAACTCCCTGAGTGATCATTTGATATTTATTGTTTATTCTTATATTTATTTATATGTGTATTTATGTGTGTATAAGGGGCAGTAAATTAAAGAACTCCTTGAGTGATCTTTTGATATATTATTTATTCTTATATTTATTTATAAGTGTATTTATATGTGTGTATAAAGGACAGTAAATTAATGAACTCGAGTGATCCATTATATTCTTATCTTATATATATTTGTGTATTAGTGTATTATAAATATTATGTGATTTTGTGATGTCTATCGATCAATATGTGGTGTAAATCAACAGTAAACTCATTTCCTAGCTACCAACAATTAATCTTATTTGTGTGTGTGCGTGTGTGTAAAGGACAGTATATTAATGAACTACTTGAGTGATCATTTGATATTATATTGTCTATTCTTTTAATATATATGTGTATATAAGGGAATGTAAATTAATGAACTGCATTAGTGATCATTTTATATTACATTGTTTATTCTTATATTTGTTTATATGTCTATTTATGTATTATATGATACAGTAAATTAATGAACACCTTGAATGATTATTGCTAACTATATATTATTAGTAGTAACTATTCGAATGATCTTTTGATAAGTTGTTTATTCCTATATTTATTTATATGCAACATTTTATATACTTAATACGAATATGCTATGTGTCAGATTTTTTGAAGAATGATTCAGATTCATAAATGAAAGTGAAATTGATCAAATTAATTATTGACAGTGGCTGTTTATACTGTATACCTTTTAGAGTTAAGCGGAACGATAATCGAATGAAAGAGCACTGCACTTCGGTACCAGTGTTTGCTCTCTCGAACTTTACTGCTTGCATGGATTGTAGGTTTGGTACTCCTTAGGAATCGGCTTTAAGCAGTAGGTCTGGGTCTTATTAGCACGTGTAGTAAAACAGTATACCATAGTGTTCCAAATCAAAACAAAATGTCATGCAATGAAAAATATTTCAATATTTATGCAATATTTTGAATTTCTGATATTTTTTAAATAACGTAAAATGTATTTAAGTGTAGCATTTTATATACTTAATACAACTTTATGCTAGGAACAATATTTCAATACATATGCACCACTTTGTACTGCCTGGAGTTTAAGTAGAGTAAAATTTCTTTATATGTAACATTTAACATACTTGATACTAAAGCATTACACAACGAACAATACTCCAACATTTCTACATCATTTTGTATTGTTACTTTTTTTTAAATAATGCAGAAATACTTTACTCGAGTAAAGATATTTTTTTTCTAAAATAAAGCAAAAACGTGAAGAAAAGACCGAACGAAAGATTAAACCTAAAAATAACGTTTTCAAATACATAGATTGATATCTCCTTTGTAATCTAATGTACAAATTCAAAACTTTCAAATTCTTATATATATTTTTTTTTTACTTTTAAACCAGGTAAGCTCCAAATTGAAGTAATCTTTTTTAAAGTTTAAAAGTTTTTGAAGAAATCCTAACAAAAAAAAAATTCTTTTTTGGAGATCGAAAAAAAGTACTTCAACTTCTATTATCATCCTCTACTACTATTGAGCATTTGGAGGATATTTCCTTCTCCCGTCTCCATCAACCTCTTTCTCCGATGAAAAAAAAAATTTTTTTTTTGATGGAAACTGCTCTTCGCATTCCATTTTCTCGAGCTGATCTATATACTCTCCAGTATTGGATGCAAACCAAAATATTTAAAGAACGTTAGTTACAAATGCTAGAGGAAAGGCAAACACGGTAAAAGGTATGAATATTTCACGTTGAATGAAACACTCTTGTCAAACATTCCCCGATGTTGAGGAAAGAAAGTCGATTAAAAAAGGGAGTATAAAAAATGGACTTATGCTAATGACGACATTCCGTTGTTTTTCTTCAAAGATAGAGTAAAATAAAAATGTATGCTTAAATCCCTTCATTTTCAATATAGATATTTTTTACATTTATATTCTTACACTTTTCATATAGTGAGATGAGGTAAATATGGTTTTGAATAGGGAAAGACTTATAAAATTAGATGCAGTTTCACAAAATTACATTCCATATCTGACAGCTGCATAATTATAGATGAAATTTCAAACGTATTAAATCACGTAAAAGTTATCGAATTTTAACCTTATTCTGTTATTAGTATGATTTCAATCCTTACGAGGAACTTTTACACGAAGGTAAATTAAGACGGAACCTACTATCGGAACATATGCTGCACTTGGATATGAAGCAACTCATCTCAGCAATGGGATTTGAACCTATGGATTCTGGTGTTTAATAAGACGAGGCAAATATGGTTCCGAATAGGAAAGATTTATAAAATTAGAGATGCAGTTTCACAAGATTATATGCCAGATCTGATAGCAGGATAATTATAGATGAAAGTTCAAACATATTAAATCAAATAAGAGTTCTCAAATTTTAACCTTCTTCTGTTATTAGTTTGATTTCGATCTTTAAAGAGAACTTTTACAAGCATTTGAATTAATCCAACATCTACTATCAAAGCAGATGCTGAACGGAGATGAACCAACTTATCTGAGCACTGGGATTTGAACCTATGGATTCCGGTGTACAGTGAGACGAGGTAAATATGGTTCTGAATAGGGAAAGATTTATAATTCAAAGATGCTGTTTAACAAGATTATATTCCAGATCTGATAGCTGCATAATTATAGATGAAAGTTCAAACGCATTAAATCAAGTAAAAGTTCTCAAATTTCAAGCTTATTCTGTTATTAGCTTGATTTCTATCTTTACAGTGAACTTTTACACGAAGGTGAATTAAGCCGTCATATATAGCCATTCATATAGTGAGACAAGGTAAATATGGTTCTTAATAGGGAAAGATTTATAAAATCAAAGATGATGTTTCACAAGATTATATTCCAGATCTGATACCTGCATAATTATAGATGAAAGTTTAAAAGTATTAAATCAAATAAAAGTTCTCAAATTTTTAACCTTTTCTGTTATTAGTTTTATTTCAATCTTTACAGTAAACTTTTACAAGAAGTTGAATTAAGCCGTCATATATTGTAACGATCCGTTACATGACCCCAAAATGAACGAGGAGACCGAAGGTGACCTTTCGTCGTGGACTCACGATTAGCCTCGAATAGGACCAGGTGGTCTAAGCACCTTAATTGAAAACTGTTCGTTGCCGGCTCCTCACCGTCTGGCCATTGTAAACCTGCTGAATGGAACGACTTTGTGGAAGAGTGTAAATGATTAAAATGCACCTTGCCGCCCATTAGCGGTTACAAAAAAGGCCAATAGGTTGATTAAGTCGCTGGAAATGCCTTTCCACATCTGGAAACAGTACAGTTGATCCAAGCTGGGAGTGACCACAAGATTACGTCACCCTGGTTCAGGAAGTTTCTCGAAGGACCAAGAAAAGGAAGCGAGTGCGGGATATAAAAGGAGGGACAGGACTAGAAAGGAGGCTTTTTGTTCTTCTCTCGAGGCTTCTACCTGCTAGAGCCTGGTCGCTCGAGGATCGCTCGTATCTCCGTGTCTGGAGTTTGTTTTTTTAGAGACCGCCAGCGTCTCTGTTGCTAGATAGTCGACATTCGACTTGGGAATTCCTTCCCCGTTATCTGCTGATTGTTAGTTAACTTCTTGCATAGAAGTAGACAGCCGAGAGTGACTTTGCACTCTAATTTTGGATCGTCTTGCATCCTGAGTTTTCTTCACGAATCCCAGCGTGATACGCACTCGGAACCTCCGAACTTGCTGTGAAAGCCAACCGTGCTAATCGACAGACGGAGTGATCGTGTCAGCATTAGTCCCGGCACTAATTAGTTTCCAACTCTTGTGATTGAAAGCCCTAGCCATACTGTTCCGGTATCCCATGCATCTTTGTGTGTGAATATTATCTCTGTACGAGATCCCTGAATGTTATCATCTACTGAATTTGTACATAGCTGTACATAATTTATTCTACTGAATAAAATATTTAGTCCAGAATACCTAAAATTCTAGCCTGTTTCATTGAAGGCTTCGCCTACTTTATTTCCAGTACGTTACAATATAGCCATTCATATTGTGAGACGAGGTAAATATGGTTTTGAATAGGGAAAGACTTATAAAATTAGATGCAGTTTCACAAAATTACATTCCATATCTGACAGCTGCATAATTACAGATGAAATTTCAAACGTATTAAATCACGTAAAAGTTGTCGAATTTTTAACCTTTTCTGTTATTTTTTTTTTTCAATCTTTACAGTTTTTTTTCTATTTAATTGTATTTTTTTTCACCCAACTTCACATTTAAGACGATAATTTTTTGGACTCACGATAGCCTCGAATAGCAAGGTGGTTAAAAACCAATTAATAACTGTTCGTTGGTATCTCTTAAATATGGAGACATAAGCAGAATGGACATTTTACGTTAATAAATGATAAAATGTGTTAGCCAGAAAAAAAATTGCGATGTTTAAATGTGTTAAGTCGAGTGAAATTTTCCACAATTTGATAATTTTGATGTAAGCTGACCATGTTCGTCACCGGTGGGAAGCTGATAAAGCGGATAAAGGATTAGTTGATGCGACGGGAATAAAAAGTGAGGACAGAGGAGGTTTTTTCTTCAACAGTTTCTACCTGCTAGAGCCTGGTCGCTCGGATCCTCGTAAGCTCGTGTATGGAGTTTTTTTTTAGAGAGAAATCTGTGTCGCCGCATAGTCTGCGATTCGCTTGTGAAAATGTCTTCCATCACTGCTTGGGTTAGTTAACTTCTTGCATAGAAGTAGACATAGAGTGACTTTGCACTCTAGTTTGTCGATATTCACCTGGTTTGCTGTCTGTTTTGGTGGGATTTTAAGGAATCGTTGTTTTTAACTTTTACGGATAACACAACGATTAATCGTGTCATGTCATCAGCTGGACAAAATGAATGATGAACTTCAACAGAAAAGGTCAGAACTAATCAACAGGACATGTACTGTTTCACCAAGACAACCTGAAACCTCACACAAGTTTGGTATACCTGCTTTTACAGCTTAAGATACAATACCAAAATTTAAGGAATGGATTTTTATTTGTTTCGGTCATTCCAAAAATTTTTAGATAAAATGCACCTCAAATGAGGAGGTCAAATATAGTTTTTTCCAGCAAAGACAAAAATTTTATGAGCGTAATATAAATTATGCTATATAGATGGAAAATTACAAATAATATTAATTTAATAAAATATTATTCATTACGAAAACTGTCTTTCATGTTACAAAAAAAAACGAAAGTTTCGAACAACCATTAGTATTATTTCAATCCTTACCGGGAACTTTTACACGAAGGTAAATTAAGCCGGAACCTACTATCGGAACAGATGCTGCACTTGGATATGAAGCAACTTATCTCAGCAATGGGATTTGAACCTTTGGTTCTGGTGTATAATAAGACAAGGTAAATATGGTTCCTAATAGGGAAAGATTTATAAAATTACAGATGTTGTTTCAGAAGATTATATTCCAGATCTGATAGCAGGATAATTATAGATGAAAGTTCAAACATATTAAATCAAGTAAAAGTTCTCAAGTTTTAACCTTATTCTGTTATTAGTTTGATTTCAATCTTTACAGTGAACTTTTACAAGCATTTTAATAAAGCCGGCACCTACTACAAAAGCAGAGGTTAAACAGGGATGAACCAACTTATCTCAGCACTGGGATTTGAACCTTGGATTCCGGTGCACAGTGAGACGAGGTAAATATGGTTCTGAATAGGGAAAGATTTATAAAATCATAGATGCTGTTTAACAAGATTATATTCCAGATCTGATAGCTGGATAATTATAGATGAAAGTTCAAACATATTAAATCAAATAAAAGTTCTTAAATTTTAACCTTATTCTGTTATTAGTTTTATTTCTATCTTTACAGTGAACTTTTACACGAAGGTAAATTAAGCCGGAACCTACTATCGAAACAGATACTGCAATTGGATATGAACCAACTTATCTCAGCAATGGGATTTGAAACTATGAATTACGATGTATAGTGAGAGGAGGTAAATATGGTTCTTATTAGGGAAAGATTTATAAAATTAGCTGTTTCACAAGATTATATTCCAGATCTGATACCTATAATTATAGATGAAAGTTTAAACATATTAAATCAAGTAAAAGTTCTCAAATTTTAACTTTATTCTGTTATTAGTATGATTTCAATCTTTACAGTGAACTTTTACACGAAGGTGAATTAAGCCGTCGTATATATCGATTCATATAGTGAGACGAATTAAATATGATTTTTTACAGGGAAAGATTTATAAAATTAGAGATAAAGTTTCGCAAGATTATATTCCAGATATGATAGCTGTATGATTATAGATGAAAGTTCAAACGTATTAAATCAAATAAGAGTTCTCAAATTTTAACCATATTCTCTTAGTTTGATTTCAATCTTTACACTTAACTTTTACACGAATGTGAATAAGGGGGGGGGGCTACTATCAAAGCAGATGCTGAACGGGCATGAACGAACTTATCTCAGCAATGGGATTTGGACCTATGAATTCTGGGGTCTATTGAATCCTACCAGTTCTACCTTGTACTTGTTAATCCATCGTTATTATTATTTATAGTAAAAATAAATAATTTTGGGGTAAAGCATTCCTTACCCGACCAGGCATGATGATTTTTGTCTCATAATGGAGTAATAATTTCGTATATATATATATATATATATTATATATATATATATATATATATATTGTCACGAAGATTCGAATGAACACACCGTTTAACGTAACAGAAGAATTTATTGAAGCTAAGTAGCAACTTTACAAGACCGAGAAGTTGCCTACAACTAGTGGGTATCAGCTTTTATACCCGAACAGAACATTCGAGAAATAACTAATTTACATATTAAAGAAAGATCTAGAATATTCAAGAACATAAGGAAACAATAAACAATATTTTTAAATTAAAAATCCGTACTTTGGATAAACTGCCATGTCAAGCATCGAACCCGCAATCTCCGGGTCTGGATCGCGTGCTTTGACCATTCGGCCACTTAGCTAGTTGGCTAAGTTACTTTATGCGGCATTGCTCCCATCTAAAAAAAAAGACAGCGTCTCGCTGCTATTTAGATCTGGAGCGTGTCACAGGTCCCTTGTAAATTTCTTTTGACCTCTCTTCCGGAAGGACAACACATGGATTACGTCCATCTTCACTTTCGGTCTGCTTCGTCGGATCATGGTACGGCTTCATACGTAAAACATGGACAACGTCTTTTGGTTTTCTTTTTCGGGAGGAAGGATCGAAATCTTGCACTTCATAGGTAACGTCGGATAGACGGCGCAACACTTGATAGGGACCGAAATACCTCCTTAAGAGCTTCTCTGAAAGACCGACCTTTCGGACCGGGGTATAAACCCATACGAGGTCTCCAGGACTATAAGACACCATTCGGTGCTTGGAGTCATAACGTCGACGGTCTTTATCTTGCGCTCTCAGAGTATGCGTTCGAGCCAACTGTCTCGACTCTTCTGCTCTGGAAATAGTCTTGGCTATGTAATCGTTAGTTGCATCATCAGGGCAGAATGGAAACATCGTGTCCAGAGTCGTTTCGGCTTCACGTCCATGAACTAGGTAGAACGGTGTGAATCCTGTTGTCTCCTGCTTAGCAGTGTTATAGGCGAACGTCACAAATGGTAGAATTTCGTCCCAGTTTTTTTGTTCGGTGTTAACATACATGGACAGCATATCGGCTAGAGTTTTGTTAAGGCGCTCCGTCAAACCATTTGTCTGGGGATGATAGGCCGTCGTCATGCGATGATCGATATTACACAATTCGACGAGAGCGGAAACAAGTCTGGATTGAAAAACGGCACCACGATCTGTAATAATGACTCGAGGAGCTCCATGTTTTAGAAGAATCTCTTCGAGCAGGAACTTGGCTACTTCTTCGGCTTCAGCAGTTGGTAAAGCTTTAGTTATTGCATCGGTGCATACTGCGATCCACTTATTACCATGGGCAGATTTAGGAAATCTCCCAAGCAGATCTATCCCAATTCGATGAAATGGTGCGACAGCAGGAGGGATAGAAACCAGGCGTCCAGGTGGTAGTTGTGTAACTGATTTTTTCCTTTGGCAATCTCGGCAGTGCATGACATATCTAACAACATTTCGGTACATTCCCGGCCAATAAAATCTTTTCCGGATCCTGTCGTACGTTTTCGCAAAGCCCAGATGCCCTGCGGTAGGCGCGTCGTGAAAATGTTTAAGTATGTCTGCACGTAGATGTTTGGGAATGACGGGCAACCATGTCTTTCCAGCTGGATCAAAATTCTTTCTGCATAGGACTCCATCAATTAACTCAAATTGCCTTTCGGTGGATGATCCGATCTTCGGAAGGATCATTTTTGCTATGTCTGGATCTTTCTTCTGCTCGACAGCGAGGTCTATACTAGTAGGTTACTGCTAAAAATTGATCTTGCGTCTCAGTCTCTTCGTCTACTGGATTCCTCGAGAGAGCGTCGGCATCGTTATGCTTCCTACCCGATTTGTATTTTACTGAAAAATTATGTTCTTGGAGTCGAAGAGCCCACCTTGCCAGTCGGCCTGAGGGATCCTTGAGATTCATAAGCCAGCACAATGAATGGTGATCTGTTACAACCGTAAAATGTCTTCCAAACAGGTATGGCCGGAATTTATTGATAGCCCATACGACAGCAAGGCATTCCCGTTCTGTAGTAGAATAATTTTTTTCGGCCTTTGTCAGGGTCCTAGAGGCGTAGGCTATGACCTTCTCGACTTCATTCTGAATTTGAATCAGAACTGCTCCAATACCATATCCGCTGGCGTCTGTATGAATTTCTGTAGGACATCTTTCGTCGAATATTCCCAATACTGGATCAGATGTAAGCGCTTTCTTCAGGTTGTCAAAAGCCTCTACCTCTTTAGAACCCCAATGAAATTTCGCATCGCCTTTCAACAGCACCTGAAGTCGCTCGGCAAGATAGCAAAAGCCCTTAATGAACCTTCTGAAGTAGGAGCAAAGCCCAAGAAAGCTTCGTACGTCATGTAAGTTCTGTGGAGTAGGGAAATTGGTCACGGCTTTCACTTTGTCAGGATCTGGACGGACACCGCTACTGGATACGAGATGGCCTAGGATTTTTACTTCTTGAGCAGCAAAAAGGCACTTCTTGGAGTTAAGTATGAGTCCAGCTTCTTGAATGCATTTCAGAACTGTCCTTAATCGGATAAGGTGGTCTTCGTAACTTTCTGAGAAAACTACTATGTCGTCCAAGTAACATAGGCACATAGTCCATTTAAGATGGCGTAGCAAATTATCCATCATTCTTTCAAAAGTTGCAGGTGCATTGCAAAGTCCAAACGGCATGACTTTAAATTCGTATAAACCCTTCTGGAGTAATAAAGGCAGTCTTTTCACGATCCGCTTCATCCACTTCTATCTGCCAGTAACCAGATCGGAGATCCATGGAAGAAAAGAACTTGGCGCCTTTTAAACAGTCTAGAGTATCGTCAATACGGGGCAGAGGATAAACATCCTTCTTCGTTATTCTATTCAGTTTGCGATAGTCCACGCAAAAACGCCAGCTACCATCTTTTTTTCTTATCAGTACCACAGGAGATGACCATGGACTCTCAGATGGCTGGACAATACCTTGGTCAAGCATTTTCTGAACCTCTTCTCTAATTATGCTTCTTTCAGTCGGTGAAACTCGGTAAGCCCTTTGGTAGATTGGAGCATGGTCACCCGTATTGATCCTGTGTTTCACATTTGTCTTTGCGGCTGTCGACCTGTTAGCTTTTGTAAAGATTCCCGGAAAAGGCTTGTAGAAGCTCGACTAATTTGCATTTTTCTTTCGCTGTTCAACTCAGGGGATGTCATCTTGGTATAATCTATATTGGAATTCTTCGGGTCCTGTAGAGTACTAGTACTTTTTGTTGTTTCCGCAATCTCGCATATATGTCCTTCATCCAATGTCTCAGCTTCTCCTACGTACATTCCTTTAGGAATGACTTGATCTTTAACTTGCATGTTGGCAATCCAAATTTCACTTCGTCCATTATGGTATAAGGATACCATAGATGGTATGGCAAAGGTTTCTTTCGAGCAGCAAGTGTCTATTGCCGTCCACAATTACGCTTATGTTTCTTCCGACATCTAGTCCTGATACTGCTATTCTCGTCATTGAGCGTGGCTTAAGCCTGTAGTCCTTCGTGGCATACACCTTCCAAGCGTCTAGTGCTTTGGTTTCTTGGCCAGTATCTTCTAACAACAGTTCACTTCTGCCACAGTCTATCACAGCTTGAGAAGCTTCCAAAAAGTCCCATCCGAGGATTACGTCGTGACTACAATGCTGTAGGACGATGAATTCAACAGGCAGCTCTCGTCTATTTATCACGACACGCAGAACACATTTTCCTAGTGGCCTAACAAAATTGCCATTTGCGACTTTCAGCATAGTGTTCTTGACGTCAGCGAACATAACTTTCTTTAAGTATCGACGAAACTTATCGGAGACGACAGAAAAGGAGGCTCCAGAATCTACTAGAGCACGGATCGGTTGATTATCTACTAGAACGTCGAGGTGGTTACCCGTCATCCTTGCGGCCGATGGAGGATTTTCATTACATGCGGCCTCACCTCCTCGAAAGGTCGCTGTGCTTAGTTTTCCTCGTTTCTACGGCTTGGAGATTGACCTGATCGACGATATGGCGACGGTGATCGGGAACGACGGGTTGGTGATCGGCCTCTAGTAGGACTAGGAAACGAACGGCGTTCGAAGCTTGGTCGGCGAAACTCATCTTCAATGTCATCGAAGTTCTGTCGGCGGGCTCGATAATCGTCAAAAACGGCCTTCCTCTCACGGCAATAGCGTACGACGTGTCCAGGGCGTCCACAGTGGAAACACACTGGCCTGTTGTCGGTCGTTCTCCATAGGTCCGTTTTCCTGGGCTGGGGTACTGATCTCTGGACAGGACTTCTGGCTTTCCTCGTTACAGCGGCTGCATACGTGGGACGTCGTTGGGCGTCTGCAGACTTTGCGACCACTGGCGCCAAAGCTTTTTCGACTTCGTCTTGGATGACGGTCTGTAGCGGCTGGGAATAGGGGTCCGGCAACTCGTCTACTTGATTTACTACTCGATTAATCTCTTCGCGTACAATTCTACGGATAAGAGATACTAAATCGGTCTCGTCCTCCATGGCTGCAACTGGTACGACGTTTGGTAGTCGCTCAAATTTTCGGCCAATTCTTTTTTGCCTCATGTCTTCAATGTAGTTACACCACTTGATGAAGTCAGCCGTAGTCTTCACATCTTTCATTAGGAGCACTTGGTACATATCTTCGGCAACGCCTTTCATTAAGTGAGACACTTTCTCGTCGTCGGACATTGAAGGATTGACTTCTTGACAAATCCCTAATACACTCTGAATGTAGGACTGCGTACTCTCTCCGGCCCTTTGAGCCCTACATTTCAGTTGCTCTTCGGCCTTTTTAGTGTACCTGTGGCGATCGCCCAAAACCCTTTTTGAATGCGTCCCAGGAGTCCAAGATATCTTCATTATTTAGGTACCATTGCTTGGCCGTACCGTCTAGGAAAAAATAGACATTTGCGAGACACATCATTTCATCCCAATTGTTGAACTTGGCCACCCGATCGTATTCCGCAAGCCATTTCCGAGGGTCGTCTCCAGGCTCCCCACGGAAGGTTGAGGGGTTCCTTATAGGCGAGTAGGTAGGAGTTACCAAGACAGGCTTTGTATCTTCGGGCATTATCTGCTTCTTTCTTTTTTCTGGGATGTAAAGGCCAAATTCCGGAGGTAATCCTCTTAAACGGAGACTTCTGCGAACACTGTCAGAATTATCCACAATGGCGAAATCGTTACCCGGCGCCTCCACCAAATTTGTCACGAAGATTCGAATGAACACACCGTTTAACGTAACAGAAGAATTTATTGAAGCTAAGTAGCAACTTTACAAGACCGAGAAGTTGCCTACAACTAGTGGGTATCAGCTTTTATACCCGAACAGAACATTCGAGAAATAACTAATTTACATATTAAAGAAAGATCTAGAATATTCAAGAACATAAGGAAACAATAAACAATATTTTTAAATTAAAAATCCGTACTTTGGATAAACTGCCATGTCAAGCATCGAACCCGCAATCTTCGGGTCTGTATCGCGTGCTTTGACCATTCGGCCACTTAGCTAGTTGGCTAAGTTACTTTATGCGGCAATATATTAAAGAATCTTTAACAGGTATTATGAAACATGAGATCTTCATACGATTCGCATTGAATAAAAACTGTTCACAAAGTTAGGCAGCAACTAAACCTTGAAGTTAATGCAGAATTATCTTGAAGACTTTGCGGTTTTAGATTAATGATTATACATATATACTGTGAATGTAAAACGTATTCTTGTTACTATTAAGATTAAAAATATATTAAAATGAAGTGAAATTTTAAATAAATGAATGATAATTTTAAGGTAAGCAAGTACACAACCCTGATAGAGCATATATTACTTATATTTCTTAATAATATTCCTATATATTTTCTTTCTGAAATTTAAATAAAAAGTACTACATACCAAGTAAAATATATAGAAAATACAAACAGTTCATCCTCTTGTGATGAATCGTACAATATACAATACAATACACGATATTTCTTATTTAAAAAAAAATTTCAAGTGCATAGTTTGTAAGGGTATTTTTTAGTTTTAATACTAGCTTTGAATCTCTTTGATTTTGCCTTTCTCTAACAGACTTTTGGGTTGTTTGGTAGATAGTCCCATTTATGTATAGGTGTGTAAGTTCTCTCAATTGAGATTATACCTGAAATGTATTGCGATTGTATCTAAAATTTCCTTTAAAATTTTCTTCAAAAGACTTAAAGGGAAAATTTCATACATTTTGGTATATCATACAACATCTATATCAAGATGTGTGTATGGGGTCACTATCATGCATGAAAAAGTAATAAACTTCTTATCCCAAAAGAACTTTTTTTAACACGTTGATTGCCATGGGGGCTTCCAAAGCAGCAAATAATAGAAGTACATAACTCACTGAGTGACCCCCACCACGGACACTGCTTCAAGCCTGATTTTATAAATCATTTTATCTACTGAAAATAATATCTCAGCATAATATGCATCGCATAATGAAAAGTTCACGTCTGAGCCTTGGTGAAGCCATCGAAAATGCGTCTGGTAATCAACATGTTAAATATCAATATAAAGCTGACGATTAATCATAATACCATAAATGTGACTAATTACTGACTTCCGAAGAACTCATATAACTCCAAACCAGTATGCTCTCACATCCGTGTTTCTCTATCTGTAGTAACTTTCTTGGTTGCATTTCTATGTTATTTTCCAATCTATTCTCTACTGTCCAACAAAATATATAAAATTTACATTTGCCTGAAAAATAATGTATATCTAGAACTATTATTTTTATTTCACACATTGCTTGGCGAATAATAATCGAATTTTCCATCTCTTTTCTAGTATGAAATATTTTTCTTTGACACATGATTAAGAAAGCTTTGTATCCTACAATCATATTGCACAATACATACATAAAATAATGTTCCAATCGTATTAAATTTTGCAAGAATAAAAATATTTGAATTTCTAAAGAACATCGAAAAATTTGTCTGTGCTGGCATCCACGTCAGCGCAGACGGTCATCCAGTTTCAATGTAATTTTGGACTGTTCTGATTTTTGTATGATAAACTGCCTAATCAATCTTGGTAATTATAGCTAATATTCTCTTGTAGAATTTCATAATTTAACTACCTTTTAAGCTTAGTTTTTTGTCAAAAATATTCGTTTTCTCACCTTACGACCTCCTCTTTTTCCATCGCGTATAAAATCACATGAATATATTTTATATAGCCCACAATATTAATAACAACATCTATAATAGAAAATCTGAAAATTTTTGCATTTATTTCAGTGTGCAAATACTTTATACGTGTTCCATATTTTTCTTTTCTTTAAATGAAATTTGCTTTTAGAAAAAAGTAAGAATGTTCATATTTTGAAAATAAAATTCATTAATATTTCCACGAAGGAACAGTATTTTATACTTTCTACGCTCACAGTCTACTATTTTGTACAGATACTAAACTGCAGCTGATCTGTTAAGAAGATTACTTTTATACACTACTGTAATCTTTCTTGGAAATTAGTTCTAACCTCGTACTCTACAATTAAAAGAATTACATGAGTTTTCCTTCATTTTCTTCATCCAAATTCTTGATGTTGGCCCACTGCTATAAGTCTTCCGAGGAAAATATCTCCTTTTAAGAGTTACAAAACATTCATATAGCGTCATTCACAGTGCAGTGATTCAAAAAGATTAGGTCTGAATTATTGCATTAGGTGAAAAGTACACCGGTGTATACTATAGTGTATTTGATATGCCGGACAAGATATAATGGTACTGTAAAGAACTACTATTTCCCTTAGACTAATTAACTGCTTCTGTGAGACTAAAAAAAAATAAGAACTACTACTTCTACTTCTCGTAAAATGTCCTTTCGATTGATGAGAATAGTGTTAGAAAGTCGTTGCTCCGCTCTATGATGAGCCAAAATAAATCTATAAACTTGTACTTAAAGTGTTTTAAAATATTGATTGTGAAGTGTTATGCTGGAATGATGTGTGTTTTTGCTGGGCAATGCATCAACAATGAATAAGAAGCACCGTTAATTCATGATATGAAGCTCTATTGAATATAGTATGCTCAGGACAAAAGAATTGTAGTTATTAATTTAGTAATCGATATTGATGCGCAGAACAACAGTGTTTCTAATTCTTAACTTATGTGGTTCATTAACCCTTTTTATCCTGATGGTACTTATAAGTACCGCTTCTGTCAAACACCTATATATTCCTATTAAAGCCATTTTTCCTGACAGTACTCAACAAGGACATGAACGATGCGATTCCTACAGCAGAAAAGAAATGACAGCACGAATCAGGAATCCTTTTTATTCGCATAGTAGGAATTTTATAATTGGCGTGCTGCATTCGAAGGTCATTTTGTGGTAGAGTTGATACACGTGTTGTTCAATTGAGTAAATTTAGTGGTTTATTACCAGTTATTTGGTACTATTAATTTTTAGAGACTTTTATACTTCGCAGGTAAGCATTTCATTTGTTTTATATACTTTAATATTTTATCTTCTATCATAGAAGCAAAAATATATGTTGGTACTAGAAAGTACCAGCTGCAACATTAACTACTAAATTACAGTAAAAATTAATTTTTTTTCTATGATTGTTCGCCATTGAAACTTATCTAATGAAGCAAAAATGCAGAAAGACAGTTAATGGTAAATTAATTAAGGATATAAGGGGTTAAACAATGAAAGAATACGCTAGGAATTAAAGAAGTTGAACAGCACTTAAAGTTAGCGGATTAATATCGATGCACAGAACTATTAAGTGGCTGTCAAATTAAGTGGTTTTCCTTGAGAGTATGATATAACTAGCATATAGCCCGTCATATGACGGGATCATTAAAGTTTTTAATTTTCCAGAATTATAAAGTACTTTATGAGGCAGGTAAAATAAGGGTTTGTTTTTTAGCTGAGAATAATCTGGTATACGCTCAATAATTTATTTATCTTAAGTGACCGCATGTTAGTTTGCAACCTTAATTTATCTTGTCATATTACGGGATAGGATAGACAGCAAAGGTTTTAATAATGACAATGATTATTTGGCGGTATATATGAATGTTGTCCAAAATTGAGCGAATCGATTGCAAACCGTGTGGTTATGTATAAAAAACAAATACACAAACGAACAACCTTCTTAATTTTCAAATATATACAACTTAAACGCTAGATATTTATTAGTCCGTGAAATAGACTCCTAGACTTTTATGAAAAGATTTTGTTGTTAATACCGGTGATAAAATTTTCATTGCAACAAAAAATAATCGATGATTAAATTTAAAGTTATCACATATGTACCTAATCTATTATTTAAGCCAAATATAAAAGAAAATTATTTACTTAATATCTAAGTTCAGTGATAAAACTTATGGAAATAATGCAGACGATGTTTAAATAATTTAAAATAAGAAATGATTAATTGATATAGTTAAAGGAATGAAGTCATAATGATAGAAAAAATGTTATTTTTATCTACTTATAATGTGATAAATTGATGAATTTAACCGCTTAATGCACAGTTTTTAAAAAAAAGACCAGCTGAAAAAAATCAATTTTTTAATGTAAAAAGTACCATTTAGAACGTTGAATTTAGAAAAAAAATGCATGTTTCATACTTGAATAAGCAAGTGTTATAACTTACAATCCCATGTAAATGATAAATATCAATAAGACGATTGTTTTTTCTTTTTTCTTTTTGCTTTCCCATTGTTATTTTCCATTCTTGATTGCAATCGAGTGTGAAAAATTCTAGCAACTTTGTACAATGCAGCTCGAATTATCTCGAGTGTTCACAGTTTGGCCAGTTTAGCGCGCTCGAGTTAACTCGAGCCTTCATGTTAAGGTGGGTTAATCATCGCCTGCTCTTAACCTGGTAAAATGGGGCATTAAACGATTGAAAAGGGGGGAAGGGTGGATTTCGAACGTTTTTGAGCTCACTTTGAATTTTGCTAGCCCTAACTCATCAAGAATCCAATATGGATGCCTCTTTCCATTCCGCTTCCAACCCTCCAATCGCTTCATAAATTCGTGGACAGACAGACAGATAACTTGGGCTATTATTATATAGGGGATGGGTTAAGAGATGGAAATGAAGCTCTTTTGAATAACATCTGGTAATGAAAACTACTCTGAAGAATTTGAGTAAAATTAAAACTTAAAAGCTTAGTATAACAGTCTGTCGTGTAATTGTATCATGTAATTAAACATAACGAAAGTAGGTCAAACATGGAGTTCTATTTTTTGCCAGTCTCCGATAGCGTATATGATATGCAGGACACAAAAGGAATAATGGTACAATGTGTTGAATACAGTATGCTGAGATCAAAAGAATTAAAATTGCAATTATTAATCTAGAAATCAATATTGATAAGCTCAGCATCGATGTTTCTAATTCGTGTCTTAAGTTCAAATCCCGCTGTGGCATAGATGTTGGTAGCCGTTTGGAATAGGTGTCTGGTCTCATTAGCCCTCATTTTACAAAAAAGTAGACCGTAGCACTCCAAACCAAACTAAAACCTTCAAACAAAGAAGAATTATCAAAGGGTAGGCTAGAAGGTTTGGTTTGGTTTGGAGTACTATGGTCTACTTTTTGCTACACGAGGGCTAATAAGACCGGGACCTACAGCTTAAAGCCGATTCCGAACGGCTACGAACATCCATGCAACTGTGGGATTCGAACCCACGAACTCCGGTACCGAAGGCTAGCCTCCTGACCAATCGGACATCGTTCGGAAGTACGCTAGAAGGAAAGAAATTAAATAATACTTATAAAAAGAAGTTCAGCTGATTAATATCAATGCACATAAGTATTAAGTGCCTTTCAAATCCTTAAGGGTATGATATTATGGGTTAAGAAATGAAAACGATAACTCTATCGAATACCATCTGGTAGAAACGAAAATGGAAAACCACTTAAAATAATAAAAAAAATTTAAACTTAAAAGTTAAGTATAACAATCTCTCGTGTATTTAAATCGTGCAATTAACGGTAACGAAACTTCGCAACATATAAAAGTCTAATTTCTTACGAACTAGAGTTAACTAAACTTCTAATGCTTTAAAATTAAAATTCATTTTGGATCACTTAATTTAATAAACTGAACTGAATAAAATTTATACAGCATCTTTAATAAACCCATGATAGTATGCAGACTATCTTTAAATTAATGAAAGCAACCTTTTTAATGGCTGACTAGAATTACACTCCATACGATTGCCTTTTAAATGCAATTTTTAAAATTAATGTTAATGTATCAAATTTATTTTTACCACTTTCTAAAATCTATTTGATTTTTTAAACCACTTTTCCTGTTTTTTATTTAAATTTTCTTATTAATTCGGTCATACTAATTCGTGTTATTTTTTCCTTAATGCACAATTCTAAATTTAATTCGTTTTTTATTATCTCTGACGTAAACTGCAGTTATAATTTTGGAAAGTCTGCATTTTTTAAAAGAATAAATAATTCAGTTTTTTAATTTTATATTCTGTTCGATTAAATGTTACCAGTTTTCTATGTCGAAATATTTTCTCGTTTTATGTCGAAAAAATTTTAATTTCAAATATTTCAAGACAATTGCTTTTTTTTCTCTCCTTTTAAAGTGGTTACCATTTATAAATTTACTTATAAACTATTTAAAATATTAAAAACCTTTTATAAATTTTACATCGCGTAATTATTCTTGCAAATGTTTTGAATTTGTTATCAACTTACGCAAGAACATATTATTTAAAAATCGTTACGGGATAAATGCTTTTCAGCGGAAATGAAATGAAATGGAAAATAGAAGTTCTTTCTTTTTCTAAATTATATCATTAAAGAAAGAAATTTATGTCTTGTGAGAGTATTTAAATCGAGTAAATGCATTTAGTTATTCAGAATGCTAGCCTTTTATTTAGATTTTCTAGAAAGTTTTCCAAACATTTTATCTAGAAAAGATTAAGTTTATTTTTTTATAAAGAAAAGTTAGACAAATTATATTTTGCTTGAAATAGAACAGTGTGGAATCATTAAATTCATAAGACAGTAGTTTTTACAGGATGAAATATTTTTTCAGAGTAATTCAAAATGAATCATTATATATAATTTTTATCTTTATATATAAAATTCTTCTGTCCGTGTGTTTATGATAGAACTCCACCTAAACGGCTGGACAGATTTTGATCAAATTTTGTGTATGTAATTAAGTTGATTCGATAGTGGTTTAGATTCACAATTTGATCCGATAGAAAATGTTTTTTATTAAAAATCCAGAATCGTGCGATTATTGAAATTATTATAATGCTGTTATAATAATTTACGATAACGAAACTTCGCAGCATATAAAATATAATTTCTTACGAACTAGAGTTAACTAAACTTCTAATGCTTTAAAATTAAAATTCATTTTAGATCGCTTAATTTAATAAACTGAACTGAATAAAATTTATACAGCAGCTTTAAAAAAAACCATGATAGTATGCAGACTAACTTTAAATTAATGAAAGCAGCCTTTTTAATGGCTGACTAGCGTTAAACTCAATACGTTTACCTTTTAAATGCAATTTTTAAATTTAATGTTAATGTATCAAATTTATTTTTACCACTTTCTGAAATCTATTTGATTTTTTAAACCACTTTTCCTGTTTTTTATTTAAATTCTCTTATTAATTCGATCATACTCCGTGTTATTAATTCTCCTTAATGCACAATTCTAAATTTAATTCATTTTTTGTTATCTCTGACGTAAACTGCAGTTATAATTTTGGAATGTCTGCATTTTTTAAAAGAATAAATAATTTATTTTTTTAATTTTATATTCTGTTCGATTAAATGTTACCACTTTTCTATGTCGAAATATTTTTCTTGTTCTATCTCGAGAAAATTTTAATTTCAAATATTTCAAGACAATTGCTTTTTTTTCTCTCCATTTAAAGTGGTAACCATTTATAAATTTACTTATAAACTATTTTAAATATTAAAAACCTTTTATAAATTTTACATCGCGTAATTATTCTTGCAAATGTTTTGAATTTGTTATCAACTTACGCAAGAACATATTATTTAAAAATCGTTACGGGATAAATGCTTTTCAGCGGAAATGAAATGAAATGGAAAATAGAAGTTCTTTCTTTTTCTAAATTATATCATTAAAGAAAGAAATTTATGTCTTGTGAGAGTATTTAAATCGAGTAAATGCATTTAGTTATTCAGAATGCTAGCCTTTTATTTAGATTTTCTAGAAAGTTTTCCAAACATTTTATCTGGTAAAGATTAAGTTTATTTTTTTATAAAGAAAAGTTAGACAAATTATATTTTGCTTGAAATAGAACAGTGTGGAATCATTAAATTCATAAGTTAGTAGTTTTTACAGGATGAAATATTTATCCGAGTAATTCAAAATGACTCATTATATATACTTTTTTATCTTTATATATAAAATTATCCTGTTCGTGTGTTTGTAATAGAAATCCACCTAAACGGCTGGACTGATTTTGATGAAATTTTGTGTATGTAATTAAGTTGATTCGATAGTGGTTTAGATTCATAACTCGATCCGATAGAAAATGTATTTTGTTAAAAATCCAGAATCGTGCGATTATTGAAATTATTATAATGATGGTATAATAATTAACGGTAACGAAACTTCCCAGCATATAAAAATTTAATTTCTTATGAACTAGAGTTAACTAAACTTCTAATGCTTTAAAATTAAAATTCATTGTAGATCGCTTAATTTAATAAAGTGAACTGAATAAAATTTATTCAGCAGCTTTAAAAAAACTATGATAGTATGCAGACTAACTTTAAATTAATGAAAGCAGCCTTTTTAATGGCTGACTAGCATTAAACTCAATACATTTACCTTTTAAATGCAATTTTTAAAATTAATGCTAATGTATCAAATTTATTTTTACCACTTTCTAAAATCTATTTGATTTTTTAAACCACTTTTCCTGTTTTTTATTTAAATTTTCTTATTAATTCGGTCATACTAATTCGTGTTATTTTCCCCCTTAATGCACAATTCTAAATTTAATTCGTTTTTTGTTATCTCTGACGTAAATTGCAGTTATAATTTTGGAATGTTTGCATTTTTTAAAAGAATAAATAATTTATTTTTTTAATTTTATATTCTGTTCGATTAAATGTTACCACTTTTCTATGTCGAAATATATTTTTTTGTTTTATTGCGAGAAAATTTTAATTTCAAATATTTCAAGACAATTGCTTTTTTTTCTCTCTATTTTAAATTGGTTACCATTTATAAATTTACTTATAACTTATTTTAAATATTAAAAACCTTTTATAAATGTTACATAGCGTAATTATTCTTGCAAATGTTTTGAATTTGTTATCAACTTACGCAAGAACATATTATTTAAAAATCGTTCAGCGAAATCGTTTTCAGCGGAAATGAAATGAAATGGAAAAGAGAAGTTTTCTTTTTCTAAATTATATCATTAAAGAAAGAAACTTATGTCTTGTGAGAGTATTTAGATGAAGTAAATGCATTTAGTTATTCTGAATGCTAGCCTTTTATTTAGATTTTCTAGAAAGTTTTCCAAACATTTTATCTGGAAAAGATTAAGTTTATTTTTTTATAAAGAAAAGTTAGACAAATTATATTTTACTTGAAATAGAACAGTTTGGAATCATTAAATTCATAACTTAGCAGTTTTTACAGGATGAAATATTTATCCGAGTAATTCAAAATGACTCATTATATATATATTTTTTTATCTTTATATATAAAATTCTTTTGTTCGTGTGTTTGTAATAGAACTCCACGTAAACGACTGGACTAATTGTGATGAAATTTTGTGTTTGTAATTAAGTTGATTCGAGAATGGTTTAGATTCACAATTTTATCCAAAGAAAATGTTTTTTGTTAAAATTCCAGAATTGTGCATTTATTGAGATTATTATAAAGCCGATTGAAACCCTTCACTGCCAACCTATCGCTGTGGCGCAATGATCAGCGCAACGGGCTTCCGTACGAGAAGTCTCAGGATTGAATCCCCGTACAAGCGATGTGGGAATTTTAATTTAACAATTATGTTTCTGATGACTGTAGGCTTGGTTGTGTTAAGTATTTTTAAAATAATTTTTTTCCTTACTTTTCCATCAAAACGGTCCAATTTATAATTTATTTAAAAATTTTTACATTTTTTGGATTTACAGCGATAAAACAGGACAATGCCTGTCGGGTTGTCCAGTTATTTATATTTTTACTATTCGAATGATATTAATTCATTGTGTGGATAATACAATTCCATAAAAAATAGGCTTATCTATTGAATAGAATTTTTTTTAATCTAATGGATAGTGATTTAACATATCTATAATAATTGTTACATATTCTTGTTAAAGTCAATTATAACTGAAGGGTAGTCTTGTAAATATATAAATACATCTATGATTCTGACAAGTAAATAAACGAAGTGTCATGTATAAAGAAATTTCACAATATTTTATTTACTATTTTTGTAGCACTGTATATTTTTTTCGTAGTTCGTAAAAGTATGAATGATTCTAAAAAATAAATTTCACTCAAATATATGCTAATAAATATACTGAGATGATCCTTCTAGACAAATATATCAAAATTTAATATTTAGAAACGCCGAGGAAGTCATTCTGATTAAATGCAGTTTCTGAGAAATGTTTATTTGCATTTATTTTGTTTTCATAAAAATATTTTACTAGAAAATTTGTAAAATAGGATGCATTTTTCTGACAAGTTTAAAGTCATCATTTTAAAGTTAGTATAACAGAACATACAGATTTATGCTTTAATAAAAAGGGAATCTATCCTTAACTTATTAAAGCACCGTGTAAAGGGGCAATAAGCATTACAAAAATTTATCCCAAAAACAGAAATATAATTTTAATGAAAAATTATTAAATTTTTAAAAATTTAATAATTTCAGTCCAATTTTTGTTTTATCTGAGCATGATGATGTTCAAAAATGCAATACTTCTATTACGTATAGTTATATTTCTAACTTATTCAGTTTAGGCTGTGTTTATACATTCTCTCTCTCTCTCTCTCTGTGTCTGTGTACGTGCTTGTGTGTTCAAATCCCACTTCTGACACCAAAACTTGTGGGTTCTGGATGGCTTGCTCAAACAATTAGCCACTCAGATTTACAAATACAAACATTTAATTGAAATATATATTGTAACGAATTCTCGTTACATTTAATCCTCAGTTACAGACTTCTCTACTACCATGAGAAAAAGCCGCATAAGGTAGAAATAGCAACCGTGCCTTTTGTGAGCACTTGAACTGAGCTCATCTTTACCTAGTGAAATGGTGTTGTTTTGTGCAGAATAAGATGCGGGATAGAGGATTGTTAACACCGAGGATCACCTCAACCATTCTGTCTGAGAAATTCATTAAGATGCTGGTGAAGTATTTCCAATGTTAGTTACAATGGCATCCCGAAGAAAGAATCTCACACGACAGAAATCCTCTACATTGTAAGAGAAGCAGCAATACATTCCTACTTTGTTGTCCAAAGGTTTGTCCAGAGAAACCGATTAATATTGCTCCTGATTACTACAAACTCCCCTTGGAACCGAGCTTACACTGTCTGGCTAGAATTTTACAAGCGGTACCTCACCACGTCATCAACCAGATGTCCGATCAGCTGAGATGGAAACCTGCGGGCAGACGGTCTATATAAAAAGACCCGAGTTCATGTCCTAGGGTTGACCGATCGAGTCTCCTGTAAACTCAACGGCTGATAGCGTCGGGAGAGACTGAGAGTGTCCTCCCCCTTTTCTCCTGAACAATTAGAAAGCTGATTCCTGCAACGATCATCATTTCACTGTATATATCATATTAATTTTATCAGTGTTTTCATCATAACTTAAACATTTTGTGTTTCTAATAAAGATGTTTAGTCTGTACTTAGGCCTTCGCTATCCTTCTTCCAGCTAATTTAGAGCTGAGTGCGCTATAATATGTAAGTTAAACATCAAAGCCAGTTTTGCTTAACATCTCATAATAATCATCAACAAAAAGAAGGAAGCTCGGGTGCCGTCTGCTTCTAACGACCGTACTCGTTTACGTCCGAATTCTATCGATTTCTGCGTTCCATTGGGAAGAGTTGTTGTTGCAAAACTGCAAAAGGAAAACTTCGCTCACTCTGCGTACGCCTCGCTGAGCATTGCCAAGGGAGGAACATCTACATGCACACACACGCACAAACATATATATATTTATATATATACACACTCAAGAGCTAAAATATTATGACCACCTATCAATAATGAGTTGGCCCACCTTTGGCGCGCAACACAGCTTCAACCCGCCTTGGCATGGATGCCACAAGTTCTTGGTAGGTGGCCGGAGACAGATTGTACCAGATGTTTAAGCAATGATTACGCAAATCCGAGATATTGCGAAATGGTGGTCTTTGAACTCTGAGCTGCCGTCCCATGACATCCCAAATAGGTTCTATCGGATTCACATCCGGTGAGTTAGGCGGCAAGCACATTAACGGGAATTCAGTGTCATGTTTCTGGAACCACTCCAACACAATTTTAACCTTGTGACACGGGGCGTTCTCCTGTTGGAACATTTCATTTCCAGCTGGAAAAATAGAGGCCATTTAAGGGTGCAACTAGTTCGCAATGATGTTCATATACCCTATAGCATTCATGGTCTGCTCTACTACAACTACGGGTCCCAGAGACGCCCAAGAGAATGAAGCCCAAAGCATAATGACACTACCATCGGCCTGTGTATGACCTACTGTACATTGAGGGAGCAATTGTTCGCCTGGAAGACGGCGTATCCTGACACGGCCATCGGCATGATGAATAACAAACCGTGATCCATCTGACCGGCAACTCTCTCCCACTGATCCATGGACCAGTCGCGATCTTCCCTGGCCCAGCGTAATCGTAGTTGGCGATGACGCTTGGTCAGTAAATGCACACGAGTGGGACGTTTGCTGCATAGCCCATATCCAACAGTGTCCGCTGAACAGTGTACTCCGATATTAATCTACTTGTCCCTGCAATGTATTGGATTGTCAGCTGAGCCACTGTCTGGCTCCAGTTTAGCTTCACCATGCGAGGCAGTCTTCGACGACCTTTTTCTTTGATAGCGTGTGGACGTCCAACACCATGTCGTCTATTGCTAGTTTCACCGTCATTCATCCCCTTTGCATAAGTACTGTAGATTGCGAACAACCCACGAGTCGTGCAGTTTCGGAAATATTTGTTCCGAGCCTTCGAGCCATTACAATCTGCCCTCTATCAAAATCCCTTAGATCCGCAGCCTTTTCCATCACACACAGAAGTAAGTGAAAGAATGATTCTTCAGACTCTCCTGCAGCAGTTAAATATCACTTCCACCGTATCACGTGCCTTCCCCGTCATCCAGGCGAGTTCATTTCAAAATGTAGGGGGGGTCGTAATATTTTGGCTCTTGAGTGTGTGTGTATATATACACGTATATATTTATACGTATATGTATATATATATATATATATATATATATATATACAAACATACAAACATTTGATGTGTTTGTGTTGGAGTATATTTATTGTTGGAGATCGGCGATTCAATAGATTTACAAAACGACGCAAGAAACACTGATTTGTAACCAAAACGTTTACAACTTGATACAGCTAAGACTACAAAGATCAGTCAAGGACTATGTAGTACAGAAGAGATAGCGTAGGACAATTCAGTACTCACTGGTACAATGTAAACCACAGCGCATACATTCATTCTAATACACACTTGAACTTATTCACTACAATTTGACGAGGTAAGGAACGAGTCTCGAGAAAGCTAACAGAAAACTAGCTGTATTTGTAGGCTCAGAGATATTTTAAGATTTTTTTGGACTTAGAATGTTCTAGCATCTGATCGAGCTAAAAACTTCACCACAAACTTCGTCAAATCGATAAATTTAAAGTCAAAAATATAGATGCTAAAAGCCGCTCTAACAAGAAAAATAGACATATTTACAAGTTTCGTAAGACTATGCGAGTTCATGTATATATATATATATATATATATATATATATATATATATATATATACATGGTGTCCCAAAGAGTAGTTTACAAACTTAACATGCTGGTCTGTCACATCATGATGAACAAGATTTACATTGGAACTTATGTCCGAATATGCAAACTGTGACCGCTAGAGGACAATAATTGCAGGAAAATCGCTGGATCGATAGAGGCGGACCACCGCGATCCCCTTACCTGACTTTCCTGGATTTCTACCTGTGGGGACACATGAAGTCTAATGGTGTTCGAGACACCCTAAGATGGGACATGGATCTTATCGCCAGGATCGAGGAAGCGGCAGCACGTGTCCGTGACACTCCTGGCCCAATTAAACGGGTTCGTGAATCCCTGCGCCGACGTTGTGAAAAGTGCATTGTGGCGAAAGGAAACAATTTTGAGCATTTGCTGTGATGCAATCCTCATCTGTAGTAAAAATCATATTAACACCGCTGTCGATATCATTTTTTTTTCCTGCTCCACACTCGTAATCACAGCACTCTAGCCTTCTTAGTTTGCATTTTCAGACACAAGTCCCTATGTAAATCTTGTTCATCGTGTATGACAGAGCAGCATGTTAAGTTTGTAAACGACCTTTTGGGACACCCTGTATATATTGTATCGAAGGAGGATGTGTAGGTTATATTCCATGATCAGGATTGCTGTATATGTATATGTATATATATATATATATATATATATATATATATATATATATATATATATACATATATATATATATATATATATATATATATATATATATATATATATATATATATATATATATATATATATATATATATATATATATATATATATATATATATATATATATATATATATATATATATATATATATATATATATATATATATATATATATATATATATATATATATATATATATATATATATATATATTATATATTATATATATATATTATATATATATATATATAATATATATATATAATATATATATATATAATATATATATATATATATATATATATATATATATATATATATATATATATATATATATATATATATATATATATATATATATATATATATATATTGAAATAAGATATATTTTGTCAAATCTTTTAGCAAAATTACGCTTAGTGAGCTAGCACTCACCATCCTGTGAAGAAATTACGAGATTTCCGTCTCATAGCCATAATGCAAGAGATAGGGGTGCCGTTCAGAATCCAGTAAATAAATTACGAACACTAAAGTTTTGAGATCTAAATAGAAGCTCTGACATAGTTACTGTAATAGAAGCTTATTACAGTGTGACAAACGCTGAATTACTCGACAAGCAAAGATTCCTGCACCCTCTCGTTATCAAGAGTTACTAATAACTCTTAATAATAACAGCTAAAACAGAAAAACGTGAAATCCCACTTACTTACCTTCATAGCTTCATTCATTTATGGTATAGCCCCCTAAAAACTTGCAAGTATCCTGCAGTTAAACAATACACGTCCCGATTGAAACGTACCTCTACGATACTCGTCTTGTTATTTCATAATAATATGGGATAAAATATTTTTTCCTCTGTGGATAACAGTGCGAAGAACTTATTTTTTATTCAAAGGAAATCATCGTTGTGGCTTCACTGATATTTTGTAACATTTGATGTTTATAACATAACCGCAAACATCCTATTAAGTCCTATTAATAAATAACTGAATGTTTGCTAAAATGATCACTCTCCTTCACATTTCCACAAAATTTACTGCAAATTTGATTTATGGGTCTATTTTGTTTCGTGAAAAATTAACTAGCAGTGTATCAAGCAAAACTCTTTCGACGCTGTGCCAAGAACAAATCATATATGTGTAGAGTTGTTACTCTTCGCTGATATCCTACTGGCTATATAAGAAAAGATTTTAGTACTCTATATGTGCAGAATATTTGTCAACTAATGTTTATGCAACTTTCCCTATACTGGACATTTTGTTAAAATTTCAATGAACTGGTCTTTTAAGAAATTAAAGGTTTTGAAAAAAATGTTCGATATTTAATCACCATTATATGATTCTTTTTAATTAAAAATATGATATCGCATAATGGCTTGGAATAAATAAATTAAGAACAATACGCTTTCTTGTACTTAAATTTCATTCTACCCATCTGGGAAATAAAGTTTTTTTGCTCACTATCATTCATTGGAGTCACAATGATTTTTCAGTCTCTCAGTTGTTACATCATATCGATTTCTGTATAATTAAATATTGATTTTTTGACTGATTAACCATATACATTATCCACCTAAGATTGAGTCTATGTAATCATAAATTCAGGCTTTTATATTCTCTATCCTTTCTTTTGCAATAAGATTTCAGTCGTCAACCAATCAGCACACAACGCTCCATAATATGTATTCCCCTTCCTTCCTAATGCAATCTCCTTCCAATCATCCAAAACACAGTATATGATTGTCTGCAAAGTTTAAAAAAAATATTTATGTTTATAAAGTTTCCACTGCATTGCATCGAAATCTTATTTCCGTGTTCAAATGGAGTCAGTCGACTTAGAACAGCGCCCATCTTCGCAAGGAAAAACAGTTCCGGCATTGTAATACTTCCCTATTCCGAACTAAAATGGTAAATTTTCAAATTTCATCTTTTTTGTTTCGTTCTGCCCCTGCCAACTATTCTTTCGAATAAAGACAAATATTTCTCATTCGAGCTCTTTCCCTCTTGTTTCTTTCGCTTTTACAGACATACTTTACGGATTGGTTTCTGTTGGATGGAGACTGAAATATTCAGAGAACATACGTACGGAAAAGTTAAAATAATGTAAACGGATCTACGAGTCTCGGAGACAAACTTAATAACCACTACTGAACTGAATATTTTTGAGGTATTTATTTACGTTGAGAGAAATGAATTTAATAGTTTTTAAACCATATGGGTTAGATAGTAAGATTCCCCCGATTTCTTTAAGAGCCTCATATTTTCTAAAGGAGTCTTTAGGAATTCTGAAAATTTGTTTTGATTAATCATAAGTTTTTAAATATTTCATAAAATCATACAAAAATGTACGAGATATTTAAAACCTCAATTACTTCTTATAAAGATATGAAATTATCCCATATAATTGACTTTAACAAGAATATGTAACAATTATTATAGATATGTTATATTAGGTTGGGGAAAAAGAAATCCATTATTTTTTTCGGTAGATAGCTGTAGTGCTTGATATCTCAAAAAGCATCGATCAAACAATTGCAAACTTATGCTCGTTGTCAAGGTGACATTTCACACTAAAAAAATTTTTTTACTGTTTTTTGTTTGGTCCATTCAGTTGTGAGTTACAGGGTGTTAAAAATGGAAGTCAACAGAGAGAAAATTCGGTACATTTTACAGTTTTTCTTTGATGCAGGCGAAAATGCAAGCCAGGCGGCTGAAATTGTGAATGATGTTTATGCTGCCGATACTGTAAAAGGAAATTACGTGAAATTTTGGTTTCGTCGATTGCGTTCAGGCATTTTTGATGTTAAAGATGCACCTCGAATAGGCAGGCCCGTCGTCGAAAATAACGATAAAATCGCAAAAATAATCGAAGTTGACCAGCATGTTAGTAGTCGTAACATCGCCCAGGAGCTAAAGATCGACCATAAAACAGTTTTAAACCATTTCCGCAAAGCTGGATTCCAAAAGAAGCTCGATGTTCGGGTGCCACATCAATGAACACCAAAAAACATGATGGATCGAATTTCCGCCTGCGAAGTCTTGGACAAACGGAATGAAATCCACCCATTTCTTAAACGGATGGTGACTGGGGATGAGAAATTGGTCAAATACGACAATATTGTCCGAAAACGATCGTGGTCAAAGTGCGGTGAAGGAGCTCAAACGGTGGCCAAACCGGGATTAACGGCCAGCAAGGTTCTACTGTATATTTGGTGGAATTGTAAAGAAATCATTATTTTGAGTTACTTCCTTATGGCCTAACACTAAATTGAGATCTCTACTGTCAACCACTGGACCGTTTGAAGCTTGCGATTGACCAGAAACCGCCAGAATTGACCACCAGAAGAGGTGTTGTGTTCCATCAGGACAAAGCCAGGCCACACACTCAGGGAGCTTGGTTGGGAAATCTTAATGCTTCCACCATATAGTCCGGACCTGGCACCAAGCGATTATCACCCTTTTCTCCCATTTTACAACTTCTGTAGTGATAAGAAATCGGGATCAAGAGAAGATTGTGAAAATCGATTACTAGAGATTTTTTCCAATAAGAACCAAGACTTCTATGAGAGAGGCATTATAAAGCTACCTTTAAAATGTCAATAAATTATACGGCAAAATGGTGTAAATTTGACCCAAATACGACAATCCGAAACGTGTTAAATAAGGTAATTAATTTCGCTCAGAAATAATGGATTTCTTTTTCCCCAACCTAATATTACTATCAATGAGATTAAAAAAAACAATTCTATTCAATAGATAAGTCTATTTTTATGTGAATTGTATTATCTATAGAATGAATTAATATCATTCGAATAATAAAAATATTAATAACTAGACGACCCGACAGGTGTTGTCGTATTTTACCGCTTTAAATATGACGCTTTTCACATGATTTATATATGATGGTTTATATATTTTTGACACTTCGTTTGTTTACTTGTCAGAATCATGAATGTATTTATATATTTACAAGACTATCCGACAGACGCTGTCGGGATTTAACGCTGTAAATCCAAAGATTGTAAAATGTTTTTAAATAAATTATTTTAAAAATACTTGATGCTACCACGCATATAGTCATCACAAATGTAATTAGATTAAGTTAAAATTCCCATATCGCTTGTACGGGGATTCAATACTGTGACTGCTCGTACTGAAGAACGTTGCGCTGACCACTGCACCATAAATAGGTTGGCAGTGAAGGGTTTCAAGCGGCATTATAATTTTGGATCTTTAATAAAAAAGCATTTTTTATCGGATCTAATTGCGAACCTAAACCATTCTCAAATTAACGTAATTACATACACAAATTTTAGTCGGAACCAGTCCAGCCATTTAGGAGAAGTTCTATTACAAACAGACGAACAGAAAGCTTTTATATATAAAAATTATACATTCAGCATTATATATAGTGAATAGAAATAGCAATCAACATATATAATACAAACAATTAAAATAAAAATTATAAAACACAGAAGTAGATGACTAAATAAACAAAGTGATGAAATTGCATGGGTAAATAAATCAAAATAATGAAACTAATTGCGTAAGTAATTTGGGTAATGGAATTAAACAAGTAAAATTTCAAAATAATTTGCAGTATTTTTTGATACAAAAGTAATTTTTAAATTGTATGTTTCCATTAGTAATGTGAAAAATGAAAACTATTAAGCTTTAAGCATAAATTAAAAGCTCTTTTTCTTTTATTTTTGTTCTTTACAGATACTATTAGTACTCCTGATTTTATAATGTTTAGAAATAGTTCATTTAAATTTTGCTCGACCAGGTATTCCTTCATCATTTTTGCTCATTTGTTTACACTTTTTATAGCAGCAGAAATTTCCCTCGAGACCGACTTTAATATGTGTGCACTGTGAAGTTGTTTTGGTGCGTAACCTTTATAAAGCTTTGATTTTTTTTCTCATTTTTAATCAATGAAGTTTTTTGCACTCATAATTTAATCACTCATAATCGGGGGAATTCTGACTTCTTGTATTTATTTCTTATTGACTCTAGTTTTGCCTTTATTGCCAAAAACTAATTCAATAAATTTTCCCCCCGAAATTCATAGTATAAAGTATATTTCTGAGTTTTCTTGTCAGAAAAATATAGATAATATGCTTTAATTGCTAGGGAAAAAATGATATTTTGAAAAATACCTATGTTTTAGATCTCACTAAGTCCAAATTTGAAATATGTTTGAAATCAAAGATGACATTGTACATGGTAACACGATAACTAATGGTCACAACTTAATAGTAGGATGAAATCTGGTTTATACATTAAAATAGAAAATATATTTTTAATTTTTGCTCACAATTTTAACATATTTGAAACCAGTCACGTTAGTTTTTTATGGTTTGGTTAGGAGTGCTAGGTCTACTTTTTGCAACACGAAAACTAATGAGACCAGAACCTAATGGTTAAAGCCGATTCCGAACGGTTACGAACATCCATGCCACAGTGGGATTTGATACCCATGAACTGCGGTTCCGAAGGATAGCACCCTAACCATTCGGCCATCTTTCGGCTCCCGTCATTTTAGGAAGACTATCAATAAAATGCTCGCACCGCATGAGAAATAATACAAAAAACGTCAAATTAATTTATTAAGCACTGGTTTATTTGCAGTCTTTGTACATTTGCCTATAATTAAATTATGCAAATTCAGTTTGTTGTTTCTTAGCCTTTTTACTAGAATACTAGTAAAACCCAATGATGTCGCCTAGTTTAGTCAGTGTAGTACATGTTTACACTCCTCTAAGAATGTAGGAGACAACTATATTGACTCTCGATTGAAAACTAAAAACATTCCTAACATCCAAATAAACCAAGCGTTTCAATCTAAAAAAATAAATAAAGAAAGAAAGAAAATGAGATAATCCCTTCTCTTTTCACATTATTGAGTTTAATCAACTCAACTTAATGCAATTAAACGCAAACTATTAAATTATCATTGGTTGGAAGACATCGTAGACACTGATATTAGAAAAATCGAGTCTTTCAATGTTTTTATGATTACAAAATCTCTGTCTACTTCACTAAGAAAAAAAGCATTAAAGGGCAGTCTAAACGTTAACATTTTCCAAGACACTAGATAAATACTAGAAAGATCAGTGTTTTTAACTACATACAAAATATATTATTCATTTATACGATTATTATAAAATATTAAGAAAAGAAAAATTGATTTGTATATAGAAACCTCAAAAAGCGCAGTAAGCTGATATAACCTTTTTTAAAAAATAACCGCAACTAAAAGTGTATTTTGCGGTGAAAATGACTGCTCCGGTCATTCTAGTGGTAATATATATTGTAGCTCAAGTAACTAACTAAAACTGATATATTTTCAACCCCAAAAAAAATTATAAAAAATGGAAGTCAACACAAATATCCATGAAATGAAAGAATCTAATTGCAAAACCCCAAGCAAAAAATTAATATTGATGTATTTTACATCGATATACTAAAGTGTGTAAAAAAATTAATAACAAAAATTAGGAAACATAAAATTAAATTATTCTCCTACCACACTCGTGCTTCTGAAAGATGTCTGTTAAGAGAACATATTACTGTTTAGGATTTAAAATCTTCATTAAAACAGCCTTTTTTAACTTTTTGGTTGGTTTGGTTTCGAGTACTACAGTCTATTTTATTGCTGAATGAAAGTTAATGAGATCTGGACCTACTGCTTAAAGCCAATTCAGAATGGCTACGAACATCGATGTCGGTAGCAGGATTCAAACTCATGAAGTTCGGTAGCGTTGAGCAGCACTAGATCTACCATTCGGCCATTGTTCGGACCCTTTATTCATCATAAAAAGAAATAAAAAGATAAAAAGAAATTAAAATAAAAATATCTTCGAATTTTATAGTCTATTATAGTATTCTAGCTTTGAAAAAAGTATTTCATTTTGTTATTTCAAACAATATTTTTTAAAGTAACATAGAACAAGTACACCAAATGAAAAATAACAATTGAAATTCACCCACCAGCAAGATAACTTTTGAAGTAAAAATTTATTATATCAAATTGAAGTAAAGTATCTGGTTTGTTATGTAAACTCAAAATTTTAAAGCTGTACCAACATTTATTAGCTTCATGAATGACGTAAAAATTTATTTTCTAATTTACACATTTTAAAAGTTACTTTGCTTTTAAGTGTATTTTCACTTTATTCTCTTAATTTATATATTTTATGTTTTTAATAAAAAGTATTGTTTCATATAACAAAACCAAATAATTTTTATGAAGCTAGAACTATATTAATTATGTAGAAAAAAATTATTTTAAACTGAGCAGAACTTTTTATTCAATCTCTGTTGTAATTGAGAATAAGTTAAAGAATTTTCAACTGAAAATGTACTATATTATTATCTTAAAAAGAACAACCAGTGTGATAAGAAAAGAAGACTAGTTACTCTCTCTCTCTATGTATATTAAGCTGAAATGTAAATGCTGCATATAATATAATGGAGATAAAGTCTTATTATTAAATAACAGTATTACGAAGTAGCTATTTCGACCCTAGTTTAAGAAGGCGGGAACCGAAGGACGTTGTCCACGTCCTTGGCATGAAGCCATACCATGATCCAGAAGTGCAAGACGACCAGCATTCGTAGGACAGTATGGACGTTCCGGAAAGAGACAGTTCTCAAGAGATTGTCCCCTTTGAAGAGACTTATACTTGCCCTGTGACTCTATCAAGAACTAAAGCAGCAAAATTAAATGTTATAACGTCGAGATGCTGTTCTTCTAAGGACGGAGTCTTCATAGCCGAATGGTCACCTCACTAGCATTGTAATTAAATAAATTATTCTTGAACAAAAACCAAGAGGAGGTAATATCAATCAAAAAATATATAATTCAATGTTAGATTTTAAACATATGCGTTTTTCTTATTTAAAATAAGTTCAGATAACTAAGCCATATTTTCTTAAATTCTGTAAAAGGGGATGAATTATATAAAGGAATGATCTTTTTATCCTTAAAACCCCGTGTCCCAAACAGCTAAAGAGATTTTTCTTACTGATACACTAAATAAAGGATTCTAATACATTAAACAAAACACCGAAATTTGAACAAAAACCAAAAAAAAAACACAAAAATAAAGGGAAAGCTTTTTCTTGTACTTAAAAATATCCATCGCAAAAAAGAATTCTGTGCTCTTTCGGGCAGCCAAATTAAAGAAAAAAGAATGTTTACAAAGAAAGAATATCGATTCAGTGGCCTAAAGAGCTTTCAGTGACTTAGGAAGTCCACTTTGAGCCTATTCTTCCACTGGCTCCATCAAGCGTCGTTCTTGTCAATGAAAAATATTTCTTATCCCTGATTTCTTTTTTCGCTTTTCCATTTCCTCTCAGCGCTGTGTGCATTCTGATCTGTTGGATGCAAACCAAAATATTTAAGAAACATTCATCTCGAATGCCAGTGGCATGCAAATAGAGAGGTCAGCTTCCTCCGGCACAGTTCGATCTGAATGCTGTCTGATGACTGTCAAATATTTTATATGTCGAAAAACGCTAGAGTATAAATTTATTTTATATTCAAATGTCCCTGTAGATAAGTTGCTTTAGTTTTGGGGAATATAAAGCCCATGCTATTTCCTCCAGTAAATTCAAAACTCGAAAAATGTCTTAACTTTATTTCAGTTGGATGTTTGTGTAGAATTCCATTTATTAATAACGTGATAAACTTTCTATCACTAAAACACTTCTGCCTTTAGAGAAAAAAAATTTGTTATAAAATTTATTAGTCATCCTAAAAATAAGACAATTTTCAATTTTTGAAATAACTATTAATGTCAAATTCCAATAACTTATTTTTTTCACAGTAGTTCGATCTGAGTACTATCTGATGACTGTCAAATATTTTGTGTTGAAAAATGCTACAGTATAAACTTATATTCAAATGTCCCTGTAGATTAGTTGCTTTAATTTTGAGGAATATAAAACCAATGTTATTTCCTCCAGTAAATTCAAAACTCGAAAAACGACTTAACTCTATTTCAGTTAAATGATTATGTAAAATTCCATTTATTAATAACATTATAAAATTTCGATCTCTAAAACGCTTCTTCATTTAGAGAAAAAAAAATCATTGTTATAAAACTTATTCGTCATCCAACAAATAAGACGATTTTCAATTTCAAAAATAACTAGTAATGTTAAATTCTAATAACTTATTTTTTTCACAGTAGTACGATCTGAATACTGTCTGGTGACTGTCAAATATTTTATATGTCAAAAAACGCTAGGGTATAAACTTATTTTATATTCAAATGTCCCTGCAGATAAGTTGCTTTAGTTTTGGGGAATAAAAAGCCCATGTTATTTCCTCCAGAAAATTAAAAACTTGAAAAAAGTCTTCTCAATTTCATTTGGATGGTTGTGTAGAATTCCATTTATTAGTAACATTGTAAACTTTCGATCTCTAAAACGCTTCTTCATTTAGAGAAAAAAAATTATTTGTTATAAAACTTATTCGTCATCCAACAAATAAGACGATTTCCAATTTCAGAAATAACTATTAATTTTAAATTCTAATAACTTATTTTTTTCACAGTAGTTCGATCTGAATACTGTTTGATGTCTATCAAATATTTTATATGTTAACAAATACTTGAGTAAAAACTTATTTTATATTCAAATGTCCCTGTAGGTAAGTTGCTTTAGTTTGGGGGAATAAAAACCCATGCTATTTCCTCCAGAAAATTAAAAACTTGAAAAACGTCTTAACTCTATTTCAGTTAGGTATTTGTGTAGAATTCCATTTATTAAGAACATTATAAACTTTCGATCACTAAAACACTTCTGCATTTAGAGAAAAAAAATATTTGTTATAAAATTTATTCGTCATCAAAAAAATAAGATTTTCAATTTTAGAAATAATTGTTAATGTTAAACTCTATAACATTAACAATATTTACAATAACTTATTTTTTTCACAGTAGTTAGATCTGAATACTGTCTGATGACTACCAAATATTTCATGTGTTAGAAAACGCTAGAGTATAAACTTATTTTATATTCAAATGTCTCTGCAGATAAGTTGCTTTAGTTTTGGGGAATAAAAAGCCCATGTTATTTCCTCCAGAAAATTAAAAACTTGAAAAAAGTCTTAACTCTATTTCTGTTAGATGTTTGCGTAGAATTCCATTTATTAATAACATTATAAACTTTCGATCAATAAACACTTCTGCATTTAAAGGAAAAAAATATTGTTATAAAATTTATTCGTCATCCAAAAAATAAGGCGATTTTCAATTTCAGAAATAACTATTAATTTTATATTCTAATAACTTATTTTTCCCAGTTGTTCGATCTGAATACTGTTTGATGTCTATCAACTATTTTATATGTTAACAAATGCTTGAGTATAAACTTATTTTATATTCAAATGTCCCTGTAGGTAAGTTGCTTTAGTTTTGGGGAATAAAAAGCCCATGCTATTTCCTCCAGAATATTAAAAACTTGAAAAACGTCTTAACTTTATTTCAGTTAGATGTTTGTGTAGAATTCCATTTATTAATAACATTATAAACTTTCGATCACTAAAACACTTCTGCATTTAGAGAAAGAAAATATTTGTTATAAAATTTATTCGTCATCTAAAAAATAAGAAGATTTTCAATTTTAGAAATAATTGTTAATGTTAAACTCTATAACATTAACAATATTTACAATAACTTATTTTTTTGACAGTTGTTAGATCTGAACACTGTTTGATGACTACCAAATATTTCATGTGTTAGAAAACGCTAGAGTATAAACTTATTTTGTATTCAAATGTCCCTGCAGATAAGTTGCTTTTTTTTAGTTTTAGGAATATAAAGCCCATGCTATTTCCTCGAGTAAATTCAAAACTTGAAAAACGTCTTAACTCTATTTCAGTTAGATGTTTGCGTAGAATTCCATTTATTAATAACATTATAAACTTTCGATCAATAAACACTTCTGCATTTAAAGGAAAAAAATATTGTTATAAAATTCATCGTCATCCAAAAAATAAGACGAATTTCAATTTCAGAGATAACTATTAATGTTAAATTCTAATAACTTATTTTTTTCAACGTAGTTTGATCTGAATACTGTCTGATGACTGTCAAATATTTTATGTGTTGGAAACGCTAGAGTATAAACTAATTTTATATTCAAATGTCCCTGTAGATAAGTTGCTTTAGTTTTGGGGAATATAAATCCCATGCTATTTCCTCTAGTAAATTCAAAACTCGAAAAACGTCTTAACTCTATTTCAGTTAGACGTGTGAGTAGAATTCCATTTATTAATAATAATATTATAAACTTTCGATCTCTAAAACACTTCTGCATTGAGAGAAAAAAAATATTTATTATAAAATTTATTCTTCATTCAAAAAATAAGACGATTTTCAATTTCAGAAATAACTACTGATTTTAAATCCTAATAACTTATTTTTTTCACAGTTCGATCTGAATACTGTCTGATGACTGTCAAATATTTTATATATCGAAAACGCTAGAGTATAAACTTATTTTATATTCAAATGTTCCTGTAGATAAGTTGCTTTAGTTTTGGAAAATATAAAGCCCATGCTATTTCCTCCAGTAAATTCAAAACTTGAAAAACGTCTTAACTGAATTTCAGTTAGATGTTTGTGTAGAATTCCATTTATTAAGAACATTATAAACTTTCAATCACTAAAAAATTTCTGCATTTAGAGAAAAAAAATTTGTTATAAAATTTATTCATCATGTAAAAAATAAGACGATTTTCAATTTTAGAAATAACTATTAATGTTAATTTCTAATAAGTTATTTTTTGCATAGTAGAAGATTTTAATTTTCAAAAACGCTGGTTCCAGTATTTTTTTTTTATTAAATTAAATAGCAATGGCAAATTTAATAATGATAGAAGGATTAAGTTTTCAAACATTCTAATGCAAACATATTAAATTATGGTTTTTTTAATTAGCTCTTAACTTGTAAAAAAGAAAGTCTAAAATTACCATAAATACAATTCCTTCGATTTAAAATTAGCTACTTTAATTATTATGTTAACATTTAATTAAAATATATAATTCTATTAAATCTTGGATAATTTTGTACTCTGTATTTTATATTCGTGGTAATATTTAGTCTAATTCGTTTATTGAGAAATGTTTAACACGATAAAATATCAGATTTAGATCATAAAATGGCCATTCAAAGATTTAATTAAATTATATTAATTTAAAAGTAACAGATTTATAAACGAAATAAATATTTACTATTAATAAACAAGAACTTTTTTGATAATTGCAGAAATTCATAATTCCAGAATATAAATATATTAATATTATTCTTAGTAAGGTAAATATAAACTTTTTTTATTCTTTGATTCTGCCAGCTGTTTTGTTAGTGGTTTGGTTTGGTTTAGTTTGGAACTCTACGATTTACTATTTTGCACACGAGGGCTAATGAGACCCGGACCTACTACTTAAAGCCGATTTCGAACCGCTATAAACATCCATGCCATAGTGGGATTCGAACCACGAACTCCGGTACCGGCAATCAGCGCCTTAACCAATCGGCCATCGTTCGGCTGTTTTGTTTGTGATTAAACAGATTTGTCAGTAATGGAACAGATTTGTTAATAATGTCATTACTGTTCAATTCCCTTAAACGTAAATATTGTCACCTAGAGTCGTAATATAGAACACAACAACACACACAGAAAGTACAGCTAATCTAATTTATTAACTCAACTGAACGAGCGAAGTACAGTTGCAAGCTCTGCACAACTCTGAACTCAGAACACTCTGTGACTGAGAGATCTTTAGCTTTTATAGCAGCAGAGGAAGTACCAGAAATCTGTCTGGAAAGGCGATGAAAGTTTTACTGCGCAATACAGAGAAAGGGCGAATATTCCAGAATACATTTCTGGTAAACTAAAGAAAGGTCCAGAATCTCCTGGATCACGAAATAAAGTAGAACATAAACAAAGATATTAAATAAATATTTACAAGGATTTTTAATCCTATCGTCGCTACTGGGGTTCGAACTCACGACCTCTTAATATATTGTATGTGGGACACGTACTAGTACTTTTTCTGACGATTCATACTTGAGCGCGGGACACGAACTAGTACGGGTTAGTGTAATAACATGGTTTGTTTGTGGGTACAAAAATAACGATACATACAGGAAAACGAAGCCAAATATTCTTGTCTACTACATAGATTCTGGAAAAATTTAGACAAATAAAAAGTAGTTTTTACATTATTAGTTCTATGATTGCTCTTTTAATTTTTTATAATGCAAAAATGCTTATATATAACAAAATTCAAAAAAATTAAAACTATATACTACTATTTCTATATGATTTTTCATATTTACGATACTATTTTTATATATAAATTTATTCACTAAAAAATATAGTTTTCGTTTATAAAAATTTTATGGTCGTTATTTATATATTTCTATTTATATATTTGTTTATATATTTTGATATAAAATACGAAAAGTTGGTTGAAAAACTATATAATTTTCGATCTATTGAGATTTAACTGAATAACTAAATTTACGTGTAAAACACCCGCTCCCGGTACAGTTCCGCTTCGAAATGTACTCGCACGCAATGTGTTAATTACAATGCTAGTGAGGTGACCATTCGGCTATGAAGACTCCGTCCTTAGAAGAACAGCGTCTCGATGTTATAACATTTAATTTTGCGGCTTTAGTTCTTGATAGAGTCACAGGGCAAGTATAAGTCGTCGCGTCTTCAAAGGGGACAATCTCTTAAAAACTGTCTCTTTCGAAAGAAAATGTATTCTCCGAAATTCAAAGTAGTCCATCAGCGGCTATGTGTTTTATAATTCTATGTTTATGTTAATTTTTTCTTAATATAGAGTCACAGGGCAAGTATAAGTCGTCGCGTCTTCAAAGGGGACAATCTCTTGAGAACTGTCTCTTTCTGGAACGTCCATACTGTCCTACGAATGCTGTGTTGTTCTGCTATACAGGTAACCATTCCTCCAAGTGAAAACAGCTCTCGAGTGATAACATTTAAGTTGCTCTTTTTTCTATAATAGACAAATAATGCTATATCCGTCTTAAAGCAAATTTCTTCGTTTTTCTTTTTCAGGCATTATATTTTTTATTTATATGTTATATTAATATAAAAGATATAGGAGAGGACAACTTTTCTCTTTCTCTATCACACTCGTAAGTATTTAATAATAAGACTTTATCTTCATTATATTATATGCAGCATTTACATTTCAGCGTTATATATATATATATATATATATATATATATATATATATAGAGAGAGAGAGAGAGAGAGTAACTAGTCCTCTTTTCTTATCACACTGGTTGTTATTTTTAAGATAATATAATACATGTTCAGTTGAAATATCTTTAACTTATTCTCGATTAAAATGGAGATTGAATAAAAAGTTCTGCTCAGTTCAGAATAATTTTTTTCTACATAATTAATATTCTAGCTTCATAAAATAACTTAGTTTTGTTATATCAAACAATACTTTTTATTAAAAATATAAAATATATAAATTAAGTGAAAAAAGTGGAAAAACACTTAATAGCAAAGTAACTTTAAAATTTGTAAATTAGAAAATAACTTTTTACGTCATTTATGAAACCAAATAAATGTTCGTACAGCTTTAAAATTTTGAGTTTACATAACAAACCAGGTACTTTACTTCAATTTGATATAATACATTTTTACTTCAAAAGTTATCTTGCTGGTGGGTGAATTTCAATTATTTTTTCATTTGGTGTACTTGTTCTATGTTACTTTAAAAATTATTATTTGAAATAACAAAATGAAATACTTTTTTCAAAGCTAGAATACTATAATAGACTATAAAATTCGAAGATATTTTTATTTTAATTTCTTTTTATCTTTTTATTTCTTTTTATGATGAATAAAGGGTCCGAAAAATGGCCGAATAGTAGATCTGGCTCTGCTCTTCGCTACAGAACTTCACGGGTTTGAATCCTGCTACCGACATCGATGTTCGTAGCCATTCTGAATTGGCTTTAAGCAGTATGTCCAGATCTCATTAACTTTCATTCAGCAATAAAATAGACTGTAGTACTCGAAACCAAACCAACCAAAAAGTTAAAAAAGGCTGTTTTAATGAAGATTTTAAATCCTAAACAGTAATATGTTCTCTTAACAGACATCTTTCAGAAGCACGAGTGTGGTAGGAGAGTAAGATATCGCGTAACTAACAGCAGTCACCTTTGGGATCCGTTGACCTTAACGGTCCAAGAATTTAAATGGTTACACTACCTTAAAAATTTTTGATTTTTCATATATATATATATATATATATATATATATATGTGTGTGTATATATATATATATATATATACTTGATAGCTTGGTTGCTTCTGAAAAATTTTAAACAAACTGCTAGAAAAAAAATCTTATAATTTAATGGTTTGGTTTGGTTTGGAATGGTGCTTCCCACTTTTTCACACAAGAGATAATGCGAATGGGACCTACTGCTCAAAGCCGATTCCAAATGTCTACGAACACCCATGCCACAGTGGGATTCAAAATACGAAGTCCGAAAATCAGCTCCCTAACCATTAGGTCACCTTTTGGTTTCATAATTTAATGAGTTACAGGGAAAAGTGAATCATCTGTTTTATGTAAACAACATTTAGTAAATCATCACTGAGTCATTATTTTAAACCTACTGCGTATATTTTTACATAAAGTAATTCAGAAATGTCAATCTGAACCCGAATTTAGATATTTGAGATGCAAGAAAAATTTTTATAGTTTCTAAAATACTTGCAAATAGGCTTTTTATTATAGTATAAAGTATACTTAAAATATATGACTTTTAAATTGAAATATTTCTGGTTCAAAATGATATTGTTAAGTAAAATAACATATTTCACGTTATATATATGACACATAATAAGGCAGTAACCAAGTACAAGCACATATTATAAATTTAAATTTTTTAAATTGATGTCCAAATTTATCTTTTAAAATTTCTCATTTACTTACGGCATATTTAATTACATTTTTTCTAAAGCAGAGACATTTTTTACGTAGTTAAAAATTATATTTATTCGAAGCTTACTTTGTAAGAAAAAATTCGAAAATTTAAAATTTTCTGACTAATTTCATATATAAAGGTTGTATAACTACTTAAAAAGAACACTGACTTCCCTGGTTCGTTTCGATTTCTGAAATCGAAGCACATAAATTAAAATGCAGAGGCATCTATTTTTTCATCGGTAGCAAACCATCTATCACTTCGATTTCACTTTTTCCCAACATGATAGAAACCCTCATTATTCACCGACATTTGTGTCACAGCAGATTTTAACTTATTAACGACCGGATAATCTCTACTAACGCTATATATTGGTAAATATCTAACGCAGAAGCTGTTATGGACACCTGGAAGTAAAACAAAATATGAAATTTAATCAACTTTAAATATTGTAGAAAATCTTCTTTAGTGATAAGCTGTCATTTTAAACATCATAGTATGTCATTAAAAAAAACTTTGATAAAAGTTTTATTTACACGAATGTGAACACAGTACTGTAAAGGGAAGTTTTATAATAGATTTAGCTATTCACCATGATTTCAGTCGATGTATTCTCTAAAAAAGCAAATTCAAGGCTTAACAAATCATAGTATGTTGAATTAAATAACAATGTTATGCATAATATCAAATACATAAAAATTTGAGGGATTATTTTAGGATTACTATATATATTCATTAAAAATGAACAATCATTTTAAGCAAAATGAAAATTTTACAAGCTATGTTTTGAATCCTCTCAAATAAGAACGCTGGGTGTTTAATCAGTAAAGAACGGGCTACACCACAAGAGATGAAAAGTTGCTAAAATGCTGGCTATACCTCAAAATAACACTTATCTCTATGTAGTAGAAAATGATATAAATTTCAGATGAAACGAGATGCACAACAACGTTATCCAACAAACTATCAATTATGTAGTTTTCCGGAATCGAGTGAAAAAGCTTTATGTTTATAGATTTAAAAAAAAGAAGTTTCTACTTCACAATTTTTTTTATTTTGGCATACAATATTTTCTTATCCGGTATACAAATTGAACTTTGGATTAAAGCTACACCCAGATAGCATGCATACTTGCAGCAAGTTTGATTTTTTCTGAATAATATCTTGTCATAACGAATTTGATTCGACAAACTTGCAGCAAAACTCCTGCCATTTAGACGGAACATAAAGCGATTACTCCTTTCAAACGCTATTTTTCTGCAAAAATGTGGCAACCTTGCCATGAAAATATTGAAGCAAGCGAAAATCATTAGACTTGATGCAGTCTTGTTTCAAACTTGTAGACTGGTCATGTTGAAATTGCCGCAAGTTTGTAGGTTTGCAAAGCAAGTTTGCTCCAAGTTTGCTACAAACTAAATTTCCTATCTGGGCGTCAGTACAAAGCGCCATGTAAGCGTAGTGTAATCTGAAACCTTCATTCTGCTTTAAAATATCAGCTAATATTTTCACTGCTTGCAATTACACTCAGATAATTTCAATGTAACAATCTTACGACATTAATTACAAACTTACAGAAAATTTAAAAAATCATTTCAAATTTTTATAGTATGACCGCAAACAGTTTCTTTATAATTACAAAGCGGTTCTAGACAAAATTTTAAGTACAAGATGTTATCCTATATCTGAAAGTTTGAATTTAGACATAAATTATTAATAACAAAAATCATTAAAGATTACGTTTATCATTAAACTTTCACAAAAATAATTGTCTTTTGGTTACTAAGATTGCCCAACATATTGTCATGTAGGGGGCTTAAAGTGCAACACAATAACACACAGGAAGTAGAGTTAACCTAATTTATTAACTCAACTCAAAGAGCGAAGTACATTTACAAGCTTGCACAACTCTGAACCAAGAACTCTTTGTGACATAGCGTGATGAAACTAGTCAAAATGCATTCCGGGATGGTCTCCTCCATATTTAACCCTTAATTTGACAAGATGTTTTTTCAAATATTTTTTAATTTCTGTTATTTTCCCATGTCTGTATAGACATTAGGATCTCTGTAAAATAAACAAAAAAAATATATCATTTTCCATTTTTGTGATAATTAATGTCAGCTGTGGCGAACACTGACAATTATGTTATATAGTAGCTATAAATATACATGATTGTTCGTTGTAGTGGACTTAGCCAAATTAAGGGTTAAAGTTTTAAAATTGAAGTTTCCTTGTATGTGCTTACAGATATGACTCTAAAACTGAACAAAATGAGCCCAGATAAGGACAAAATTGGTATTCCCGATAAAACCTCAAGACCGAATGCTTTTCTCGATGACAGCAATTTCTTTATTTCGCAAAGATGTAAAAAGCATATATAAATTTAGCAAGGTACAAATTGAAGTTAAAAAAGTTATAGGGAAGATTATAGTTAAATAATATGTATACCTTTATAAGAAATAAAAAGTGCAAAAAGAAAAGTTGTTAGCATAATCACTTATAAAAGTTCTGGGTGGATGATTATATATATATATATATATATATATATATATATATATATATATATATATATATATATATATATATATATATATATATATTGTAATGGCGTGATTTAACGGTATGTCTACATCAAAGAACTTTGCTTTGAGAAATGAATTTCACTTATGTGGATACAAAGGGGTTGTTTTTCCTGGCACCAAGACTTTTGTGCCCTACAGTATCGAAATAACAGACCAGACAACCGGGCGCCCAGACTGACAGCCAGAAAATGACCATCGGAACAACAAATTAATGTTACGACATTTGATCTTTGCCGACACGAATTCCAGAGACTGCTGGGTTTGCGGCCGGTGATTGTCTAGTCCAGACCAATTCAGTTTGTTGAAGGTGAGGTCATCGCCAGATGATCCTATAATGAAATTATGGGTGAGGTCCTCCTCTCTTAGAGGCGTCTCCCCTAGAAAGAGACGAAAGAAGATTTTTAGAGAAGTAGTTAGTTAGCTAGCAACCAGATAATTCGGAAGTCGCCTTGCCAATTTTTAGCTAGCAACCAGATAATTCGGAAGTCGCCTTGCCAATTTTTCCATCGGAGAGTTTTTCTTAGCGAAAATCCCACCTTAGAATACCTCTTTCTGAGATTGATAACGATACCTTGTGCCTTGGGTTTTATTTTAATTCGATCTTCTTCAGTATTGAAAATGTAATCCTCTTAGGAATTCGGACTTTGTTTTAGCTTCTTCGAAGATACCAATTGCTACATCAAACTCTCGTGTAATTTAGTGTACTGCCTACATAATTACTACCGAAAACTTTTACGCGAAGCTACTAAATTGTTATCTTCCGTCGGTTACTAAATCATTCGGCAAGGACTCTTTCTCGTATGTCTCTATTTAGGCCTACGTCTAGTGTTTCACATACTTATGAACTATATTTGTATTGTGTATCTAGAAATGTGTATATAGCTGTGAGGTGTAAATAAATCATTTATTCAAGAAACACCTGCTTCTTCATTGTGTCACCTAAAACAGGGACCGGATACGTTACAATATATATATATATATATATATATATATATATATTATATATATATATATATATATATATATTGTTACGTAGGAGCTTAAGGTGCAACACAATAACACACACAGGAAGTAGAGTTAACTTACTTTATTAACTTAACTCAAAGAAAGAAGTACAATTGTAAGCTCTACACAACTCTGAACCCAGAACTCTCTGTAACTGAATTTGTTACTCATCGGATCAAATTCTATTGATCATAGTTGTCAGAATCCACTGACTAGTGTTCCTTTTAATGTCCTTCTAATTAAAATATGGAAAACAATTCTTTACCTTTCATGTTGAATTACGGTGGTGTCTGGACCAAGAACAAAAATACCATTAATTTTATACGGCACACACACAACACTTTTATTCTTGCATTCTCTGCAAAAACTATAAATACATCACAAAAACACTTCACACTACATGTACATAGAATTCTGTCGCTATATGATTTCCCCTTTAAAGAGCCCTCTAGTGGGAAAAATCTCTCTGGGCTGCTAACATAAAAAAGCCTTTATAGCACCAGGGAAAGTTCTAGAAATCTGTCTGGGAAGACGATAAAAGTTTTACTGCGCAACGCAGAGAAATAGCAAATATTCCACAATACTTTTCTGGTAAGCTAAAGAAATTACCAGAATCTCCTGGAACACGAAATAAAATGGAACATAAATAAATGAATTAAATAAATATTTACATGGATTTTAAATTCTATAATCACTGCCGGAGTTCGAACTCACGATCTCTTGATTACGAGATGATGGTGAAGACCATTCGGCTTTGGATACTTCATTGCTTTTTTTCAATGCGGCAATATTACAGAGATTATCGTCTACTTATTTGAAAATTATATAACATTCTTCATCATACACATCACATACTATTTATGTTATCATTCAGCAACCAATAAGCACTCATAATTGAAAAAAATGTATTTGTAAAAAAATTAAGCAAAATAATATTACTCACTGTAAGACAACTGTATTTTACAAAACAGCAAACTATTTATTCTCTTCCAGAAAGACGTGAACTACTATTTCTTTTCAGCACCCGAATGGCAACTCAACGAAACTAGGCATACGTGATGTGCTTTTTTTATTTAAGATCGCTCGAGAGGGATTTAAAAGGTGCTGTACATGTGTTACTAAGCATCGCAATGGATGATAAAGAGTTGGCGAAAGAAAAGTTGTTAAAATGCTGGATATATCTCAAAATAACACCTATCTCTATGTAGTAGAAGATGAAGTAAATTTAGGAGGAAACAAGATCCACAACAACGTTTTTCAACAAACTATCAATGATGTAGTTTTCCGAAATACAGTGAAAAAGCTTTAAGTTTATAGATTAAAATAAAGCAAGTTTCTACTTTACAAATTATTTTATTTGAGAGTCTAGTACATTATATTTTTAAAGTTGAATTGTTGAGTTAGAAATAGAAACACGTTCCGACCCTCCTACAAAAGATTTATTCTAGTATATGTGCAGATAAATTCATAGTACAACCCTTTTAAGTAAGAGAATAAATTATTTGGAAGATACACTTTGTATAAACTTTTTGAATAAACTTTAAATTATAAAAGCCTCAAACAATTTATTGACTTATGAATTGAAAAATATCTAACAATTCTCTTCTTAGTCCAAATGTTGTTTTAAGAATGTGCCTTTTCTTACATAAAAAGTAATAAATATATAAGCAGAAAAAAATTTAACCTTCTGTTTTATCTTTCATAAAACCAACAAACTATGAAAAACTTGAAATAAAAAGAGAAAAAACTATGAAATAAGCAGAGAAATGTTAACGTAATTTTATGGGGTAGTGTTTATAACTTAAAAAGAAAATTTAAGTTATATAGAAGATCCAATATATATGTATATATATATAGTTTGTAAACCAAATAATAGGATTCATAAAATACATTTTATGTATAGTATAAATTATCTTGAGAAGTAGTTATGCAAGTCCAAATAAAAATAGCGTTGATTTAATTTATCCCGAACTTTTTCTGCGTTGAACCAAAGGAATTAATTTTGTTTAGAGCCGAACGTCAAGATCTCGCAGGAAGTTGAGGAAGTAAATGTTTATTTTCGAAAATCATGTCTCTAGGCATTTAATTAGCGTTCACTGAAGAGACCCTTCATAATCGTCCTATCACTTATGTAAATAAAGAATAAGTTAATAATGACTTATGTCATCTAATTTCATCCTTTAGTTTCCTCTTTGGGGACAAAAATTACGGAGCTTTCCAATTTTCCCTTTTTTATAACTTCTTTCGTGATCCTTGTATTGGATTCAGCGGCGACTACGGGGATTTCAAAATTGAAAGTGTTCCGGAACTGAAGCCCATAATTGATTAATGACAAAAAAAAAGTCTTCAAAAAGTTCAGAAGTGGGTAGTACTTCATAATTATGACTCGTTTAGATCGCGTATTAGTTTTAGAAGGTTATTTTATATACTCTTTGTATTTGTTTTGTTCACCCGAAGTAGTATATTATAGTTATTTCGGATATTCTTTTTTATTTTCCAAGTATTGATTAGTAAGAAATACATTCTAAATCATACACAGAAATGGTAATTAAATAAATGTGAAAGAGGAGATAATAAAGGTTCCATCAAAGTAGAGCGTAATGCGAAACGAGGCTATCTTAACATGTAAATAATGGGGTTAGGGGAAAATGGAGAGAAAATTGGTTAGGTATTAAATTTAATAAGGTTTTTTTTAATAAAAATAAAACCAAACATTTATTTCTTACAAAAATAAAAATATTATAAACGAATATACTTATAAAAACAAATAAAATTCTAAATCAGTCAGATTAGTCAGTCTACTCTGTGTTTCCCATTTTCTGCCTTTTTGCCAAGAAGGTATCTAATGTAGTTTGCGTTTTCCTTTTGCATTCTTCTAGAAGTTGTTGATAAGTGGATAAAGCATCTATAACACCCGTCTTGCTTTTGAACTCCTGTCAAAATTTGGATCCTTTTCAACAAATCGGTCCATAATTTCAGTTATAGTGGTCAAACTCCTTTTTACAAACGCCATCGAAAGTTCTTTTTGCTCTTCTCCGAAATCACTACTATCAATGTTTTTGTTTTCTTCTTGCTCAGTTAATTCCTTGAGCTCATTGTTAGAAAGACTAGCTGCTGTTTCTTGGACTATTTCTTCGATGTCTTCCACATTTATCTCATCTTTTCTTGTTTTTTATTATCACCCATGATAAAAACTAAAGATCATAATATTTGTCACTGTATTAATCGTTATAGTATTATATAAATTTATACTTACACTAATGTCAACAAATGTTTCAAATGATAAAAATGCGTCCATACAGCACCGCACCAAATAAGAAACACAACTACACTGTTTCGGATATGTAGCTGTGCAAGTAATTTCGGGGAATCCCCTGGTTGAAATAAAAGAGCGCTAAACCGAAACAGCATTAAGCGGGGTCTTACTGTCGATGGTCCTCGTTGATGCAGTTGACTATTTCCTAGTATCTCTAATTTAACATAAGAATGTGAGCTCTATATGAATGAATACCTTCAAGGAGATTACTTTTGCCACCAAACTGGTGCGCTGTTCATTCATTTTGGCAAATGCACCCCAAGACATTTCAAAACCTAAAAACCAAGCAGCATACTTTCTAAGAGGTCTATAGCACTGGCTTCTAATAGGTGAAAGATAGTGTGCATATCAGCTGCTATATCGGAGAAAAAATGAGATTTTGAAGGAATGCAAACATTCTCATAAGCCTGTGAAATACAATCTTGTGGACTATAGTACCGAAATGTTGCACCTTACTTTCTCGCAATCATTCCGCTTGGTAGCAATAATGACTTGCTCAACTCATTACTAGGCGACAGTCGCATTGCATTTAAGTGAAATTTGGCTGGAAATCGCCTATTTTTTATCTCCTTAAATTATAAAATTTTAAGTAAGAATAAAAGACGAAGACAGTTTTAAGTTACAGTAAACTTTCAAGAAGGCGAAACATTACAAAACCAAAAGGTAAACTCTCGAAAATATCTACAGCACTGACTTCTAGGAGAAAGATAGTTTTCTTCTGAGTAGCAACAATAGAGAAAAAAATGAAATTTTGAAGGACTGCAGACATTTTCATCCTCAGTGAAATTCAATCTTATGGTCTACAGTACTGAAAGGTAGCACTTTACTTGGTATGGTTTTGGAGCGATACGATCTACTGTTTTTCACACGAGGGCTAATGAGACCGGGACCTACCGATTCCGAAAGGCTACGAACATCCATGCCATAGTGGAATTCGAACCCACGAACTCAGGTACCGACGATCAGCGCCCTAACCAATCGGCCAGCGTTCGGCACACTTTACTTGCAATCGTTTAGCTTTGTAGCAATAATGATTTGCCCAACTCATTTTTAGTCGGATGTCGAATTTAATTTAAACGAAATTTGGTTGAAAATACGATATTTCAATCTCCTTAAATTTTAAAATTTTAAGTAATAATGAAGAAAAAAGAAGATATATTTGAATTTTCAGGATGCGAAAGTTAACTGAAAATTCGAGATTTCCATACTATTTTGAATAGTGAAATGGAACTAATAATGCAAACACGTTTTACATTATTTACCACCCTATAATGAATATCAGTTTTTCCACAACATGCAAATATTGCTAATAATAAATATTTGTTCAAAATATAAAAATATTAAACTTTATGAATATTTAAAATACTCCACGTACATTTGTAACTGTTGTGTACTTCAGATAAATATGTAAATATGTTAACTATTTATCCTAAAGCAAATACAAATTAGTTACAACTAAAACATTTCACCCCTCTTAGAGCACTTAAAAAACTTCTTTTAAAGTTTCTAATTATGCTTTTGGATACATAAGCAATTAAAATTGAGATTCAACTATTAATAGTTTATATAAACTTAAATAATTCTTTGAAAATCAAAAAATATAAAATTTTGAAGCAAATAGCAATTATTTCAAAAATGAGTAAAACGTCATAAATAAATATACTTAAAAATTCTTATTACTAGTATCATTTACATTGTTTTATCAAGGGCATGAACGAAAGTTTATGGAATGTATTTATAAAAAAGTTTTAGAAGCAATCAAAGAATAATATCCTTTTTTTAAAAACTATTGTAAATATTCAAATATTCACCTTTTATTCAAAATTATATTAACTTTTTTGTTTTTGTTTCAAGTAATTGAAAATAGTATAGAAACAATTCACAATTATTTTAAAAGCATATATCATTGATATTTTTAACTAGAAACATTCAATAAAGTTAAAACAGTTTGGAATGCCAGCAATTATTTTTTTACCTTATAGTACCTTTTTTCGCTCTTTTTCCTATAGAAGTAAATATTTTTTTTTAAATGGTATTATAAATTTCTGGATTCATGTGAATTAAGGACAAAGGTTTCGTTTATTGATTTCTTGTAAACTCTCGCTCAACTTTTTATTATATCAGTTAAATCTAGTAATTTTTATCTTTAATTCAACAGACTCAAGTAAAACGGTAGATGCTCATATGCTTAGAGTTGAATACCATCTATCCGAATCTCAAAGAATTAATCTAATATTTAATTAAAGTTTTAAAGCCTTCAATCCCCTTGATAAGTTTTTAAACATAACTTGAAATAAAATTATTAAGTAAACAGGTATATTAAATTTCATTTACATCTAATTTCCTGAAATTTAAGCCAGAATAATTTTAATTAGTCCCATATTCGTGTCTTGTAGAATATGACTTACCATATCTCAAACTGTCTAGCTTTGAAAATATTTAGAACTTTAAGAGTCAGACAACGAAAGTTAATCCGATGTCCTCCATTAAAAATGTCTGGAAAAGTTATGTAATTTATTCTTTTATGAAAAATGTAAGTTGATGAATAATTTAAAAACTTAATTTCGCTTATCTGAAATTTTCTCCACAGCTATATTATCTAGTATTTAAGAATTTTCCTTTTTTAGTAAATTTACTCTTATTTTCGACAAAAGAAAATCCTCTCCCAACTTAGAACCGTAATTTGCATTTTTAGTTAAAGAAGAAAGAGATTGGGCTATTTGCATTTTTAAACTTATGGAGGTTTTAAATGATTTGGTTTCTTGATAATTTACGTCTTCGATGCTTGTATTCTTGCGAAAACAAACTTATAAAAGTTGTTTTGTCGAGTATTTATTATTCAATGTATTTTACTTGGATTTCTTACACACATATCTATTTCTCTCTTAGTATATAATATATTTTGGGAGGCAATACGTAAGATTTCAGATGTTAGAGATACATTTTAACCCTTTAGAGAACAGTAGTTTCACAGCAAAACCTCTTGTTAAACAATTTTTTCTCTAATTTTTGGAGAAATATGAATGATTTTTTTCGATTTTTTTATGTTTATAATTGTTATATATATAACTGTATTAAAGTTAGTAATTCGATTTTTTTTCGCATATGACTCCTGTAACGAATTCTCGTTACATTAAATTTCCAGATACCGACCTATATGCGATCGTGAGAAAAATCGGCATAACGTAGGAAAATATCAAACGTGCCTTTTGTGAGCACTTGAACTGAGCTCTTCTTTACCAAGTAAAAGGATGTTGTTTCGCGTAGAATAAGATGCTGAATAGAGGATTGTTAACACCGAGGACCATCTCAATCATTCTGTCTGAGGAATTCATTTGGATGCTGGCGAAGTGTTTCCAGTGTTAGTTCCAATGGCATCCCGAAGAAAGAGTCTCACACGACAGAAATCCTTACCATTGTAAGGGAAGCAGCAATACCTTTTACCTTGTTCTCCAAGGGTTTGTCTGGAGACATCGATTAATGATCTGCGAGACTGCTCCCGATTACTGCAAACTTTCCTTGGCTTGCACCTGCTCTACAGACCGTTGTCCTCACTACGTGATCAACCAGATGTCCGATCAGCTGAGAGGGACATTTGAGGTCAGACGGCGATATAAAAAGACCAGAGTTCGAGGCCCAGAGGGAGATTTTCTGTGAACTCATCGGCCGAGAACGTCCAGGCTAGCGACTGAGTGTCCTTCCCCCCCTTTTTTTTCTCTCTCCAAAACGATTAAGAAGCTGATTCCTGCAAAAATCATAAATCTCATGAGTAGATATTCATCATTTTCATTGTATTTATCATAACTTCAACATTGTGTTTCTAAATAAATATCTTTAGTCTGTACGTGCCCCCAGGGGCACACCTCCTTTAGGTGTGTACGGGGTTCACGATCCCGGGGTGCCTGAGTGATCTTTTCCTATGTCCTTCTTGGTAGCCCGAGCTTACCTCTGTAGTGTTTGCTCATTACCGAGTTGGACTAAATCAAGTTTCGGACCATGACGGGCCTCTCGTAGGTCAGCGGTGGCTTGGTAGCCATTATGGGGTCACTGTCGTAGCACGGTCATCATAGTTGCTGTATGTCTTCGGATGGGCCAGCGTAAAACACACTTACTCTATACGTAGGCCTCCACTATCCTTTTTTCGGGCTCACTTAGAGACCCAGTAAGCTACACCCCACACAAAAATATCTATTCAAACAACACTTATAAATTGTTAAACTATTTATTTATTACGCTTAACACATCGTGCTCGGGTACATTTCGCAGCGGAATTATACCGGGAGCGGGCAAAAATGAAAAAAGCAATCATAAAACTAATAATGTAAAAACTAGTTTTTATTTATCTAAATTTTTCCAGAATCTATGTAGTAGACAAGAACATTCGTCTTCGTTTTCCTGTATGTACCGTTATTTTTGTACCCACAAACAAACCTTGTTATTACACTAACCTGTACTAGTCCGTGAGCCGAGCTCAAGTATCAGTCGTCATAAAACGTACTAGTACATGTCCCGCAAACAATGTGTTAAACATTTTTTTGTGCAGTGTAAAGGGAGTACTGCAATAGTGAAAACTTTACTTTCGATCTTCAAAGGAATGCCTATTTTAACCATGCCTAAATTTTGACTTGTATTCATTATGCATGCATTTCACCTACGGAGCAAAAATGTTCTTAAGTCAGAAAACGTGCTAATACTTGTCCCACCTACAATGTGTTAAGAACACTTATTTATTCTTCTTCCAATATAATTAAAATTTTAAAAAGTATTGTGTTCACGCTGTACAAGGGGATAGGTTTGTTAGTTAACTCCCCCCTCAATCCCTCTTATGGTATCCTCTAAAGCAAACCCTCTAAAGATTGTAAAAAAATTGCATTTGTAAGGTTTATAGATAATATTTATAAAGTAATTTCATTAAATTCCAAAGAATTTATGTAGGTGACTTTTAAAGGGCTAAGGGCAATCTGCTCTTATTTAGTCAGCTTAAAAAGCTATTCAGTAAATTTTGTTATCACATTCAGTAGTTAATCACATTTCAAGGCAGAAATGTTCCTTATTTAAATGTCCTGAGCGTTTAAGGTCATTTATCAGAATACGCTCAAGACCACATTTGTACGGTTGCTTCATCTTACAATCTTTTTTTTTTTTGTAAAAAGTATGTCTAAAAGGAACAAAAACTGACAGAGAAAGGATGTGCTGGCATTGGAAGCAAAAAGACAGACGTCGAACGCCAGATATTTACGCAAGAGAGCTTGAAGCTATCTTTAGTTAAGCTATTATTCCTAACAGAGGAAAGAGTTAAAAATATTGCAGTTTTAATAAAGCGCTTCGTTATGGGCATAAACCGGAGATCGAGCTAGCTATTTCTGACTCATTTGCTAAGGAAGTTAAACCCGTCAGGAAAAAATTCAGTTGCAAGTTATTTTTGAAAAACAAACTCTCTGGGTATGTTTTGTTGTTATGAGATTTTAAAAAGGAGGATAAATGTTATGCATTAAAAGACCAGAATTATAATCGGGAGAGCTATTTTAAGTAATATTAAGGTAGTTTTTAAAATTTTGCCTATGTATTTTATATATATAAGTATTGTAGCATCTGCAGCGACGTGGTGTTAAAAAGGGGTAATTGAGGAGGTACGAACAGACTAATGCTTTATTACAGACAAAATAAAATTTGGATTAAATATGTTATTCATAGGTCAAATATAAATGAGGATGATTCTGTACAGTAAAAATAAGAAAATATTAGAAGATGGTATTATCGTTGCAAAAACAAGCACTGGACAAATAGTTCAGTAATCTTCTCGTTATGTGTTTGCAGATTTCATGGTGCGGCCTATGGAGTTTGCTCAAATGACACTCTTGTGGGATGGTGGTCACTAAAGGATCTCTTATACATAACTAAATCAACCCAAAAGGCCTCATTCGATCTAGAGCAAAACAAAACTTCACAGAAACTCTGTGACTCTCGATTTTCCAATAGGAATATCTCACTTTCCAGAAACCTCTCCACTTAAGCCAGCTCAGTATGAAGAGATGAAATGGGGATAGGATCAAAGCGGTCACTCACCTCAGACGTTATCGGTCAAATTCCCGAAGGAACTCCATCGGAAAAAAAATTGATCCAAGTCAAAGGCTTTGGTTCTTTTTATACCATCGTCTGTCCGCCAGTTTCCTTCTCGAAGGTTCGGAACACCTGGGTCTGTTGTGACGTAATCGGGTACAGTTGCGGTTTGTAGAACTGCCAGCTGTAACAAGTATAGACAACGTATTCACAAAAGTGCTCACTGATTGAGAGCAATCGTGACAATATTCATAGAACATCATTAATCCACCATTGGTCATACAGATAAAAACAAGGAAGGAAAAAACCCGATGTCATGCTCACAATACAGGGACTTTGGTCGTAAATAAAATTTTTTTATTTCGATCTCAGTAAGTACTTACTTTGGTAATTTCGAAACCAATAAAATAGTTTTGCTATATTTTATATATATATATATATATATATATATATATATATATATACATATATATATATATATATATATATATATAATAAATATAACATAAAACACACACACAACACACACACACACACACACACACACACACACACATATATAAATACACACACACATACATATATATATATAACAATATATACAAGATATATATATACATTATATATATATATATATATATATATATATATATATATATCTAAGGAATATACATATATATAATACATATATATTACATATACATATACATACATTATATACAATATACATATAAATCTATACATATACATACATATACATACATAATACATACAATACATATACTCAGTCATACATATACATATACACCACATACATATACATATCACATTTACATATACATACACTACTATACATAACATCTATCTAGTACATATACATATACATATTATATATACAACATCTACGTACATATCTAACATTTATTATATATATATATATATATATATATATATATATATATATATATATGAAGGATCATGTCATGCTCTGAAGGAGAGAAAGGGATGCAAAGGAATAGTGAAATCAAAACATTTTAAAGGGTAGCCTTTTCGAGATTTACAGCATACTGAGAAAATCTACAGCATGTATCTGTATTTATGATATACTAGGTCAACATTGGTCATCAATTTCCTCCCTAAATTTCCCTTTTCTAGTCACTCTCTAGTTTGTTATGTTCTGAACTCACGATTTCATTTTTATCTATCTTGTTACATTCCATTTCAGTTGTTAATTTTCTCCCTCGTTGTAATTTCATGCTCAAAGAAAGAAATCTCAGCATTACAGGCAAATACCATAAAATTCAGTTGAATGATATCCTAAAGGTCCTGAAGGAATGATATCAGTGCTAACAGGAAACAATCAAGAGGTACGAACCAAGACCTTTGCTGTGCGCAATTCAATCATACAAAATGATATTTCTCAGCTTCATATTGGCCGTTAGTACCGTTTGACACTATCTACAATGTGTGGTATTATAAAACAACTGGAAATAGCTGTCCTGGAAAGGCTCACAGTCCGAAGCTAAAGGATGGGAAATCATATTTAGTCAACATATTCGTAAAAAAAGTACTGCTCTTGGTAGTCGAAAACCTAGTCTAATGAGCAAGACAAAGTTTTGGAAAGACACCTACCGAAGTATCTACTCTTTGCTATATCAAAAGTTACCCAACACTAAGCATTATAGAAATTTAGATGTAAGATAATTTTCACATAATAACATCACCGTGTTGCATAGGCCAAATACTCGATGTAATAAATCGATCCAAAGACTCGATGGTTGGGCCAAATATTCGAGTTATACTAGATGTCTATGGAAAAATATACAGTGGACAGTTGAATCTATTTTTATATAGCAATATTGATCGAAATATTTTTAGGAAGAAAAATAAAACAGGCTATCTATCCTATTGCAAGGAAGTGTTTTTTTCAAGGTCTAGGATAATGTGGGATTTCAGGGCAGCTGAAATGGAGTTAGCAATTTGTAGTTTTGTACCGGTACGATAAAGGCTTCAAGCTATATAAGATTAATTGACTTGAATCTAGGCCTATCACCGCAATGATTGTTTGTCATAAAATGATATCTATTCCAACAAGATGGAACATATCTACATAAGATGAAGATAAAAAAGCATGACTTCGAATGAAACGGGCATCTGTTTTAAGAGTGCCAGCAGCTAAGTCCGGATCTCTCTCCAATAGAAAATATGTGGAAAATGTTTATAGAAAAATAATAATAGACAAGCAGTGCCTCCACAATATTCAAAAATTATTATATTATCTACTACATGAATTGAGGGAGGGGGGTATCCTAGATATATCTAGTTTAGTATCGTCCATACCGTAACATCTTTCTGTTGTTATTCGCCGTAAAGGTGAAGTCACTACTCAATAACCTAACTGGAAGAAGCTTTTAAAGTTTTGTTGTGCAAGTAAATACATTTGCCTTGTTTATCATAACACACTGTTTTGCTACAAACTAACACAATGCTATATATATATATACATATACATGTACATGCATCTAGAAGATATAAAATCACATATTATGGAAAATGATATTGTATACTTTACATAATATAATACTAAATTTAAAAAACTCTGGGCTTTTACTTTTTTCCCATTTAAAATTTTTAAATTAACTTTTAATGTGCAGTATACTAGAGATATCTACGAGATTTATTATTCCCCTAAACTAAACTACTTAATATTGACATTTGCCAGCGGACACAAATAAAACTACTAACTTAAGAAAAATTCTAGAGTAATACTTCAACTTTAGAGATAAGAAAAATTAATTTCGTGCAGGCTAAGAAGCTTATTTCTAAAAAGGAAATCTCCAACAGTCGGAGGCTCGTGTTTCTGCGAGATCTCCGAGCACTAAATTAAAATTGACTGAAGTTCCTTTCCATAATCATACCATCACTTCAGCAAATAAAGAATAAGTTAGTAATGACTTATGTCGTCTCATTTCACCCGCTCTCACTCTCCTTAGAGACTAAATTACGTAGCATTTGAACTTTCCAGTTTTTTTTTCAGAGCTTTCTTTTTCCTCGGTCTTTTGAGATTTCTGGATAACGAGCACGGCCTCAACATCGAAACCCTTAATTGGTTGGTGGGGAAGAGTCTTTAGTGATAATTAGAGGATAAAACAAAGTGCTCTATTTTGAAGTTTGAGAAAAGTATGTGCCATAATTGTGCGTATTACTTCCAAGAAACTGAAATAAAATGAAGAGAATTGTTGAATCTTGTGGTACTAACACCGCTTGGTTTCTTAATTTACCAAAATTTCCTGCACGCGCTTTGCTTTTTTTTCTTTTCTTAAATAGAAATTATATTTAGAGAAATTAATGACACAATTTTTTATCATTTTCATAAACAAAACTAGAGACTATTTGAGGGGTTTACAACCAGAATGAATCAAGTCCATTTTTAATTTTTACAAAATAAAATTGTTTCCTAAAGAATAAATTACTCAGTCTCTCATAACCTTTAACTGTACAGATGTTAGAAAATACCCTTCTTGTTGTAAACCCCTGAGCTATCCCTCGTAAACAAAACTAGAGATTACGGGTGATATTTAAGGGGTTTACAACCAGAATGTTTCTAGTACATTTTTAGTTTTTACAAAATAAAATTGTTTACTAAAGGATAAACTAAGCAGTCTCTTATACCCTATTAACTGTACAGATGTTAGAAAATACCCTTCTTGTTGTAAACCCCTGAGCTATCCCTCGTAAACAAAACTAGAGATTACGGGTGATATTTAAGGGGTTTACAACCAGAATGTTTCTAGTCCATTTTTAATTTTTACAAAATAAAATTTCTTCCTAAAGGATAAAGTACTCAGTCTCTCATACCCTATAATCTCTATAGATGTTAGAAAATACCCTTCTGGTTTCTCAAATATCACTCATAAACAAAACTAGAGATTACGAGTGATATTTGAGGGGTTTACAACCAGAATAAATCAAGTCCATTTTTACTTTTTACAAAATAAAATTGCTTCCTAAAGGATAAATTACGCAGTCTCCCATACCCTACTATTTGTAAAAATGTTAGAAAATACCCTATTTATTAAGTATTTTCTAAAATTAATTAATATTTCCATTAAACTGAAAATAATGATGATCAAGCAATTAATTCTCAACTTGTACTATTCAAAAAACAGACTTGATTCATTTTGGTAGGGAAGATTTAATTTAATGAGATCATCTGATATTTCTTTTGTTATTGGATAAAAACTACTTGCAAAAAATTGTCAATTACGGAAAGCAGACTTTCAAAACTTGCCAGTTTTATTACAATTCGAATCACTCTGTTTATCATAATTAATACCTGTGTAAATATATAAGAAATATTTCTGCATTGTAAATACTTATACCTAAAGTTTAAGCATATTAAATCAGCAACGTTACATATTTAAAAATGCGTCTCGCACATTTCTTTCCCCTGTAGAGGTAAATATTGCAATCCCTTACAAACTGTTGTAACACGTGGGAAATTGTCAATTACGAAAAGCAGACTTCCAAACATGTGAGTTTTATTACTGTTAATGCGGCTTTAATTTAAATCCAAATATCTATAAAGAATGCCTCTAAATCTGTTGTGGTTCAGTGTGTTCATGTCAAATCCAAAACTCAAAGAAAGGTTCAACGAGAAAAGTTAAGAAAAATTTAATAAAGAAAATTAAGTTAACATTACGCGTCATGGAATCAAACTCTTATCTCCAGTAAGCTATAGGCGCCCTTTTGGAGGAGAAAAAAATAATACACAGTAGCAAGGGCATGCGTGCTGGACAGTTAGCTAAGTTCTATACAGTGTTTCGTCACAAATGACGTATGAAAGAGTTCATGCAGTTCTCGTCGGAACAATTACAATTCGAGCCATTCTGTTTACTATAATTAATACCTGTTTATATATATGTTAGAAATATTTCTACATTGTAAAAACTTATACCTAAAGTTTAAATATATATTAAACCAGCAACGTTACATATTTAAAAATGCTTCTCGCATATTTATTTCTCTTGCAGAAGTAAATATTGCTATCCTTCACAAACGGTTGTAACACGAGGAAAATTATAATAGCAAAGATATATCGACTGAAATACATTACAGAATTCAGAAAAGTTTGAGGTTTCGAAATCTTCTTCAATAATATCAACATTTTAACTCTGCTAGTTTTATTCCCTACCTATCTGGTAATGATCACCAGATACTAACAAGAATTGCATACTTATGTTTGATAACAAGGACAAAAGTGTCTTTTGAATGTGAATGACGTTCCTTTCTAACTTCATTTATCATGGAGAGGGAATTGAGAGAGAATCCAGATGCATAAATCTTTATCCAATAATTTCAACATTGTTAATACAAATCTTGTAATGATGTCCTTAACCGATACGAAAAATCTGATGACTTGTTTTGTTCAGACCCACTATACACGCACTCGAGTTCTCTTTCTTATTGACTTCGAGAGTCCATTCATTCAATATAAAAAAAAACCCATTGACAAAAGAAGCTGAAGTGGAGATCAGAAATTAAAAGACTGAGTATCATTTAATCTTATCGTTTTTATCTCAGCTTCTTAATCCTTTCAATTAATTACAAAAGAACTTGAAAACATGAAAAGAAAAGACATAAATTGAGAGCTTTTGAACGAAACTTTTAACTTGTATCTCAAACTTACGTGACTAGACTTAGTTCTAAAATTTCACAGTAGAATAGTTTTGTTCGAACTCCGCACCTCTTGAATTGTTATCCCGCATTAAGGAACTGTTTCAAGTGAATTATCAAACAATTTCTGCCGTTTTACATTTGTGTTTCTTCCTCAGAACTACAATAAACAAGGTTGTTTAGAAAACGTTTCTGGATTACAAAGTGTCTAGTTTTCTATTCTAATTTTAGACTGAATTTTAGAAAGATGTTAGATCCAATGCCAATTCCTCTGCGTAGTACAATATTAAAAACTGCTAGAATATGCTCTTTGCTTTATATAAACTTTCTCTCAAAAGCAATTGAAAGAAACCTCTATGAATGAACAAATGTTTACTTTTATTTTAAGTGGTTTATATTAATTAATTAATGGCTGAATGTTTAATGGTGAAAAAGAACATGAACTTTTAAGGGGCTTCATACCTTTTAAATGAATCTTGGCGCAAGCTTAAATTGTGTGCACCCAACCATAAATTTTTGAATACTTAATTATAAAAAAAAATGTAAATTATTTGAGATCTGTCTCAGTACTTATAAAATATAAATTTATACCTGTTAATTGATTACAGTAAAAATATAGAACTATTAATATAAAGAAATTCAATATTATGTGTTATATCATCCCCTATAACATTTAAAATGTTCTTTTAAATATGCTTATTTTTCTCGATTGTGTATAGCTTTATTTTCTATAGAACTTATTAATATTATTCCTTTTATAAAACATTTAAGTTGTTTTTAATAAATAATTACTTACTAATTCTTCTACTAATAAATTAATTTTACTCTTCTTCCTACGGTAAATTTTAAACTTCTAACATCTAAAAGATTTTTCTATGATTAATTAATTTAACAGAAAACAATTGATCAATTTAATATCTATATTTTAAATTAAGTTATATTACAGTAATATATAATTTCTTTTTCTTTTTGTTTCTTTTTCAAATTTCATCAATTTTCTTTTTCAAATGTTTTAAATTTTTTCTTATAATCAATAAAGAGAGATTATTTTATGATTTTCACAGATTTAAAACATGTCTTAAAATTTTTAATAGTTTTATTTAAGAATTTAAGGATTCACAATTTAGCGGAATGTTTATACTTTTAACAAGATTCAAAACACCATTAAAAAATTTCAGAGTTCATAAGCTTTTAATGAATATTTAAGAGTGTAGATCACATCATGAAAGGTAATTAGAAGAGATTTATTTATTTTTTAAAACTTACTCTTTTGGTCAGGAGCTCTGTGATTTTTTATTTTGAAATAGGAGGGCTGATGAAACCAGACGCTACAGTTTACAGATTTCCAAGTGGTTACGAGCCGAACGATGGCCCAAGTTAGGGTGCTGGTCTTCGGAACCGTAGTTCGTGGGTTCTAATCCCATTATGGCTTGGATGTTCGTAGCCGTTAGGAATCGGCTTTAAGAAGTAGGTCCCGTTCTCATTAGCCCTCGTGTTTAAAAAAGTAGACGGTGGCGCTCCAAAACCAAACCAAGTGGCTACGAACATCCATGACAGCACTGGGATTCCAAATCCACCTATTCTGGTTTGGAAGAGCAGGTATATTTAAATATAACTATATATTGCACGAAATTAAATTGGTTTAGTTAGGTTATCATGGCTACAGATTTTATATATTATTGTAGAACTATAAAATGTTTTTTAAAACTCTGATTAACAGTTTTTCTCTAACAGCCTAAAAATTTCCTCGGTGTCATTTCTTCTACTAAAGCTCATAATTTGCTTTTCACTAAAGTAGTATTAAAATGAAAAATGACTATTGGGTTGACCTTAATTTTTCATGGTAATTGAAAACAATATCAGCTCTTTGTACCCAATTTTTTTTAAATGGGAGAAAAATATTGAGGCAAGATAATTGACAAAACACTTTAATAATTTATAATATTTTAGAAGTATAAAAAAGAAAAACATATTCTATTTGAATAAATTCCGTTATAGTGCGAGATTCATCCAATGTTCGCAATCACTGATTACCGATGATTAATGAAGTGAATTCGATTTTCTGTGATAAAAAACATCAAGTTACAAGATGTACAAAACTGCACGAAAGCGAAATATTTCCTTCAATCCAACTTTAATGCAGTAATATTTAGATCTCCTTTCATAGACGAACAACGGCCAAATGAGTGGACGCTGCTCCTCGGAGACAGTGTTCAAGGGTTCGAATCCCACTATATCATGGTAGTACGAAGCCGTTCAGAATAGGATATAAACTTTAGGTTTGGGTCTTCTTAGCTCACGTGTAGTCAAAATGATGACAGTAGAGCTCCAAACCAAACTAAACCCAAATCTTCTTAGCCGTATTGCGATGTTTTACAATTATATTTGAAGCATTATTTTAAGCTGGGATTTCATTAATATTGCCAACTTTCTGCAAAACTTTAAACAGTAATCATACATTTATAAATTTTTAGCAAATTGAAGAGATTCTCTTTAAGGTATCTTTCCTTCAAAACCTAAAAATTTGAAATTCAGCAGCATGCTTTCGATTCATCCTAAAAGGAAATATGTTGCTTATTTAAAAAAAGAATTTTTTCCAAAACTTGCAAATATTCTCTGTAATAGAAATTTAAAATTTTCTGATTTTGGCATGAGTAAGATATTTAAATAAAACACTACATATATTCATGAAATAAAAAAATTACATACCAGAAAGATAACTTTTAATGTTGAACTATTGATGGAAAATGCATTGATTACTCCCAATTGCTTCAAAATTATGAGATTGTGGATATATGTTGAATCAGTACTAAGTGACTCTAGAATCACTATTGACTGCGGTTCTTTATAACCATTACAGCTTAGTAAAGAAACCCATAAATCTTAAATTTGATACATTTTCCAGTATTTCACTTAAATATCTTGATTTTTCTGAAAAAAAAAAGTTGTAAAAATCTACTTAAACATGTTGGTACATTACCAGTTTCTTAAAATCAAAATTTAATCTTTTCAAAATGAGTTCAAGTATTGAAAAGAATAGATTATGACTCGTACATGCATTTGGCTTAATCACACCGTAAACGCTTGGCGACAGTCTACCATAAATAACTTTACAGACTAATACATGGTTTCTATTATTAACATGGTAGGTGGTCGCCAGTCACGCAAAGTTTAGCTCTTGGTACAAAGGGATTGAAGTGGACTGGCGTAGAAAAGAGACCTCAGCGAATGAGTAATAAAGAATAATGTATTACTCTCTGAACAACAAAAGAGTATGAAAACACGAATAAAAAATGACACCTTAATGCTCACTTAAAAATTAAAAATGGCATTCAGTCACACATCTGTGCTACTAATTTTCAAATTTTTCCTTTAAAGCGTTTTTGAATTTTTAACTTGGTAATCAGTTATTTATTATATGTCATTACTCTTGATATAGTTCTAAATCAGAATCATAATATAAATACACCACTACGTGAATCCCGTAAGATCATAAATAAAGTACATAAACTTTCTCTCTCTCTCTCTGTGTGTGTGTGTGTGTGCGTGCGTGAATAAACACACGCATGTATGTGCAGGCAGTATGTCCTGGATTAATTTAGGGTAATACACATATATACACAGTCGGTAAGGTGATCTATTCTCATTTTTCACTATTTTTTTAAAAACTATATGATAAAGTTTTTTGGGAGTTATAATTAAAAGTAGTTAAGGCATTATTTACTCGCACATTCCTATAAAAAATAATCACCAGTGTATTTAGGGGGCCAACCAAAAATTAATGTAAAAAGTACAAAATATTCAAACTGTATCAAAATAGTTGCGACGGATATGTAAATTTCACCAATTATGAATATTAGTACACTCATTTGCGTGAGAAAAGTGACACTTAATTCTAGTGAAAGACATCTATTTAAAGAAATGTCTAATTTTGAATTGTGTTTGCTCAATAAGTGAACTCTTTTTATCGGGACAGGTTGAAAGTGTCACCGATAATTAGGCAACTCATTTTCCATTGGATAGTTGATTCTCGCTACTTATTAATCACACCTTGTTAACAGCAGGATAAATGTTTCAATTCTGAAAATTTAATTAATGCTACTACGCGAGTTCTTGCGACTGTTAATCTTGATTAATTGACTACCAGCTTTTGTCTTGCGTTGGTGTAGTGGTGTGGAATGGAATTTATATGTAGGTGAATTCAAAACGCTTGAAAAACGATTTACGGCTCAATATCGAGTATCTGAACTGTCGCAAACACTGAAATCCCCCGACCTTTCCCCACTGTACTTTTTATTAGAATGCAATGGGATCTAATTGAGCAAAGATTTATAGATAATATAGACTTTTGTGCTACCATTACGTAGGAATATAGAGCTGTAGTAGTGGAAGAGTTTTCAAGTTCTTTCGCCGATTTGTATATGCATTGTAAGGGATTCGTGTGCATAAAGAAACTTTCGACGGATTGTAAATAATTTTCATTCACGGCATACATAATGCCAGACTTATTTTTATCCTTCAATAGCGTTATTGGTCACATATTATTGGTTGGTTGGTTGGTTGGTTGGTTGGTGTCGTGTCCATTTAAAAGTCTTATGGTTTCTCATGCAAATATGATCGCTATTGTCTCGAGATTAAACTAGCAAGTAACTGCACTTAATGTAGAAGCAAGAACCAAGTATGTAAGAGATGCACCAGTCTCTGTTGGTGGTCCAAAGAACTTTTGTTCATTTTAATAACTGAAAATGACAGTATTGTCTCTGTAATGATTTTCTTGACGTACGGAGGTGTCAAGCGTGTCGTTTGTCAAAGCACCGACAGAGAAAAGAAATTTTGCTTTGATCGAATCGGCCAGGTACCAAAAGCGCTTCAGCTACCCCAAGGACAAGGGTCAAAGAAAGGGGTGTCGATCTCACCTAAAACCGAGGTTTCCTGTTTGGGAAAGCAGACTCCCGGCTGAACTTTGAGATGAGCAGGTTGATCTAGAGTGATTTCCTCTCTGGATGATAGGTTGTATCAGCATTGAGTTTAATTGTTCCTTAAACGTTTCGGTTTGTTTAAATAAATCAACCGTTGTTAAGTTTTAATCATCTACGGCTCTGGTTATTTCGTCTCCATGCCTCCTTCATTGCACGGGACCCATGCGAAGTCGTACCCAAATGACTAGGGTGTGACTGACGACTGAAATAGAGACAGCGCGACCGCTCGGCGTTATTACAAAGTAGATCATCCTAAACTTGGCCTGCTACCTACAAAGGTGCCGTTTTGGAATTGGGGGGGGGGTTACATTGCGACCAAGAATCTTGTTTTACTTGCTCTAGTCACCAGTAATGATTAAGCAAGATCTATGGTCGGCTCAAGTATGGATCTCACTACCCTCCCACTACGAGAACACTGCCTTTGCCGACTGAAAAACGGCAGCTCTGTTACACATTATAAAATGGTAATATGCGATGAATGATACTCTTCAGCAGTGGTGCGCAAACTTTTTTCGACAGCGACCCCTTTTGTAGGGAGAAAATTTTTGGCGACCCCTAGAAATAAATGTTCACAAATACGATATATATTTCTCGCATTTTTTTCGTTTCATCGAATAAAAACATCATCATATTGACTCATTTTATTTATAATTTAAAGAAAATACTTTGCCATCTGATTGGCTGATCACGGAAGCGAATTTTTGCCCTTTCCCTGCGGTTAACGTCTAGTCAAATAGGCGCTTTTCAGTAAAACTTGCGAATTACCGCGAAGAGGGCGCTATCTACCGGAGTGAAAAACTTGCGTCTTGACACTTTACATACATTACGCATTACGGTCAAAGAAAGAGTGGGCAGCATGAAATTGCAATTAAACAGTGAGTGACGGCGCTTCATTCTTTATATGTACACTGTATGGTATGCAGCATGCAGGGATAATACATTTCATAAAAATTTGGCGACCCCAAAAAAACTTCTGGCGACCCCCACAGGGGTCGCGACCCCTAGTTTGCGCACTACTGTTCTACAGGATATGTTTTGTGAATTCTGATCTGTATATAAAAGAAACCCACCGAGTTGTAAATTTAAAACTGCTGTAGTTGCACATATTTTTTTCTTCCCAGTTTACAATAAAGAGAAATAAATGCATCAGCAACAATTCGATTTTGAATTTATTCTAGAAAAATGCATGAAAAATCACCAGTGCCATCATCGTAACGCAAAAGAAAATTCCATTACCGTTAATAGTTTCTTCAGTGCTGTGTATATCACACAATCACAAATGGATGAGAGAACGCAAGCATCGGAAACAACTAATACTCAAAAGATTCGGAATGTGTTAAGAAAAGAAAATGCATCGTTCTACCTTCAGCCCTTAGAACGTGCATCCACTCGCATTCCCTCCTGCAGGAGATAAGACGGAGAGGAGAAAAGAAAGAAAAAAAAAGAGAAATCGATTTTACTTTTAACAGGTCCCGAGATTACAATCCATCCCTACAGTATTTATAGAACGCAGCTGAGAACTTTCCAGTTTTCCCCTCTGCCCAGTTGAGAAATTCCTTTTCGTTTGGTCGTGTTCCGTTTTATTATCAAACTTTCTTTTTTTTAATAGGATTTATTTGTTTGTTGCCTCCAAAGTGTAAGGTTCGATATTGGTCGAGAAAAAAAAAGAGAACGACGCTGGAAATTCTTTTCCATTTCCACTCCCTGCTTTCATTCCTTTGAAATTTTCAGATGTTTCAGCATTCGTAACAATGACACCTGCCGAACGGTTACAACTCAGTGGAAAAGAGAAATAAATCTCGACAGACTAAGCTAACATCTTTTATTATTTTCTTTTGACATTTGAAATTTTTAAGGTTTTCTATTTCTGACTAGTTTTAGAAACATTGTAACTCTATATGCCTCAATCTTTCTGTCCCTGTATACGTATAAATACATTAACCCTTTATATCCTGTATTAATTTACCATGAACTTTCTTACTGCACTTTTGCATCATTAGACAAGTTTTATTGGAGAATAATCATAGAAAAAATAAAGTTAATTTTTCCTGTATTTTAATAGTTAATTTTGCAGCTAGTACTTTCTAGTACCAACATATATTTTTGACTTGTAGATATGTGATCCGTCCACATATGTACAAGAAAAAAATTGTTGCAAATGACTTATGGCTCTACCCTCGTAGAAAAAGTAAATTGTTCTCTTTCTCATTTTAAGAAATTGTTTTATGAGTGTTGTAGATTAAATATTCTCTTTATAAAAGTAAATTGGAGGATATCCATGGCTTATTTAACACGGTAAAAGTTTATTTACTAAGCAGGAATTTTAAATCAAGTTTTAATCCTTTACATCTTGAATTAATTTACCATTAACTTTCTTATTGTATTTTTGCATCATTAGATAAGTTTTAAGGCAGAAAAATCTTTAAAAAAAAAAAAAGAAAATTAATTTTTACTGTATTTAAGTAGTTAATTTTGCAGCTGGTCCTTTCTAGTACCAACATATATTTTTGACTCTATGATAGAAAATAAAGCATTAAGTTATGAATAAAACAAATGAAATGCTTATCTGCGAAGTATAGAAGTCTCTAAAAATTAATAGTACCAAATAACGGGTAATAAATAACTAAATTTACTCAATTGAGCAACACGTGTATCAACTTTACCACAAAACAACCTTCGAATGCAGCACGCCAATTATAAAATTCCTACTATGCGAATAAAAAGGATTCCTGATTGGTGCTGTCATTTCTTTTCTGCTGTAGGAACTGCATCGTTCATGTCTTTGTGAGTACTTTATTATTTTCTTTTGACATTTGAAATTTTTAAGGTTTCCTATTTCTGAATATTTTGGAAGCACTGTAACTCTATATGCCTCAATCTTTCTGTTCCTGTGTACGTATAAATACATTAATGAATCACATAAGTTACGAATTAGAAACACTATTGTTTTGCGTATCCATAAAAAGGATTCCTGATTGGTACTGTCATTTCTATTCTGCTGTAGGAACTGCATCGTTCATGTCTTTGTGAGTACTTTATTATTTTCTTTTGACATTTGAAATTTTTAAGGTTTCCTATTTCTGAATATTTTGGAAGCACTGTAACTCTATATGCCTCAATCTTTCTGTTCCTGTGTACGTATAAATACATTAATGAATCACATAAGTTACGAATTAGAAACACTATTGTTTTGCGTATCCATAAAAAGGATTCCTGATTGGTACTGTCATTTCTATTCTGCTGTAGGAACTGCATCGTTCATATCCTTGTGACTACTTTATTATTTTCTTTTGACATTTGAAATTTTTAAGGTTTCCTATTTCTGAATATTTTGGAAGCACTGTAACTCTATATGCCTCAATCTTTCTGTTCCTGTGTACGTATAAATACATTAATGAATCACATAAGTTACGAATTAGAAACACTATTGTTTTGCGTATCCATAAAAAGGATTCCTGATTGGTACTGTCATTTCTATTCTGCTGTAGGAACTGCATCGTTCATATCCTTGTGACTACTTTATTATTTTCTTTTGACATTTAAAATTTTTAAGGTTTTCTATTTCTAAATTGTTTGGGAAACATTTGAACTCTATATGCATCAATCTTTCTGTTCATATATGCATATATAAATACATTAATATAAGGGTTAGGGAAAAAGTAGCAGTAATCAGATTTTTAAAAATCAAAAGAGAATATTTTCAAAGAATTTACAAATTTATGCGTATGAATCATATTTACACTAGCATATAACCCGTCATATGACGGTATTAGTAAAATTTAAAATTTTCCAGAATCGTAAAGTACTCTATGAGGAAGGTAAAAAAATGATTTGTTTCTTGGCTTGGAATTATCTGGTACACTCAATAACTTGTTTATCTTCATACTCGTCTACAGTCTCCGTTACTCTGATTGTAGTTAAGAAACACACTGAATTCATTTAGTCAAACCGTGTGGTTATGTATAAAAAACAAACACACAAACGAACAAATTTCTTAATTTTCAAAGATATATAATTTAAATGCTAGATATTTATTAGTCCGTGAAGTAGACTCCTAGACTTTTATGAAAAGAATTTGTTGTTAATACCGGTGATAAAATTTTCATTTCAACAAAAAAATAATCGATGGTTAAATTTAAAATTATCACATATGTACCTAATTTATTATTTAAGCGAAATACAAAAGAAAATTATTTACGTAATATCTAAGTTCAGTGATAAAAAGTATGAAAATAATGCAGACGATATTTAAATAATTTTAAAATAAGAGATGAATAAAGGAGATAGCTAAAGGAATTACGTCATAATGCTATAAAATTATTTTTACCTATTTATTATGTGATAAATTGATAAATTTAATCGCCTGCTCTTAGCCGGGGAAAATAGGGCTTGAAATAATGGCATGACGATTTTTTGCCAAGTTGAAGGTTGTTTATAACATTCAATTTTTTATTACCTAGTAGGTGATGTTTTCCAAAAAATATCACCAACTTGGTTAGAATCCGGACATTTTAGATTATTCTTGAGGCTTTTCGTAGTTCTGGCTAGGTGTCGATATTATAAAAGAAAGAAGTCTGCTCTCAAGATAACCATGGGTTCTTTTTCTACACCTGATTGGTTTATGGAAGAGTTTTCTGTTCCTTTTGAAGAGAAATTGCTCTGATTTTTACTTTGAGCTCGCTGTTAGATATTACTGTGTTATTGGTACTTTAAAAAATCCATGAACATTTATAAATATCATAAATCAAGTCAGTCAGTTCTCCAACTTTAAAATGAAAATAAAGGATTTTTGATAAGTATCTGCCTGTTCTTAGTATTCCAGTGAACTACATTTCGCAACGAGTCACCCGTTCTGGCATTTAAAACATATCCTCCCCCTCCATTTATTCATCTTTTTGATCTCGGTAAAGTCGCTTTTCCAGAACTAGAGGGATATTTTTGGGTCACGAATGTGTCATTATTGCCATTTCGCTGTTTGATTCACAGCTGATAGGCCCACGTGTTGGATGACGTAACTTTCAGCTCTTTGCTAATTCACCAATGTTTTGGAGAACACAACTTGGTTTTACTGGAGGCCTTTTCAGCTCAAAATTTAGTTGGCGAAGAAATAAGGGAATTCAAAAATAATAATAAAAAATATCAGTGGACATCCATAAAAAAAGAAAGGAAATGATGATCGCTGGTTGATTGCTAGAAAAATGCACCAGCCTTCCGAGATTGAAGTGGGACCAATAAAAAATCTAAAATAAAACAACTTTCTTACCGAAGTTCTAACCATCACACTGATAACATTCGGATCTACAGTAATATTAGTACTTCTGTCCGAGTTCTTCAGTTAGCAGTGATATAAAGAATATAATATAACGAATACCAAACGCTCCTAAATACATAACTGACTCGTATAAGTATAAGAATTTCTCTTAACATATTGTGTGTGGGTACATTTCACAGCGGAATTGTACCGGGAGCGGTCGTTTTTCGCATAAATTTAGTTATTCAGTTAAATCTCAATAGATCGAAAATTATTTAATTTTTTAACCAACTTTTCGTATTTGATATTGAAATATATAAACAAATATATAAATAGTAATATATAAATAACAACCATAAGATTTTTGTAAACAAAAAATATATTTTTTAGTGGATAAATTTATAATAGTATCGTAAATATGAAAAACCAAATAGAAATAGTAGTATATAGTTTTAATTTTTTCGAATTATGATATATATATATAAACATTTTTACATTATAAAAAATGAAAAGAGCAATAATAAAACTAATAATGTAAAAACTAGTTTTCATTTGTCTAAATTTTTTCAGAATCTATGTAGTAGACAAGAACATTCGGCTTCGTTTTCCTGTATATACCGTTATTTTTGTACCCACAAACAAACCATGTTGTTACACCAACCCGTACTAGTACGTGACCCGCGCTCAAGTATCAATCGTCAGAAAATGTACTAGTACGTTTCTCGTGCTCAATATTAATCGTCAGAAAACATACTAGTACGTGTCCCGCATACAATGTGTTAATAAAGACTTACGTGTATATAGGAGATAAAATTTACCACTAATTACTGTCAAGAAGATAGTTAATAACTCTTTAATGTTATACATTAACTTAAATAAAAGGAGTTCATGATAAAGTTATTACTGATTTTTATTGCAGTTAATCACACCCATTCTCATATACTTGTTATTATAAGCGCATATTCTTTCATATATCTGAATAATAAACAAAATGCATAAAGTATGCCAAGTAACATATTCAATGTATAAAAACGCTAACTTTTTGCTTTCAACATAAAACATACTTGAAATATATTTTTAAAAATTTACTACTTCAAACACAGATTTTTATGACTTGTCGCTACTTTTGGGCGAAATCCGTAAAACATTTCTGGAGCATAATAGCAGCTTTCTCGTGTTATCATGCAAATTTTATGTAATGCCAGTCCATGCTGTTAACCCCTAAAAATAATCTCTTTGTTGAATTTAAAACGCGAAAAAATAAGGGTACTTAAAAAACCATTATACCACTGATGATCCATAAATATCGAGGGAAACGAGCAAAGAACTCTAGAAAAAGGTATACATAAATATTGTTTGATTTCGAATTTCGATATATTTTTTACATGGACTTGGCGTATCTCTGCTTTTCTGGTGTCAATAATGTCTCAGCAGTAAAAACAGTTTTACAGTCAAACGAGCATATAAATACAGAGGAATTGTTAACTGAAGTGTAAACAGAGAGATAAAAATGGCAAGTAAAATTTTATTAAACTATTTTATGGTATGGGGCTTTTCTTTTAAACAATGGGTGATTAAATATTTATTTAAAATTTTGTGAAAATTTTTGTATGTTTTCTTTACCTTTTTTTTTATCCTGACGGTACTTATAAGTACCGCTTCAATCTACACCTATATATTCCTAATAAAGTTTTTTTTCAACTCCTCTTCTTAGCCCACTCTCCTGTTTCTAATCATGGATCTTGTTGGTGCTTCAACCACATTTGGCGAAATTGGCGTGCTTGCAGCTTGCGTGCGTGGCGTGCTTGCAGCGTGGCGTTTGAAATCTGGCGAGGGGATCGTAACTCAACAAATTGATACATAAACAAAAACAACATTTTGAGGAAAAATTTTACAAAAATTGAATATTTAAAATCTAATTGAATTAACAAAGAAAACACAAAGGAAACACATAACATTCATACTAAATAGACTGAAACATTCACTTAATCACAAATTAAATAAACTGAGTGTGATTTTCATCACAAATTTGTGATTTAGTGTAAATTGTAAAATTAATTTAAAAACTCTTTGACTTAAAAGAAACTGTATTTTGAATGGAGGTTGAAGAGGAGTTGTAAAATTGAAAATTTTTTTCAAATCTCTTATTTCTGACGGTACTCACAAGGACATGAACTATGCAATTCCTACAGCAGAAAAGAAATGACAGTACCAATCAGGAATCCTTTTTTTTCGCATAGTAGGGATTTTATAATTGGCGTGCTGCATTCGAAGGTTATTTTGTGGTAGAGTTGATACACATATTGTTCAATTGAGTAAATTTAGTTGTTTATTAACAGCTATTTGGTACTGTTATTTTTTAGAAATTTCTATACTTCGCAGGTAAGTATTTCATTTGTTTTATTCATAATTTAACGTTTTATTTTCTGTCACAGAGTCAAAAATATATGTTGGTACTAAAAGGACCAGCTGCAAAATTAACTACTAAAATACAGTAAAAATTAATTTTCTTTTCTCTATTATTATTCTCCATTAAAACCTATCTAAGGACGCAAAAATGCAGTAAGAAAATTCATGGTAAATTAAATCAGGATATAAATTGTTAAAACTATGTTTAGAATTCCTGCTTAGTAAATAAACGTTTACCGTGTTAAATAAGCCATGGATATCCTCCAATTTACTTTTATAAAATTTATATTTAATCCACTACACTCATAAAACAATTTCTTAAAATGAGAAAAAGAACAATTTACTTTTACTACGAGGGTTGGGACATAAGTCATGGCAACTATTTTTTTTTGTACATATGTGAACAGATTAAAAAAGTAAGTTTCCCTATTTAAAAGAAAAAAAGAACTCACACTTTCACGGACATATTTATTGGCAACAAGTATAGCAATGTTTCAGCTATGTTTCAACTTAGCCACCACCAAAATTGAGACACTTCTCGTTTTGTGGGGTCAACTTTTATATACCTCTGTTGTAGAACTCTGCCGCCTGTGAACAGAACCAGCCTTTCTGTTCCAAAACAACCTGCACACCCCTTTCCGTACCGACAGCGTATGTTTGAATTTGGACTTGAAGAAGATCCACTATGGTGCCAATGCACTGACTGCTGCTTGGTTTCGGTGTAAAGTGCGATATCCAAGTCTCATTGCCCGTGACAATCCTGTCGAGGAACTCGTCACCATCGTCGTGATATCATAGCAGAAATGTCAGTGTTTCTCCTAAGCGTTGAATTTTGTGTTCGGGTGTCAGTTTCGGCTTATAGACCTGACAGAGCTGACGATGAATTTCAGTTGGCGCCAATGCTTTGTGCATTCAAGATCACCGACCGAACCTTGCAGGCAGCGAGAGAAGGAATTAGAGTTTTCGTTTCGGACCACTGCTACCCCGTTACTGGCACGAATCGGGATTTGTCCAGCTGGTATATGATTAATAAGTCATAGATCTGTTACGAACGCGAAATTGATACGGCTAATCACGTCTACTTTAAAGGGAAAAACATCGGGAAACTTACTTTCTGGATCCGCCTCGTATGTATGTAGAACAACAGATGACTCTGTGATAGCTGGTAGTAGCGCAGAAGAAATCAGACTGTGAAATCAGTCAGTTGATGAATGTCGTGCGAGATGATGTGTGTCAACCAGTAATGAGCGGTTGACACACGTCCTTGTTGAAACTTTCCTACCCACAATACCACTGTATGGTACGGTAGGGAATTTTTCCAAAGAGCTTCCACTAATTCACTGTGACATTCCATCTCATTTCTCCCTCGGATAACGGCTGTTTAGATGTAAGCGCTGCTCAACACGGGTTACTTCCATCTCGCACGACACTTCCAGCACTTCCATCTCGAACATCTCGTACTGACTGATTTCACAGCCCTCGCTGCGTAACTACTAGCTATCACAGAGGGAACTGTTCTTCTGTACACACACTATGCCTGCAGAAATTCCACGCAACACATATACGTTTATGATCCGTTCCTATTTCTACAAGAAAAAAATAGTCGCCATGACTTATGCCGTAACCCTCGTATATATTACTATGCAATAAACAAACATAAGTGTGAGTAAAAATAATTATAAGTTTTAATCTATATCCCATTCAAATAGAATAAAACCAAAATTTATGTCACAGTAATTAAATTACAGAAAATCAATTTACTTACTGTAACTATTACATGAGAAATAAGTATAGATTAATTAAATTTTAGTTGTTAGGCAAAAAATTTCCTCTTCGCTACAACAAAATTTAAAAATGTAGATGATCACATTGATTGGAAAGAAATTATTTAGTGAGGAATTGAAAATCATCCAAGATCTTTACAAAGATAATGTGATTAAAGAATATGAAAAACTAATCTAAAATCATTAATTATTTTTCTTTTGATCTGGTTGACCAAAATTAAATCACATTGCTCATACATAATTTTATTTAATGAAATTATCGATGAGACTAATCAAATTTATTTCATGCGACGCTGCCGTTTATAGATACAAGAATGCTAATCAGAATTTGGACAAAAATATATTTTTTTTTGTATCGTAAAGATCAGTCTAGGCATACACTTTTAACCGAATGCTTATTTTATTCAAATTTGCTTTATCACTAGAACTACCTATATTATGCATATTCCTAGTTTTAACCCTCTAAGTGGTTTGCTCGTACAATTCTGCCAGCTGTCAGACAATTTTCGCCCTCTAAAAACGTTTCAAAAATAGATGTATTGTACATTTCTGACAGTGTTTTCCCCCATGAAATTATGAGGTAGGAGAGTCAGGTCGATTGTTTAGGAACTTCACCCCTCTTTGACTGACATTTATTGAGGGATGCACCCCTACTCTCTGAGGAACAAAGACGCTAATAGCTTCTCATGAAAATTCTCAAAAAAAATTTTTTTTTTCGTACTTTTAGAATACATTATTTCTTATGTGATGATCTTCGAGAATTGACGAACTTTATGTGTATTAAAAATTAACAATAAATAATGCCTATTTATATATCTATTTATAACCGGAAGTAAAGGGACAATAACGAGGGTGGGGCAAAGGGTGTAGTAAAAAATCATAGAACACTTTGGTCACTGACACAATAAAGCTTTAGCGTATTTTTTGGAGACTTTTTTTCCCCGGTGTGTTCCACTCGGAGGGTTAACGCAGCTGTCAAAATTATGGATTTTTGATCACGGCTTTCATCGTCATTTTTGACTTTGTTAATGTATTTAACCCTTTACCGGACAGTGGTTGCACAGCGAAACCTCTTCTTAAACATTTTATTTTTTCTAATTTTTGAGAAATATAAGTATTTTTTCAATTTTTTAGGTTTTTGATTTTTAAAATTCACAATAGATGATAGTACTGCAATTAGTTTATTTTTTCTTTTGAAATATATGTATTTATACTTGCTGTAACTGGAAAATTAGTAATTCGATTTTTTCGCTTATGATCCAAAATAAAACTATCTATTCAAATAACACTTATAAATTGTTCGGCTATTTATTTATTATACTTTTTAAGAACACTTATTTATTGTTTTTAGAATATAAATTAGATTTTAAAAAGTATTGTGTTCACATTGTAAAAAGAAAGGTGTTAGTCAGTTAACCCCACCCCCTCAATCCGTCTTATAGTATCCTTTAAGGCAAACCCCTCTAAGGATTGTAAAAAAAAAAAATTAGTATTTTGCATTCATAAGGCACATAGATAATATTTATGAACAAATTTCCTTAAATTCCAAAGAATTTATGAAGGTGACCTTTAAAGGGTTAAAAGAATATAATTCAACAAAAATAACATTTAATATAATATTTCATTAATTATTAATAAACAAACAAACAAAAACAGTTTATATTTCCTAGAAGTTTGGTTTGGTTTGGAGCGCTACGGTCTACTGTTTTGCACACGAGGGCTAATGAGACCTGGACCTACTGCTTAAAGCCGATTCCGAACTGCTACGAACATCCATGCCATAGTGGGATTCGAACCCACGAACTCCGGTACCGACGAATAGAGCCCTAACCAATCGGCCAGCTTTCGGCTATTTCCTAGAAGTAACGAAAGATAATGTTCATACTATTTTCCGAGATTGGACTTTTCACAGATTGCACTTTTCAACAAGAATTTTATCGCGTTAGAAGTACAACTGTTGAAGATTGCTTCCTGATTACATTTACCAGTTACAACGTTCAGTTTTAAATTGAATCGTAATTGGAGCAAAATAGATCCCTCTTTAACGGCTGCCAAACACTTTGGATCATTCCACTTTGAAATTGCCAAAGTCTTCATTTTGACTGGTCTTGGTATAAATAGATATCGGTCATATTGATTATGAAAATTAAAGTGAGTGACTGGAAATTGAATGGGATTATTTAACTATTCTTATATTTCATTAAAAGTTGGGTCATAAAATTCTAGTACAATACATAAATTATATCAAATTTTTAAGCATGGAATTTTAAAACTGTCAGAATGATGGTTTTGGTAGTTCTAATGTTAACTAGAATATAGCCCGTCATATAACGGGATCAGTAAAACTTTTAATTTTTCAGAGTTGTAAAATACCTTCTGAGGAAGGTAAAAATATGGATTGTTTTTTTTGGCAGAGAATCATCTGGTACATGGTCAATAATTTGTTTATCTTCAAACTCCTAAAAGTCTCCTGATACTGTGAATGCAGTTTCGAAACATGTTCAATTCATTTAGAAAGATAATTCAAAGTTTTCTTAGCTACGTCGAAATTATCTTTAACTTCTTCCGGATTTTTTTGCAACAGTAATAAATGGAAGTAAAGGATGAAACTATCATTTCCACTAAACCCTGGAGGTAGATAGAATTTGTTGCTAATACCGGCGATAAAATTTTCATTGCAACAAAATATAATCGATGATTACATTTAAAAATTATCACATGTATACGTAATCTATTATTTCAACCAAATATAAAAGAAAATTATTTAAGTATATCCAAGTTCAGTGACAAAAGGCATGAAAATAATGCAGACAATATTTAAATAATTTAAAATAAAAAATGATTAAATGAGAGGGTTAAAGAAATGACGCCATAATGCTAGAAAAAGTGTTATTTTTTTATTTATTAGTGATAAATTGATAAACTTAATAGCCTGCTCTTAACTGGGGAAAATAGAGCTTGAAATAATGACATTAAATGCTAGATTTCGAGTGTTGTTAGCACTAACTCATCAAGAGTCCAATATGGAAGCATCTATCTATTCCAGGTCCAACCGCTTCATAAATTCGAGGACAGACGGACAGATAACTTAGGCTATTATTATATGGGGGAAATATGGTATACATTGAGTTTAAAATAACTTTGTTCAGTTTGACGTTTTTAGCTTTATCATTTTCAGAGGAGTGGGTATGTTTTTTTTTTTTAATCTTCAGTATCTTTGTGTATTTTGGTGTAGTTAGCTGTTTTGTTACACGAAGACTTATGAGAATGAGACCTATTGCTTAAAGTCGATTCTGAACAGTTAAGGAATTCCATGCCTACCAGTGGGTTCTGAAACTACAAACTTCGGTACTGAAGAGCAGACCCCTGCCATTCAACTATCGTTCGGTTCAGTATTTTGTTGATTTATAAAATGTCCAGTATAATGAAAAAGCGAGAAAATTTGCTGAAACACAGAAAACAAATTAAACAACAGCTTTTCAAAAATTATATTAACACAAGAAAAATCTGATACTCTTATAAACTAGCATTTAGCCCATCATATGACGGAATCAGTAAAATTTTTAATTTTCCAGAACTATAAAGTACCTTATGAAGCAGGTAAAAATATGGTTTGTTCTTTGGCTGAGAATTATCTGGTACATGCTCAATATTTTTTTTTTATCTTTACTGACCGTATGTCAGTTGCCAGCTTTAAATTACCTTGTCATATTATTTACGTGATAGGAGGCACAGTAGAGGTTATAATATTGACAGTGATTATTTGGCGGTATATATGAATGATGTCTAAAATTTAGCGAATCGATTGCAAATCGTGTGGTTATTTATAAAAGTCAAACACACAAACTTCTTAATTTTCAAAGGTATATAAAATAAAATTCCAAATAAAAAGTAAAATTATTTAAGCAATGTCTAAGTTCAGTGTTAAAACGTATGAAAATAATGCAGACTATATTTAAATAATTTAAAATAAGAAATGATTAAATGATATGGTTAAAGGAATAACATCATAATGGTAAAAAATTGTTGTTTTTACCTATTTATTATGGGAAAATTAATAAATTAATCGCTTACTCTTAACCGGGGAAATTAGAGCTTGATATAATGTCTTTAAATGAACGAAAATGGGGGAAAGGGGGGGATTTCGAACGTTTTAAAGACAACAGTATTTTTTTTTTTTTTTGCTGTTATATGAAGCATATTTGTACAATTTATTTTAGAATCGGATCGATAGTTTAGGAGAAGATAAACTTTACTCGCTTTGAATTTTGCTAACCCTAACTCATCAAGAATCCAATATGGATGCCTCTATCCATTCAAAGTCCAACTGTTTCATAAATTCGTCGACAGACGGACAGATTCCTTAGGCTATTATTATATAGGGGATCTATATAAACACTAAATATATGCTAAACAAGTAGACAGTTTTCTATTATGCAATGCACTGAGTATAAATAATTTTGTAGAAGGATTTAAATTTTAGACAAATGTTTTCTATTTTATTCAAAAAATATTTAATCGTACATTTTACTGCATTATATGTATTTTAAGCAACACTTTTATTTATTCACCCATTAAGAATACAGTCAAAATTTAAATATTTGAAATATTGATACTAAAATCTTTTCTAACTACTTTATAGAAATTAACCATATTGAAATTTATCCAGAGAACCGAGCTTTATCCTTAAAGTGGAAATAAATGTTAAAAGCAGTGAATTCCTTTTACTTAGTTAAACATTCATAGCAGGTTAAATTATCGACAAACTAAATCCAAAAGTCTGTGCCTATTTAACTATGTCACACTTTTAACTTTAATTACTTTAAATGTACTGTTATTCTAAATGTATCCCCCTTAGATTAAAAACCCGGAAATAAAATATTTTGTAAATTCTATTTTCTAATTTGTACACTTTACTAAATTTCTTCGCTGTTTCAGACTTACTCTCGATTATTTTTAATTCAAAATATTTAACTATTTATTCTAAGATATTGCTTGCCGTAATAGATAACAACTCTTTTTTATGTATTTATTACTCCAATTCATTAAAAAATATCAGCATTATAAGTAAGCATGGTTGCTATTCATTTATTTAGGTTAATACATGTGTAAAAACTTATTTCTCTATTCATGCAAGTCAATATAATGTGTTTTACAGGATTTTTAGTTAGCGTACATCAGTCAAATTTTACCAAGTTAAAAATTTGCTTTTATGTGTATATTTTAAGATTAGCGTTTTCCAGTATTTTATAACTTAGTTGTACAACATCTTTCCATTAAAACTTCTATAAAATTTACTTTAACATTTTTAGCAGCAAACGGGATAGATTACTTTAATTCATGACAGGTTTTGCTTGCTACTTTAGTTGAAAGGTTTGGTTAAGTATAGAGCATTACAGTCAAGTTTTTTACAGCAGGTGGTTCATTAAATTGTCAATAAGCAAGATTATAGCAAGAAATATATTTTAATGTCAATTATACTATTTATGTTTTTGGATAGTAATGACAAAAATAATTTTTTATAAAAATATTTCCCAGGACAAATTTTGAAAATATATTTTATTAATGAGTATTATACTATTTCTGTTTTCGGACAGTAATGACAAAAATAATATAAATTTGTATAAAAATATTTCCAAGGATAAATTTTGAAAATTATTTTAATGAGTATTATCCTATTTTTGTTATTACTATCCGAAAAAAAAAGAATAAATCTGTTAAAAAAACACAAAATAGTTTTGTTTCTCAAAATGACCCTTGACGTGGTTTTAGCATGAACAATATATAAAGCTATTTGTCATGATTTCAGTCAATGTGCCTCCTGAAAGAGTACATTTAAATGCGAGTCTCGAAAATTCATAAAATGTCAATTCAAATGAGAAGATTATAAATATTTGAAGGTAAGCGCAGATAACTAGATAGAGTGCTTATGTTATTTCCATCCACCTTTGCATAAAGGAATATTTGTTTCTAGGAAGAATGAAATTTCTACAAACTATATTTTTTATCTGCTCCTAAACGTGGATCCTCTCTAACTTTATAGAAATTAACTATATTGAAATTTATCCAGAAAACTGAACTTTATCCTTAAAGTGGAAATAAATTTTAAAAGCAGTGAATTCCTTTTACTTAGTTAAACATTCATAGCAGGTTAAATTATCGACAAACTAAATCCAAAAATCTGTGCCTATTTAACTATATCTCACTTTTAATTTTAATTACATTAAATGTACTGTTATTCTAAATGTATCACGCTTAGGTTAAAAACCCGGAAAGAGAATATCTTTTAAATTCTATTTTCTAATTTGTACACGTTACTAAATTTCTTCGCTGTTTCAGACTTACTCTCGATTATTTTTAATTCAATTTTTTTAACTATTTATTTTAAGATATTGCTTGCCGTAATAGATAACAACTCTTTTTTATGTATTTATTACTCCAATTCATTAAAAAATAACAGCATTATAAGTAATGATGGTTGCTATTCATTTATTTAGGTTAATATATGTGTAAAAACTTATTTCTCTATTCATGCAAGTCAATATAATGTGTTTTACAGGATTTTTAGTTAGCGTACATCAGTCGATTTTTACCAAGTTAAAAATTTGCTTTTATGTGTATATTTTAAGATTAGAGTTTTCCAGTATTTTATAAACTAACTGTACAACATCTTTCCATTAAGATTTCTATAAAATTTACCTTAACATTTTTAGCAGCAAACATGATCGGTTACTTTAATTCATGACAGGTTTTTTTGCTTGCTACTTTAGTTGAAAGGTTTGGTTAAGTATAGAGCATTACAGTCAAATTTTTTACAGCAGATGGTTCATTAAATTGTCAATAAGCAAGATTATAATAAGCAAGATTATAGCAAGAAATATATTTTAATGAGTATTATACTATTTGTGTTTTTGGATAGTAATGACAAAAATAATATTTTTATAAAAATATTTCCCAGGACAAATTTTGAAAATATATTTTATTAATGTAGTTCAAGTAGCAATTTTTTTTTAAATCTTTTATTTCTTATAAATTGCATATCAAAAATCGTTTTAGGACTTGAATTTTCTTCATGTATCAAAAACTAAATTTCAGAGATATTTTCGGGATCAAAAGATCAGGATAAAAATTATGCAACATTTTGGTTCCACAATATGTTGATTTAACCTTTAACTGCTCTTGTACAGTCTCACAGACTTTTTCTCTGAGCATTTTTGTTCATTCAAATCATAACTGATTCCCTTTCTCAGTATCTTCCTTTAGTGTAATGTCAAGAAAATCTACAGAGTAGCAAGATAGTTAAACGTAATTGAAATCAACAGCAAGAATCAATTTCATTTTAGAAAATACTCTCAGAATAGTTAAAGGTGAAATGTCAGTGCTGTTTTCAGTCTACAGAATCTGTTTTCAAGTAACATTCAAAGCTGATTTATTTTTAACCAATCTGCTTCCAAATTTAAAATGCTATTAATAATAAATATATTTACTTAAGAGTGAATAAGATTTCCGGTAGACCCTTCCGGTAAAATGACGAGTCTAGCTCGTCATTGGTTTTTTATTCCATACCGCTCACTGACGAACTACACTCGTCATGCGACTAAAGTTACTGATAAATATGATAATTCATTCAGTTTAAAATTTCTAGTGTACTGAATGTGGCAATACTTTTATCACTTGTGAAAATCACAAGTCACTATTGCATATTGTTTATTTAAAGTTTCTTGGTACAAGTCACTGCCAAATTGATGAGTCAGGATAAAAGAAAACCTACTAAGAAATGCCGTGTGTGTTACAAGAATCAAATTAGACGTGAGACTCCTTGGCGATGCAAACAATTCAGAATTCCTTTGCACTTTGTTTTGAAAAGTACCACTAGCTTGAAGACTATTATCTTAATTTTACCATTTCTGATACTTAACACTATGTAAAAAAGTGGATTTTAATTAAAAATATGTAAGAATTGTAAAATAAAACAAGTTTTTTAAATAAAAAAATAAATGGTTACTTCACGCACAGTTTTTCATTATTAAATCGTACCGGAAATGGTTAAATAAAATGCTTGCTGTTAATTTCTTTTAAAATTAGCTTTATTAATTTTGTTGAATTTTTTTCTTACATTAGACGGTAGCTTTTAAAACAATAAACATTCAAGTACTTAACAATCAGCTTTGTCATTGTAAACGCGCGTGGCAGTCAACGTGTTAATAAAATCGACTCATATCAATTTTAAACAAATTTTACTATATAGGCCATACGACAAATAGCCGATGTATTTCTACGAAAAAACAGTAACAGAAATATACCTGCCAAGTCAAATATTTGTAAATTAGTAATTAGCAGATGCAATCAAAGTCTAGTTTGCTGTGATTATCTTCATTGAAGGATCATGAAAAATAAATCTTAGTTTCTTATGTATGACATTTCAGTTAGATAGAAACCATAAATTTGAATCTAAATTTCTCCCAATTATGAGTCCTTTGTAGTAATAAGAATTAATAAATCATCTTACAAAAAATTTAAAAGTTCCTGACACAATTCATGAAATAATATGCAAACACTATTACTTGTACTAGCTTATAACCCGTCATATGACAGTATTAGTATAATTTTTAATTTTCCAGAATTGTAAAGTACCCTATGATTCAGGTAAAAAATCATAGGGTTCATTCAGGTTTGTTTTTTGGCTGAAAATTATCTGGTACACGCTCAATAATTTATCTTCATACTCCTCTAAAGTCTCCCGATGCTGTGAATGCAGTTTAAAATCACACTGAATT
>CM063505.1:114799211-114819211 GCA_032207245.1 Pardosa pseudoannulata | reverse complement strand
ACAGGTAATCTTTTTACACGAGTAAATAAACAAACCTATACAAAATCCTTATAAAACCGATCATTTTATATGTCAGTGAGACATGGGCAATTAACAAAACAGAAGAAAATAGGCTACTCATTTTTGGAAGAAAAATCCTTCGGTCAATATTTGGAGCAGTAAAGGTAAATAATGCATGGAGAGGTTTATATAACCATGAATTATATACTAAATACAGACAACTTAAAATCATGAGAGTTATTAAATCCAACAGAATTAGATGGCTGGGACATGTTTTCAGACGAGCAGATTTGGACCCAGTTAAAAAATTAACTTTTTCAAAGATTGAGGGTACAAGAAGAGGTAGACCAACAACAAGGTGGTTGGATTGTGTGGAGAAAGATTTGGAGATCTTGAGTATTAATAGATGGAGAAACCTTGCAAAAAGTCGTGCCGTTTGGAGGAACCATACAAAGAAAGCCTTGGCCTGTACCAGGCTGTAGCGCTGCTGAAGAAGAAGAAATAAACAAGCACAGAGAGAAAAAACAGAGTACATATAAAACACATAAAAACTAAAACCAACAAATATCTCGATGACGTACCAGCCGGATATTAGATAGGAATTATACAGATAAAAGTTAAATTTCATAAAAAGGCCAATGGCTCGCGTAAAGCTAAATAATGCAAGGTGAGGGGTTTTCCCTCCTAGAATAGCCGAAACAGAAATGCTACAGCTAAAATATATTTTATACAAAAGTTTAAAATAGATTCAATAGGTTAAAAGGTATGGGATGGTGGTTTATTTTTTACATATAAGAGCAGTTTAGGACTGTAACAGATACAAATACGCGAGTCAAAAGTTCCTGAATTTGAAGAACGGACTAAAACGGATATCAGGTTTATTCGAATACAATTTACAAGATGTTGTATCAAGATTGGAGAACTCTGCACTGCCAGATTCGTTGTTAAGAATACATAAAAAAGAACCAGAGGACTGTACATCTACATCCCGTAGTTTTTGAGTAAAATGCAACAGAAAATGTATGACGTCATATCCGGGTTATTAAAAAACCTTTATTCGAAATATGAACTTTACTCCCGTGGGTGTCCTGTTTTATGGCCACTGTGATCTCACTCCTTTATATTTCTTCCAATGGGACTATCTGGAGGAATTGGTTTATCGAAACTCCGTTTATCGGAACTTCAGAAATTGACTTAGTTATTCGTTTCCACGAGGCATGTACTTTAGTGGACAGTAAAATGTTGGAACGCGTAAGAGTCAACCAATTCCAAACTCGAGCTTGTTTTGAATAAACGTTATTTTTCGTAAACCAGATATTACATCATATTTTCTCTCATTTTTCAAGAAAACTATTGGTTGTAGAGGTACAGTTCTTTGGGTAATTTTTATGTATTCCAAACAATGAATCTGGTTATGTAGAGTTTATCCGGTCTTGATGATACACCCTGTATAATGGTTTTGTTGTTCGCAATCTTCTTGCCAAGACAGATAAATCATCCTTAAGATCACTTTTCTTAAGTCTTTTCCTGGAACGGTGATGAAAATGAGACTTTGCTAGGTGCTCCAGTTTTGTTTCCGCTAATATCAACATAACTAAAAAGCTAGCTCAAACTTGGCTTGCTTATGGAAAAAATAAAGAGAAAAAATGACCACAGTAATACATCTCGATCCCTGTTTCCCTGTATTGAAAATTAAATAATTGCGATGATTTTAGACTCTCATAACATTTATGATATATATTATCAAACTGAATATATACTGTTATAACCGGGCTCTTGATTTCTGTAAATGATGATGAAGTAGTATACAACTAGATTAGTTACGCTTTAGTAATGATCATAACTATAATGAACTCTGAAGGGTTATTACATACTATGCGAAATGCAGCTGAATCGGGAGCATAAAAGATTTAGCAACTGAAGGATATTAATAGATATTACTGTTAGAGGGAATAATCAGTGGACGTGATATAAATAGCAATAACTCATCAAATACACAGAACTGATGGGAGCTTACATATCCTCTACAAATGTTTTCAGTAAAATATTCGAATTCAGATACAATGGTATATTTTCTTTGCTTAATATTACAACTATTTCATTTAACAAGTTAGATATGTTCTATATATTTCAACTGATTTTAAGTAACCTCTCTTGTTTCAATGTGCATGTGGCTCATAACATGTAATCATAACACGGAGCAGGTTCTGTAATAACTGGCCATAAAAAATTACTATTATATCGTCTTGAAACAACATAGATTTTATTGTCTATTTTTACATTTCCTTTCTACATGCATTATATATTGGCTATAATCTTTTTAATATAGTTACATAGGTGGTACACATACGTAGAATGGTGATCAAAACTTAAGCAACAGTTTGGTTTTTGCCATAACTTCACGAGAAATCATTTGAGAGACATGAAATTCAGAAATGAGGGAGAGTAATATGTACGTAAAAGGTGAAAAAAGCATCGGCGCTGAAAAAGGAATACAATGCATATGGTATGGAATCAAACAAAAACAAGGTTTATTGAACGCACAGTATCGTGACTCATGATTGTCTATCCAAAAGTAAAACCAAAATGCAGATGCTCCTTAATATAGGATATGTCCTCTCCTAACTGCAATGGTTGATTCGCACCGTCTCCGCATACCCAGAACCAGCTGGTAAAACATTTCTTGCGATAGGAGTGCCCATTCCTCAATCAACATCTGTTTGAGTTGTTGGGTGTTCTCCGGAGGATGTAAGAGGGCTGCTATGCGTCTCCCCAAAGCATTCCACACATGTTCGAAGGGATTTAAATCATGAGAGTACGCTGGCCAATCCATTCGAGTGATATCTTCACTTTTCTGTAGCTCCTCAACAGCAAGAGTCCGATTTGGCCACCTGCTGCTTAAGTTTTGCACACCAGTGTAAATAAATGATTAGATTTATTTCCATCAATAAATGTGGTGCAGGGTTTAGTCTAGAAGAAAGTAAACTAATGACTTCTTCAGACAAAACTTGTTGGAGTTCAGGCACGGTATTACTGACGATGGGTCTCGGGTTCTTACGGCATCTGAGGCGCACATCATAAACAGTGATGGAAAATTAGTCAAAAGTCATACATAATTTTCCAAAACTTCTAAGAGTTTACAGAGGGGTCAGTGGATAGATGAAGTAATCGCTTTTCTTAAAATAACACTTTCACTTCGAATGCTTTTAACTAAAACTTTATTTATAAAAATAAGTCATGAATTGACTTATTGCATGAAAATTAAGCCAGGTTATTCAACAACTGTAACTTAGGAGTTCCCATCAAGCAAGGCTGAGCAGGCTTAAATATGTAGCTGCAGTAGGTAACTGCACATGGCTTTCAGTCACGATTAAATATCTGTGACTGAAAGTAAAAGTTAAGCGCATAGGATGAATATCATTAAATCATAATGAGGTCATGTTGTAAGGAAGAATTTTTTTAAAGTTTCCCAACAAACAGCAAGTCTGGAATCAGACGTCAGGACTTCTCCTAAACTGCACTATCCTTTGAGGACAATGCTTTTGTTTAACCAGGAGACTTCCAACGCCACTCTACCTTTTCTCCTAAATCCCCCTTTTTTTCATTTTATTGTGTCGTCCAGTGGTTTCTGAGATCCATTTTAATTTGCCAATAGTAAGATTTTGGGGATGTAACCTTTTTTTCTTATTTACTTTCAATGAGCATTCGCGATTCTCCTCCGAATGTATCCCTGGATCTTATATTAATTTCCTCACAGAATTTTTTTATGTTGCAAGGAACCACAGGTCTTGATCTTTTGGCCTTCCGTCACCCTTGTACACTGAATCTTAACACTAAGACACTATTCTTAAGACACTATTTTTACACATGTTGCATTTAATTGTTTGTTATAATACTTATCTTTTTTGCAGGATTATTCTGCTCTGATTAACTTACCTCTATATATATATATATCAAACCTATATTTCCTTATAATAAATTGCCACATGTCTATTTACTGTATACCAAAACGAACAAATATCATTTGAAAAATAAAATAGCCTTCTAATAACATCTTAACATTTAGTAACAGTAAGTATATATATTGTGACGTATTGAGTAAAGGTAGGCGAGACCATCAAAAATACAGGCTGAACATCTATTTACTCTTGAGTAAATGCTTTATTCATGGGAATAATTATATACATTTATGTACAAGATTCAGTAAATTCAATTACTTCTGGAATCTCGTGCCCAGATAAACGTTAAAAATATACAATACGTGTGTACAGTGAAGCTAGTAACACAGGAATAGTTCGCTAATGAGTGCCGGTACGGGACTCAGTCACTATAATCTACCGATCTGATGATCCGAACAGTTGACTTCTACACTGAGGCTCGACACGCTCAGAGTACGTATCTCGCTGGAGTTCGATGAGAATCAAAGGATGCAGGATGATCCAAAATGAGAGCAAGTGCAGCTCTCAGCGACCAACTTTAAAGCACGAAGTAAAAAATTATTAAAGGTAGCTGGAATGAGATCCCGAAGTCGAATGTCGACTTCTTAGCAGAAAGCAGAGACGCTGGCGGTCTCTGAAGGAAAGCAAGTTCCTACAATTCGGAGAGACAAGTAGACTCTTCTCTTGCTCATCCAAAATAAAAAAAAACTCCTCCTCCTCTTGGCTCAGCCAATCTCCTAAATAGGACTCTCGGTTGCCCATGACGTCATTCTTTCCGGAACCTTCAAGATCCAGGCTTAGGCAATTTTGTGGCCAAACGACCCGCCTGGCTTAGCTGACGAGTTTCCAGATGTGGCCGAAGTTCTTTAAGTTAACCGACCATCCATCCTAAATATATTAGCGGCACCGTTACTTGGTTCACATGGGGACCCACCGTCACTCGATTTATAATTATTATCAGAGTCTTTTGACCGCAATAGATATCATGAAGACTTAGACACACTGGCTTCGGCGTGTTGACAGTTTTTAATTTACTTCCACTTAAGAGACTACCTCTGTTTTGTGCCGGAAACCTTGTACACAAACTCCTTTGTCTGGACCACACGTTTCTACCTACCGCTAACAATAATTGTCCGCTGCGAAAGGTCACCTTCAGTTCTTCTTTCGATCGGGTCATGTAACGGATTGTTACAATATATATAAAATATATATATATAATATATAATATATATATATATATATATATATATATACACTCCATAAATTAAGGATAATTCAGAATCACACAGAAATTGAGCTCTAAAATAAAAATTTCACCTGTAGAATTATCACACACATCTTGAAGAAGAATATGCAAATTGCAGGAAACCACCAGATGGCGCGGATAGTACGTCACAATGACGAGAGTGTATGAAAGGGGTATATAAGGAATGGTAGCAAAGAAGTAAAATTGTTCACAAGCGCTTTAAAAGCCTTTCAGTGCAATAACCGCATAGTTATGGCACAAAGGAAGCATTTGGATGATTTTTTACGTGGTAGAATTATCGGACGACTGGAATGTGGACGTACCCAGCTGGAAGTATCCGAGGAACTTGGAATCGCCCAGAGTGTCATCTCCAGGCTTTGGCAACGATTCAAACATGATGGTAATGTGAGTAGATGTTACAGCACAGGTCGCCCCCGAGTTACTACGCCGAATGATGACCGGTATTTGGCAGTTACTGCCAAAAGAAACAGACGGAGCACAGCATCAGACCTGTCTCGTCAGCTCTCTTCAGCTACCGGTACGACAGTTTCAAGGCAGACCGTGTACAGACGCTTAGGGAACATTGGTCTATATGCTCGTAGGCCTGTCAGATGTGTTCCCCTTACCGCAACTCACTGTCGCCTGCGATTATGCTGGGCTAGAGAGCATGCATTGTGGACACCGCAACAGTGGTCTTGTGTGATGTTTTCCGACGAGTCCAGGTTCAGTTTACATTCTGATTCTCGCCGGACTTTCATATGGAGAGCGCCAGGTACCCGTTACCACCAAGAGAACACCATTGAACGACACCGTTACGGTGGTGCAGGATGGCTCGTTTGGGGAGGAATTATTCTTGGTTCCAGAACTGACCTGCATGTTCAGAGTGTAACGATGACAGGCCACATCTATCGGGATGTCATTCTGGAACAACATGTACGTTTGTTTCGGGGCGCCATGGGTCCTGAATTTCTGTATATGGATGACAACGCGCCCGACTTCACCGTGCAAACATTGTAGACGAATGCCTTCAATCGGAGGATATCACCCGTATGGATTGGCCAGCATACTCACCGGACTTGAATCCAATAGAGCATGTGTGGGACATGCTTGGCCGACGAATTGCAGCCCGTCAACCCCCTCCCAACTGTCTATCGGAACTTCGGAGGGCATTGCTTGATGAGTGGTGTAATTTTCCCCAAGATCAGATTGATAATCTGATACTCAGCATGCGTAGGCGTTGTAACGCTTGTATTGCATCGTCCGGGAGACATACTCCGTATTAACCATCATACTAACCATGTTATACTGTTTTCTGTAAATAGGTTCTTTTTTGAAATTTGCTCCAGGGAGTAAAAATCGCAATTTTTATTAATTATGTCAAACATATAGCATCTTTTTTGCTCTTTACCTTTTGTTTAATAAATAGACTTTACAAGTAAGTCAAATTTGTTTTGCTTTTGTCTCTTTCATTGCCTGAACTTCATTATCCTTAATTTATGGACATGAGTGTATATATATATATATTCTTCAAAGTACTATAAAATATGCACTTATATAAATGTGTACATTAAATATTAATTCATACATGCATACATTATATACCACATTTATATAAACTATATACCAAATTAGTAGGCAGTATATAATATATACTAGATCCAAACCACCTAATTTTTTGGTATGAAATAAGTATTACCCCAGAAAGAAACAAAATATTTATCCAGTCCAGAAAGTTTTTAGGGTATTTTACACAATTCTACTTTATTCCTAGAACGCGTGCGCGGAGTTATCTGCGAGACGACCAAATCAATCACGCTGGCTGCGACGACGATAAATGTCTCCTAGTTACGGGAGGCAGTCCCTGCCCGTAATAATGTCAGATTTCATCAGATAACTGAGAAAATGTGTCGGTCTCGCCGGATGATGGAAAATGATTCTTTTAGTCAGCAGTTATCTAAAATGCGCTCCCGGAATCAATTTCAGGGCCACTTAAAATGAAATATTTAGCTTTAAACCGTTAAAAGAGATTTTTATTACTACTCTTTTCAATTTAGAGTTAGGTCTTGTCTCTTGAAGCGAGCCCATATTTTAATTCCCGGCTGTTGAAGGGTGAACTTATTTTCCCGTGCGAATATCAAATGAATGTCATATACTATAATAGATAAAATACATGTCCGTACTGTAAGTCTTGCAGATATATATATCGCATAAATATATAGTTTGGTTTGAAGAGTTATGATTAACTCTTTTTTTGCTTGAGAATGAATTTGACCGGGACTTACACTCTAAAGTCAATTCTAAACGACCATAACTTACATGGTAGTAGCGTCATTCAAACGACAGATTCCAGTCTTGTTGGCTATCATATATATATATATATATATATATATATATATATATATAATAAATAATATATATAATAAACTAGATAAAAGATCCATAGCAGCTCAGTTGATAAGCCTTTAGCCGGAAGGTTGTGAATCCCGAGTCGATCAAAGACTTAGTCATGTTCAACTAATGGCAGTCAAAGCCCGTAAAATAAATTCGTGGTCACAATATTCTTCAAGCTGAAACGATATCTTTCGGGTGGCAGGACCAAGCCTGAGGGTCTTCTTCTGTGTTCCTCTTTCCAAACTTCGAAGAATCCTGTAAAGTTCCCGCGTCACATGCCGACCGTTCCTTTTTTTTTTTTTTAACTTGCTATGATGAGTGACTCGGCAAAGCGGTTAGCATAGTAAAGACTAAGGGGCTGCCTTCTGCAGCAAAACCAAAGGGCCCCACTAAGGGGACCACTGTTTCTTTTCTTTTCTGCTCCTTTCTTTCTTTTCTTTATGTCATTAACTACTTTTTCAGCCCCTGAAGCCATAGCGAAGCTACAGAGGGCCTTTTTCAGACCAAGTTGAGTCACGGAAGTTCCGCAGGGTGGACCAAAGTTCCTTCACAATAACTTGAGAGATATGGTCTCGCGGTCCACGGTTGCGATTGTCACCTCTCTAAATTTCCTGTTCTTGTTTGGCTGAACAGTTTTCCGTCCTTAGGTGCAACGAGCACAATTCACTGTTCTTTGTTTCCCTTTACCTCGCGTGATTCGTTCTCACTAATTCCGGCGTTAAGTGGTCCGCTAAGCATCCATTTGTCTTCTAAATCTTTCCAGGCTTTTCTACTGTGTTTGCTCTGAATTGCGTCTACGACAAATTGTCTGGTGCCTTGCGGCGGGGTAGCACAGTACTTGCGATATTATACCAGCTGAAGTACCTGGAAGCCTCAAGACACAGGGCCCGATTTGGTACTTGATTGATTGTTTGGTTTTGTACCGGAAAGAACAAAATTGAGCGTGACCATGTCAAGAGCCAGGAGGAGAAGAGCTGAAGAAAAGGCACCAGTGACACTCGGGAGAAGTGATGAGAGCAGTACGCTTTCTAAGTAAATATTGTGTATAACTTTGTGTTGTGTATTATAATAAAATTATAGAAAATGCAAAAGTTCCTGAAGATAATTCTTGCTTGCAGTTTCCTTAAATCGAACCCCACGTGGGGTCGGGACAACCCCTTTCAGCTAAAGATTGTACTTTCATTTTCAGAACAAAAGACATAACCCTTAGTCTTAAATCGAGTAGCCTCGAGCTTGGCTCGTCCAAGTGGTTTTAGAAATGACGACAACAATAACATATTAAATATTATTCAAATATTGTTGAAACATAAACTAATTATAATTCCATAGCATAATGCAAACGGACTCTTATTGATCTAACTTTCTCATAAAATCATATTTCTTACTCTTTAAATGATCTCACAAAATCATTCAGTATGTGTGTATGTTGCTTGAGCTTTTTGGCAACACATGTGTGATTCAGCAGTTCTGTTTCTAAATAAGTTGAGATAGACAATTCTCACACGACTCTTAGCTCTCGCTGTGGGTTAGTGTTTGGAGCTCTATGGCCTACTTTTTGTAACACAAGGGCTAATGAGACCGGGATCTATTGCTTATAAGCCAATTCCGAACGTTACCAACAACCCTACAGTGGGATTCGAACCCACGAATTCCAGAACCGAAAATCACCGCCGTAACCTCTCGTTGGTACTGATTCGGAAATCATCACTTACGTTTTGTTCCTTTTCCAAGACAAATGTGTTTAATATAATGTATCGACTCTTCCATGGTTGAATAAAAATAATTTAAGAACTCTATCCTATGACTAGTCTTTTAGATTTCGCACATTTTTAAACTTATGTGTAATTATATAAAGGATTTTTCTGAATATAATTGATTGTTAAACATAGAAATGTATTTACCAGCAAAAGGTGTCTGAATTTTTCAAGTTTATGATATTGTCAACAATCTTGCCTTTATTACGGCAATAACCAGTAAGTTTTTAGTTAAGTGAAAACATTGTTACTCATAATAGTTTTATAGGGGCGACTTCATTTTTGGCGGCATCTCGACACGCATTCCAAATTTGTATGCTGTTTCTATTGTTGGGGAAAAATCCCTCCCTTACAGTGGCGTTGTTCCTGCTCCAAGCAAAGATGGACTAAGTAACTAGCTAGTAATCTTCTAGTGTTTTTTAATTACAAGAAATATAGACTCTTTTTTGGACCAAGGGAGGTGAAAAAGGAAATACAAAGGGGTCAAATGAACAAGCAGGAGAGGTAGAAGAGAAGAAGAATTTTCAGAGGGAGAAAGGTACGCGACTGTATCTGGAGATGACCTGGGATGCCTCTTTCTGGTAAAATGTCTCAAGGATAATCTATTTTTCATAAAAAATAATATGCCGAATTACGCTTTAAAGAGCAACTCCAGTACACTCAAGATGACGACTTCATTTTAAACAGATTTCAATATCAGTATTTAAGAATTGTTTTTAGAACATATATATATTGTGCCGTAGGCCCTTTTGTCCTTTTCTCTTCTCAAAGGCTAGGGTCTGAGAACGCAGCTGGTAAATCTTCATTGACGGTCTTGTCTTCTTAAAACAACAAGCTATCAGAATCTTGAATTTTGGTGAGCCATATGTGAGCGCGAACGAACAGTGGCCCTGGTGACCTTTCGTGAAGGAATTGCTTAACCAAAATAATAGGTGCCGCATGTCTTGCATTTATTCAGCAGACTTGTTTAATTTCTCGTTGAAAACGGTAGAAGGCAAAATAAAGCCGTAATTGGAAAAAAAATTATTAAATTTATTAGTTAAATTGCGCTTTTTCTTGTTTCCGACTTGGCCCTGCACCCTACAACTAATTTGCGCCTGATTGAAGTTGTTATTCTTTAGAAACAGGAGTAATATTTTTATTTTTCTTATTTGGTTGAGTGCTACGGTTCTACTTTTTGCAACACTAATAAGATATAAAGTTCCGAATACGAACATCCATCATGTGATTAAAAACTACACTAATCATCGTTATTTTCAATAGTCATATAAGATTTCAAGATATATCAAAAAATCTATAGTATTCAAAGTAAGTTATAAAATTACTGGAAAAATGCTTGAAGGAAATTTACAATTCACTTCTTACTCGTGTACCGCAAATGTACGTTGAGTAATGGATGGTGAAACACTATAGTTTCAGAGAAAAGAGGAGAAAATAGGATGCTCATTACAAATCTGCAGAGGAAATATCAACCTCTCATATATCTACACGTCCTAGATCTATACAGTGTATACTGAATTATAGATCCTTAGTGTTATTTTTGTATCAATTATCTCAGAAAGATATAAATATTCAATCAGTTTCGGAAGTTTCCGCTTATTTTATTCGCTTCTGTCTCATCCCTAGAACGCATCCAAGGAATTATCTCAAGACGACGAATTCAATTACAATGGCTATGACAACAATAAATGACTCCCAGTTTCAAGAAACACTCTTATTGAAACGTGTTCCTAATAAGGTTTTGCGTCAAATAAATAGTAAAAATCAATCTCGCCGGATAATAACATTCTTCAGTGAGTAGTTATATAATTTTTTTTCCAGAATCGGCTTAATGCCATATAATTTTCCTGGTCATTGTTATTGATACGCGATGTTTTATCTAAATCGCTAGACAGTGCTATAGGTTCTTTTCCTAATTATTTTTCGAAAGTTAAATGTTTACGTTACTATTTTCATCATAGTTATATTTTGTATCATCATACTTTAATTTAATTAAATTAATGTTTATTTGAAATTGTTTAGTTAATTTATTACTTATACTGTTTTTTTTCAAGTTTTAATGCCACTCTGCATGTTCAGTATTATTGTAGATATTTGTTTAAACCGCATTACAGCACAAAAATCGGTTTAACAAATGCAAGAGTTCCTGTTCACGCGACTTCTAATTTAGCTCCCTCTACTGTATGGCAAAACATTTCTGACTGCATAGCTTTGTGATTCCGAATCGCCTTTTTAGCCCACTACATCTCCTGTACATATGGTAGTGAATCACTCTAAATATGTATAATGCAGTGAAATATACATTAACATTCTACATTTCACTACTCTAAAATCTAGTGTTGTCTGTTGAAATATGAGCACACAAATTTATTTTTAAACAAATCAAATTTTGTCATTTTAAAAAACAAACAGAATAACGCAATAAATTTATTTTATTAGTTTTAAGTGAGCTTTTTAAAACGTCAGCCAACCTCAAATTCTGTGACTTTCTCAGAACTGTCTATGTTATATATAAAAATATTCCTTCCCGAATGGTTTCTAGCTTTCCCCAAGGAGGCCACTCAAAACAGAAAATTAATCCTTAGGTTACGTGACATTGCCATTTATTTCACACACTGGACAGAAGATTAGTAGAAAAATTGCGAGTAAGATTGTATACTGACAGAACTATTGCAAATATATATCTTTCGAGTTAGTATTATGGTTAGAAAGGAATATTTCTATATAAAGGAGCTTTGGAGTTATAATAAAAGAAGAATATTTTACATGCATTCAAGATAATGGCTTAATATATTGAATCAGATTTGGCTATTTAAAAAACTATATATATATATATTAGATAAAACTAAACAAATACTAATAAAACTGTCTGTATAAATAGGTTTCTAAGGGGTTGTATTTAATATACCGAGAGAGATTAACCTAAGGCAAAAAGTATAAAATATTGGAAGGAAAGTTTATCATGTATGCATACAGCATCCTTTTATTTATAAGAGCTTTTCCCACAGTACTACAAATAATACAGTACAAAACACCTAAGAATATATTGCTTCATAGGATATTCTAGGATAAAATAAACATAAAACATTCATTTCATAGAATATTTCTTATGGAAATAAGTGGTTTTTTTTAGCTTTACAGTTCACATTTTGCTACACAAGAGATAATTAAACCGAAACGTACTGTTGAAAGCCGACTGCGATCATCTTAAATCATCCATGCCACTAGCGAGATTCGAACCCTCTGAGTCTGATACTTGAAATCAGAGTTATAGAGAATCTATCATCGTACTCGAGACTTACTTAATGAGACTATTTACTTTGGTTGGACCCTTGTTGTCCAATGGATACCTAGTCATAGTGGCATCTGGGGCAATGAAAAAGCTGATACTCTACCTAAGAGGGGTTGCAATCTCCAACAACATACTCCTCCGTTGTCTTATTCCTTTGCATGCAAAATTTTTGCAAAACTCTGACCGCCAGACTCATATTTGTAATGCTAGAGGAAAGAAGTGGTGTCAACTGTTGACTATCCTGTGCCAATGGAGCTACCTCGCCATATTTTTACTGCAAACTTCAAGATAACTACATCTAGAGCCGTAACAAAGGTGGCACTTGCCACGGGTGCATCAGTTATAGGGGCACCACATCGTGAGAAAAATGGCGTCTGAAAGAGGACGATTTCGCGAGTAGAAATAAGGAAAAGTTGAAAAATAATTTTTTTTATTATAAAATCCAATGTGTTAAAAAATATTTTTTTATGAATTTTTCTTTTTTTAAAAATAGTTCTAGAGATTGCACTTGTTACAGATTCTTACAAAATGTTTACCAAACACAACTAATATGCTCTAATATCAGGGTATTTGTTTTAAATTTTAAATTTATTAAATTTATTAAAACTAAATTTTTTTTACTAAACTTTTTTTACTAAAATATTTTTTTACTAAATTTAGATTTAGAAATGCTTCAGTTTTTTTAAGAAAATTCAACGTATTAATAAAAAAATATTCCCCTTAATTAAACTTTTCAGTTTATCAACAAAACAATAGCCTCAGAGGGTTCAAAAATATTTTTAAGTATTAATAATTAAAAAATAGATGAAAAAATTAAAAGTCAATTTACTAGGAACACTTTAAGAACTAACAAAATATTTTGAAAGTTCATTCTGAATATATGATATAGAAAAAAAAACATGTTTAGATATTTTCTCACTATATATGGTGGTAGGGGCGCAGACCAGTTTTTTGCCACGGTCGCTAAAGGACCTAGTTAAGGCCCTAACTACATCACATGACTTTTTAAACTCTCACCTAAACCATATATGTTTGGAAGACTCACCTAACTGTCCATTTTGTTCATATGGGGGAAAATGGATTTTAATCATCTCTTGATATATACCTGTTTGAAGAACTACCATTTTAACTCTGATAACTAGATTAACAGGGCAACTTTGTATTGGGCTGCACGTGGAGAGCTGTGGTCTCTTGACTGTCTCTCGGAGTAGGAAGAAAAAAGATTCAGTTATTGTAAAGCCTTTATTAACCTTTCAATGCCTAGCGCCTCATTTAAGATTCCGCTTAAAAAATAGCTTGTAGAATTTTTATGTTTTCTTAGAAAGAGTTTTCCTTTAGAGAGTAGGTAGTGAACAATCTTCTAAACAATCTACAATTACTTTAACTAATTTCAATTATTTAAAAATTTTCTATTTGTATCGACACTTTATGATTTTCGAACAGCGCATATAAGTTTATTTTCTCGGTACATAGACTGAAATCATGAAAAAATGCTTTACTTCTTACAAAACTCCATTTTCCAGTACTTATTTTACTTGTAATATTAAATTAATATTTTTTCACGAAGTTTTTCCTTTTTCATAAATGGCATCCTTTGACGTTTAAAACGATAAATGATAACTAGCGTGGCATGCTTTACTATTCAAAGATGTTTGAACTTTATTTTATTTTGTGCAGTCCATAATAACTTAGATTTAAGGTATGCATCGATATGTAATTGACAAAAATGATTAGGTCATTAAGACGTTAGACTGAACACAGTAAAAAATGCAATTATGTGTGGTACTGTAATCAGAATGTAATATTGCTGCATAAAGAATGTTAATCAAAGAGCTCAGTGGCCGAATGGTCAAAGCACGCGATCCAGACCCGAAGATTGTGGGTTCGATGCTTGCCATGGCGGTTTATCCAAAGTACGGATTTTTAAGGATCCAAAGTACGGATTTAAAAATGTTATTTATTGTTTCCTTATGTTCTTGAACATTCTAGATCTTTCTTTAATATGTAAATTAGTTATTTCTCGAATATTCTGTTCGGGCATAAAGCTGATACCCACTAGTTGTAGGCAACTTCTCGATCTTGTAAAGTTGCGAGTTGCTACTTAGCTTCAATAAATTCTTCTGTTAAGTTAAACGGTGTGTTCATTCGAATCTTCGTGACAATATATATACTTGTTCAAAAGAAAAAAATCATATTATAATATTGATTTGTCATGTAAAAATATGCATTCAGCTTAATTTCTTTTCCAACTAGTGATTATACTAATAGCAAACTTTGTTTTGATAAAGAATAATATTTTACTCTCTGAATAACGTGATTATATTTTGTTATTCATACAGGTCAAATTGTTCTTAATCCTTTATCTATATAAACACTCTGCTCTAATAATTTACAACAACATTTTCAAAAACCAGTATCTAAAGCTATAAAATTGCAGTTAAACAGATAGTCATTATATTCAACAAAACGCTTACCTTCGTTTAACAAATGGGTCTTAACAACTCATTCTTCTCATATTTCATAAAAATAATAATAACGTGCCAGGAATATTACTCTCTTTACTATTTAACAAAACAGCGGTATTAACCCATAAAATTCACTATAATTAGAATACATACATAAAGTTTTACGGTCATTAAAAGAGATGTTTCTTGCAGAAGAGTAATTTATATTTCGGGGTCTATCATGAACAATCTATTCTCTTAAGTTAAAAGTGTTTTAAGAGCACTGTATCTTCCCTCAAGCTTCTATCTTCCCTCAAGCATTGACTGAAACGTTAAACACATTACTACTTAATTTCATTTTGAATTCAAGGAAAACCTCATTATATCTCTTAATATGCATGCAGGAAAAGGGTTGCCTATGATATCAATTAGAGACTGTTTGATATATGATGTGGCACGGTTGAACGCTATTCAAGAAAGAGACGTGTGGAAAGTTTTAACGATAAAAATTCCGCCTATTGGGATTTGAAGTAAGAGACATAACTAATTTACCTTCTCGGGTGTTGGAAATTTATTACCATTATTCTCCCAGTGGAAGCATTAGTAGATTATTTAACTACCAGAAGATTACTTAGTTACTCATGAGTACTATTTTAGATTAAAAAGTTATTTTGCCTTTCCTACATTTTAAAAATTTGTTTTTATAGTTCAGGATATCTGTTAGGGTAACCGACCATGTATAAATAACGATTTTCCCGTAAAAAATCGAAAAACATTTTACTCATTAATTTTAAAGATCAGGCATTTAGTTTTTTAAAACAGTTTCCAGTTTGTTTTTAAGAGTCATTAGAAGTCAAGATCCAGCTATTTAATTACAAACGGATGCGCACTTTTAAAGTGTAGCACTTTACTGTTAACGTAAATCAAGTAGTAAAAAAAGGATTGTAGGCGTTAAGTACAGAATTAAAATATTGTAGCCTATTTTTGAATGCTTATCAAACTGAAAATACATCCTTTCTTTTTACTAAATTAATCTTAACATTAAAAATAAATCAAAGAATAAATTTTGAAAAAAGTGTTATTTTCAAAATTTAATGGAATTTTAACTGTATGTTGTTTATGATATTATGCATGTACACTCAAGAGCCAAAACATTATGACCATACCTACATTTTGCAATGAACTCGTCTGGATGACGTGGAAGTTACGTGATAAGATGGAAGTGGTATTTAACTGCTGCTGGAGAGTCCGAATAATCCTCGTCGGGAGACAAGTTCTGTCCCCGGCGAAGACAATATTTCGAATTCTAAATTAAAATTAATAAAAATTGTTTTTTGCGATTATTTATCATTATTTAGGCCCTTTTTGGATTTTTAGACTAATTTATTTATTTTTAAAACATATATTTTTATTTTTCCAAAATTTTTTAAACTTATCGTACCTGATCATTACTACTCAACAAACAAAAATTTATAACACTTAAACTAAGTCAATAAAAATTATTGCTATAATTAAACATTATTATTTAGGCCCTTTTCTGATTTTTAATACAGCTTATTTATTTTTAAAACTTATATTTCTATTTTTTCCAAAATTTTTAAATTTTTTTTTTGATTTTGCTCATTATCATTCAAACTTTTCGGCTTATTTTGTACGGATGTCACTGGCCACAAAAATAATTCATGTTTCACTATCCCTAAACTCTCTACTCTCTAGTTTTGTGTTATGAACTCACGAATCCACCCCTCTATCTCTTTGCTCTTTTATGTGTTTACGACTCATAATGTTTTGGATCTTTAGTGTATTGAACCAAAAGGTTATAAATATATTCATTAAGACGTGTATTATTAGTATTTGAAGTTAGGCACATTTTTCTTGATGTCTCTCTCGATTTCTTATAACTCATTTATACTTAGAACGTTATCATTCTTTAGGTTCATTGCATACATAACGGGTATGTTTATATTTATGCAACTTATATGTTTTACATATTTTAGGTAGGAATTTTGTCGCAAAGTCAAAAATGGTTTTTATTTCTCAATGTTTTATATAACATAATATTGAAATTCCTTCAAGAAAGATTTCCATAAAACCTTTTTTTTTTTAAATTTTGACTGAGAACGTGGTCAATTACCTTAAAATATATTTAATAAAGATAATGTCTTAAAGTTGTGACTTTTATTTAAAGATATTTTCACTTGTTCATTTTTGTCTGTCTTATAGCTAAATATTTGAGGAAATTTACTACTTAAAATTCATTAATATCTTTATGAGAAAATGAAAAGAAAAAAACTACTACTAGAGATTTCTAAAATGTTATTAAAAATTGTTACGTTCTGAATAAAAACACATTAAATGTTATCTTTAAAAAACCTTATATTTTATTACTAAATGTGCTATTCTTATAAAACTGATACTTACATTTTAGATGAAATTTTAACTACAGTGTATAATAGCGTCGTATAATTTTTTATGTCTGAGTAAGATCTTTATTATGATGTATTTCGTTAAATAAAACTTTGTCTTGGTGGATTATTTTTAGTCGTAGAAGGAAATATAAAGGCAGGAAATTCAGTTTTTAAGGAATTTAATCCCGTTATAAGTATACAGTATAATTTTCAAACAGATACTCGTTGAAGCAAAAACATTTGCAGAAATACGCTCAAAGATGTGTAGTTTTACACACTGAAAACATTTATAAAATTTTGATCATATTTTTGTTATTCTTAACAATCAAAAATTAATTTTGATGTTTTTAAAAATATGTAAAAATATTATCTCTAGTAATCTTTACAAAAAATGCTTTACAAAATTTGTAATAATTTGTTTTTAAAGTTATTTTTAATACCATGCTCTTTTCCTAATTTTATCTGAGATTTTTTTTAAATTTAAACTTTCACATTATCTTTTCTTGTAAGAATATCAAGAAACAAATATAGGAATAAATCTTCGTCAATACGAAATTCTCTATTCGATTTATTTTCCCTATTTTAAATGTTTTACATTATACCAGTTTCCATTAATATATGAATTCATGTATAATTCCCATTGACTCTGTGTCTTTATTTGGAGTTTCAGCAAGTCAGAGGTTGATAGGTAGACTCTACTATTATATTTCATAGGCTAATAAGGCCGGTTATACTGCTTAAAACAGATTCAAAACAGCTACAGGTACATAAGGAACAGTAGTATCTGAATACACCTGTCCTACTTGTTCAGTATTCCGTTGTAAATTCCAAGAAAATAGTAAGTTTTTTTTGTCCAACCGTATACACGTGCACAACAATTCTTTAAGCAGAACAGTCAATATCTCTTTCATTTGATAGGCTAAGGCCAAATTTTTTGGCGAGAAGTCCCAGATAGACTGTGAAATATCGTTTACAGCTTATTAAAAACGTTTACTAACATCCAGGAAAGCAACTTTAATTGAAACTAATAAACACCGATATGCTCCGAACTATCTATCTGATAATATACCCAAAAGCCTCTAGTCTGCGGAAGATGGAAGATTGTGATAAATTAAATTCTTGATTTCGAGCCAAGGATTCATTCTGATGGCGTAAGTGGTTGGGAGTATTGTATCGGGAGTCGATATAGCTGGAAACTAACAGTTGATATTAGACAAAATCTCCAAAGGAGAAAATCCACGTGGGTAAAAAAGGGAGTAATACCGGGTGATCCAAAAGTCAGGACAAACTTTAAAAATGAATAATTCGAAAACTAATAAAGATAAAAAGATGCACTTTGCACCAAACGAATGGAAAAGGTGCCGGATTTTGTGTGGCAATGCAACAAAAATAATTCCGTTGGCGAACAACAGATGGCGCTGTCGGATTTCTGATGTAGAACCGACATGACTAGCAGCACTAAAGATGCCATCCACCAAAATGTGTCTGCCATAACGCAAGAAATGCTACTAAATGCTGTGAACAGTGTGGTGACTCATCTCACAGCTGTAGTTCTGAATGATGGACAGCACATTGAACATTTACTGTAGTACTAATTAACTGTAATTAAGTTGACTTGTTGTAAACATTTCTTCATTTGTAAATCATCTTTTGGTGCTATAAAGCACTATAGCGCCATCTGTTCGTAGCTAACACAACTATTTTTTTCTTTGCCACTTAAAATCCAGTATCTTTTTCGTCCGTTTGGTGCAAACCGTATCTTTGTACCTTCATTCGTTTTCGAATTATTCCTTTTTTTAGTTCGTCCTGACTTTCAGATCACCCGGTATATCATCCACCAATTTTCGTGTTAGAATTGCCTCTTTTGTACACATACGTTACATGAGTTTCCATTTCTTATCCAACAGCTTTAAGACATTTTTGGCATCTGGTAACCGTGTGAATGAACGTAACAACGTATAACAACTGTTAGTCTAAACGAGAACTTCTTGAATTGCTACACCAAAGTTAAAAACAGGTTTATAGCAAATTATAAACAAGATTATGTCACTTAGTTGTCTTAAAGTGTGAGAGAATTACACTTCTTGTATTAAATTTGTGAAACTCTTGCTACAGTAAGAAAACTTTATAATAACTCACCATGGGCCATCTATCCAGAGATTTATCCTGTGTTTTCTGCAGAAACAGCAAAATGTTTTGGGCTCTTGCCAAGACGCTATCTTTTACTATATTTTCATTTCAAACATACAAAAAAGAAGTACTTGTACACATCTATACTTGAAAATGTCTGGACATTCTAAACGAGCCATGAAAATGTAATGCTTAAGTCCATGTAAAGATCCATGGACATACTGCTTCCCCTTTATGATGTCCCAAACTCCAGGAATGGTAATGTGTTTTTAGTTCCTACTTTCTCACTTCATAACATACCAATACTGCTTTCGTTTCCACTGCAAAATGTAACAGCCAAATGCCATGAAAATATTCGATTGATTTTTAAGTCTGCTTGTTAGAAGTACGAATCCAC
>CM063505.1:114746711-114794211 GCA_032207245.1 Pardosa pseudoannulata | reverse complement strand
CTAAAACCTTCCATATACCGGATTTACCAAAAGCTTGGAAAGAAAGTAACTTTTTTGTTATAGGAATATTTTGTTGCAGTAACTCGTATATCACAGAGTGGGTTTCAAATTTTACTGTACAATCATTTTTCTTTTCATCCATACTTCCAGCTGGGGACTATGATTGTTTATTCACTGTTGCAGTCTATTTGGAAAGTCAAGAATAACGTTACGATGCTGTTCATCAGAAAATTTTCTATTCCATAACGGATCTTACGTTTTAAGTTTTCACTATTTCTAATCTTCTCAGCATGAAATAGGTCTTATCATGACCCCATAGCCAATAGTCACAAGCCTTAATGTCCTGGGATTTGGGAGGTTAAGATGTCAATCCTCTACGACTAATCAATTTCTCATTTAAGGCATCATCAAGAAACTCTTGCACTTCACTCAGTAATTAAGAGAAAGCCTCATCTTGCTGTAAATGGCCATCATTCATGATTCCCATTCTCCTTATTTGTGCCACTGGAAATGTTTGTAAAACGTTGGTGTCGCCGGTTTGCTGTAGTGTTTTTGAAAACATAGAGTCGAATTAATTGCTTCATTCTTAAACCACACCAACTTTTAACTTTTTGGCAGTCACGTTCATGTGTCTAGGAGTCGGCGGTGTTCTCCGTCTTAAAATTCGACAGTTATAACGATTAACTTCTTGATAAAAATATTTTTAAACTTTCCGATACATGAAAACTGAATCAGCAATTTGATATATGAAATATTTTCCTTACATGAAACTAATTCTAACTTATTAAACAACGTTTTAAGGAGAATCAGCGTGAACGTACAAACAATTCATAATATATTTTTGAAATTAAAAAAAAAATATCTTAAAATTCGACAGTTATAACTATTAACTTCTTGATAAAAATATTTTTAAACTTTCCGATACATGAAAACTGAATCAGCAATTTGATAGATGAAATATTTTCCTTACATGAAACTAATTCTAACCTATTGATCAAAGTTTTAAGGAGAATCAGCGTGAACGTACAAACAATTCATAATATATTTTTGAAATTAAAAAAAATTTTGCAACTAAATTTTAAACTTTCCTCTGTTATACACGACTTACTTCACGAAAATATACCTAAAATCAAAAATGTTATTGACGTCTATTTATTTTGCAGAGTTTTGGAAAATTCTGTACATCGATTGACTCACCCTTAAACTCACTGCTATCTCAATTTTTTAAAAAGTGGACAGAAGCCAATGGAATGATTCCTATGTGTTTTGTCGCTTAATCCTTCTTATCGACTACGAAACATTACGAGATATATCTTGTACATTTCTGCCAGTGTTTGAGTTTGGGGGGATGCTACGGTCGATTTTGAAACTGCATCCTCTTTGACTGACACTTATTGAGGATGCACCCCTACTTCCTGAGGCACAAAGACGCTGAAAGCTTTTCATGGCTTTGTAAAAACCATTCGAAGCATTTCGTGCGTAACAGATGTATCTCTAATTGCACCACTTAAATATGGATAATTTCTTTAAAAAATATAAATCATTCTCTTAAAGAATATTTTATTTGTACTTTTAGAATCCATTTCTTATGAATGATAATCGAGACTTGACGAGCGTATGTTATTAAAAATTAACAATCTATAACATCTATTTATAACAAGTAAAACAATAACATTTTCCCATTCCATTAGTCGAAAGGGTGAAGTAAAAAATCATAGAAAGCTTTGGCCATTACACAATAAACCTTTATCGTATTTTTGGAGACTTTTTTTAATCTGTGTGTTCCACTAGGAGGTTAAACTCACTGCTATCTCAATTTTTTAAAAAGTGGACAGAAGCCAATGGAATGATTCCTATGTGTTTTGTCGCTTAATCCTTCTTATCGACTACAACATTATAGATATATCCTTTCTATGCCTACCAAATGATTTGGTTTATTTCTTTCACGGTCTACTTTTTGAAACACGAGGGCTAATGAGACCGAGACCTACTGCTTAAATCCGATTCCAAACACCTACGATGCCATAGAGGGAATCAAACCCACGAACTCCGGTTCCGAAGGCCAGCACCCTAACCATTCGGCCATCTTTCGGCTCAGCCTACCAGTATGAGGTAATACTAAACGTTTAATATTGTTGAATTCCCAAAAGATTTAGAAATATGTGATTTCATCGCACCAAAACTGGCAACAGAATATTGTTGAGTCACATTCAGTGAAATAGCACGCCTTATTATTTATCCCGAATTCCACAAGATCTATTGAAAGACGAAGCGCATCCATATTCGGACATAATTTCCTTTGCCAACTCATTTTCTTTGAAGATTATAACAAAAGATTTATTTTAAAATCAATATTTCCCCATTTTCGGGTTATAGAAAAAGGAGTAAAAAGTTCAAGTACACACAAACAAATTCAGCTGCACATCATCAGCTTTACCCCACTTCTCCCATGAGCGCGATTATCCCAATACTAATTTCTTTCCATTTTAATACCTCTGAGGCATAATACGATTCATATTTCCTCCTCGAATTTCCCTTATTTCTTTCCCACTCCATACTATCTTATCGACACATTTTTTTTCAACCCCTTTTAGTGGATCGAAACCTACAAAACAATTTACAGGGAAACAAAACAAATCCAAAAGGTCTCCTATCTTCTCAAATGAGCATTTAAGTCATTACGGCTCAGATTCCCTCATGGCCTGGCCGAATTCTTCTTCTTTGTCGTTGTACTTAATTAGATTTCATCCTAGAAAAGTCTGATGGCGGCATTCTCCCACGTGTGCCGCGTACTCCGTTGCTAACCTCTAATGTTGCTGATTAGAAGTGCTCCGCGGGCTAATGACACTGCGGCTTGCATTATCTCCATTTCAAGGAATAAATTCTGGATTTAAGAATGGCTTCCGGATGCGTTGGCCAGTTGGTGATGAAGGATTATTGAATGTGTATTCATTTTCAGCTACTTTTTGACGATAGGATGTTTCAAATGAAACTGTTAGCTTCCTTTTAAATGGTATGCATTTCATATACACTACAAGTCAAAGGCAAGGATTTATTTTTCAAACCACTCAAGTTTTAAAGTTCAGAGTTAGATCCAGACGGACAATAACAGTTTTTCAACCTAAAGAGTTTTGCATGCTCCGCTTTCTTTTTCTAACGGAAAAATATTTATTTTTTAACATAATCAGATACATAATTCCATGGATGATGTAATTTTTATTCCGCATAATTTTAATACAAAAGGCAAATCACTTCTCCCGCAGTAGAATACAGACTACCAATTAAAAAAGTCTCGATATATTTCTTCGTGGAGTTTTACCCAAAATCATAATCTCTTTTACAAATACTTTTTTATTACTGTCTCATTTGTTAAAAATAACTGGTCTAATATGATACCAGTCTCAATTTCATGTAATTCCTTTTTGTATTACCTATAACATATACTCAACTGAAATAGCGTTTTACCATTGTTCCATTTGTTAAAGATACCTAGTCTAATACCATTCCATTCTCACTTTTACATACTGCCTTTTAATTGCCTTTTCAATTAATTATTGGTTTCAATTAATTATTGGATTGTCTTTTTGAAATACCCATAATATATATTCAATTAGAAATAGTCTTTTACTACTGTCCCATTTGTTAAAGATACCTAACCTAGTGTAATACTATTCTATTCCCACATTTACATACTACTCTTTTAGGATTACCCTTAATATTATAAATACCCTGTAAATAAAGAAGGGGTCTCGCTCGTCCATGGCTGTCCTTTCCGATGACCGCACGCCTCATTTCTGTACCTGCTCGCCTATTGTTACTGGAGCAGGTATCTTGGGTTCGCTAAAAACTTATATTGCCGACAATTAAGTACTGCAGCGACAAAATCCTTGACTATACATTTATTATTATAAATTATGTTAAAACATATTTACACTCAACATCTTACTCATAAACATGGCTGAAATAAGACCGAGGAAAAAACAAATTGTGCCGAGCGGAAAGCACCTCTCTCGGTCTCAGCTCTTTTCAGAAGAATTGTCCGTTCTCCGTCGTTCCGAGCGGGCATCTCTCCACTCCTCTTCGCGAGAGCCGGGGTGGAATCCCCCCCCCTCTTGGTCAAGCTTTCGCCTCCCTGGGGAAAATGTCCCTCTCCGCATTTGCCGCGGGCGGGGGTAGCATCCCTCGCTCCCTTCTGTTGAACTTTCACTTCCCTGGAACAGGGCTTGTCCACCCTCTCTTGGGGTGTCCGTCTTCGGCCGCCGAAAAAAAAAAGGTGCCCATGTAACACCAACTAGAGTCTTGAGTCTAGTATTACATACCCTTTTACCCCTGTCCAATTTTTTAAAGATACCTTGTCTAATTTGATTCCAGTTCCAATTTTACATTATGCCTTTTTAGAATCTCCCATTATATATCGTCAAATTGAAAAACTTTAATATATTAACAGTTTCTTTTAAGCTACACAACAACTATCATACCATTTTTTATTGTTTCGAGATCGCGAAAACATAAGCTTTGCCCATGGGTCAGGAGATGATTCTTTCACACTACTTTGATACTAGGCGGAATATTAATGCATTTTCTTGACCAAAAAAAAAAAAAAAAAGTAAGAATAATGTATCCTTTCTTTTTCTAGTGACACATAAATGCATTTCGAATAAATGATCAGATAAAAGGTGCGAAGTTGTATCACTCTGAATTTTAAAGATATTGTTCCTATTTCCGGAAACACTAGTCAATATGCTTCACGGAATTACTGACTGACAGTAACTGACAACTTGGATTCAAGATATCCATCAATATATTTGGCAGAAATGACTCATGCATTAATGTGTTAGTTTAAAACCTAGGTATTAACCTAGAATATAAATTACAGTATTCTGAAAATTACGTTATATAGAATGTATAAATATGATATAATTTTGATATAAAAAGTTCAGAATCTCATAATTAGTAAAAATCGCAGAAGAAGATTGAAACTATAACGAATTAGTGATTAAAAATAACCTAATATAATTATCTCAGTGATATTAACTCGTTTTATAGATATTACAAGTAAATATACACAAAAGAAAATTTATGTATATCTAAGCGATAAAATATTTTTATTTTATGTTTGATTTAGAGCGCTACGGTTTTACTTTTTTTCTACTCCATCCCCAATGTCATCAGTACCTATCGTTTTAAGCTGATTCCTAATGGCTACGAGCATGTATGCTATAAGTGGGATTCAAACACATTCCAGTTTAGAAGAACAGTGCCTTACCCATTAAACGATTTTTTTTAGGAATGTTGTCGTTAAATCAAAAATGCTATATTTTTTTCCTCTTGCCAAATTTTAATACAAAAGTGTATATATTGCTTTTAATCTACGCATTTCTTAATGTTTTATAATTCGATAATTTCAAGAACTTTAAGAAAAAAATTTCATAAAGAAAAATATTCTGTCAAAATTATATTTATATAGACTCTTATAAAAACAAAGATTAGTTCATTTAGTTAATTATATTTACGAAAACCCTGATTTTCTTAGATATTAATTATTGCAGTTTAAAGGGAATTTATAGACTTTCATTTTTTTTTTCTCCTTGAATATTTTTGTTTAATACTGCTGTCATTTTCTGCATTTTAAAGATTTAAAATGCAGAACATAGATTAGTTCATTTAGATAATTATCATTACGAAAACACTGATTTTCTCACATATTAGTTATTGCAGTTTAAAGAGACTTTTAAAACCATCATTTTTTTCTCCTTGAATATTTTTGTTTAATACTGCTGTCATTTTCTGCATTTTAAAGATTTTTATAAGTTTCTTTTCTAGTTTTAAAAAATTTAAAACACGCTTACTCTATAAAACTTTTTCTCCCTTTTACTGCTTTACTTTCCTCTCTCTAAATCTTTGTTCCTGCTCTAAAATCTTTCAACGTATATTTAAAAGAATACTAAGCAGATATATACTATAATACAAAAAGTAATTTAAAATATAAGTAAGGGAAAAATTTGCTTTGCATTTCCATTTATTTTCCTTAAAATTTTCCTTGAGGAATAAATTTTTTAACTAAAAATATTGTTTCATCTTATATGTTTAAAATAAGACACATTTAATGCATTAGTTAAGATACGTTTAATTATCTGTATTTTCTTTTATATAAACTATGCTTCGATTCAAACATAATAATCGTGAATAAAATTTTCATCTTGAATTATTTACTAAAATTTTTCGATTATATTAATTTATTCCTGTCTTCTGAAAGTTTAAATTAGTAAAAAAGCAGAAAGCAAACATTAGTAAAAGTTTCTCACTAACCTGACAGAGAAAATAAAAGTTTCAATAACTAAGATATGTTTTAGTCCTATCACTTTATTAGACCTCTTAAAATGTAGCATTTGCATTCGTTATTTTTTCATTAAGACAATTTAGTATAAAGTAAGCAATATTATCCATATCCAGTGTAGTAGAATTTAAAAAGATACATTATATTTTAGCACATAAATATTTATTTATAATCCAATTACATTTATTTCTAGTTTACTTTAGAAAAATACTTATGAAGCTTTCGTTCAGTTATCTAAAGAGAGGAGCTTCATAGTCATCCCAGATTACAGAATAGAGAAATTAGAGTGATACCAGAAGCATCAACATAAATGAGCTATCTGTAGATTATTCCCTATATAATAATAGCCTAAGTTATCTGTCCTCGAATTTATAAAGCGATTGGACCTGGAATGGATAGAGGCATCCATACTGGATTCTTAATGAGTTAGGGTTAGCAAAATTCAAAGCGAGTAAAGTTTATATTCTCCTAAACTCTCAATCCGATTCTAAAATAAATTGGTATAAATATACTTCATATCACAGCAAAAACTACTGTCATCTTTAAAACGTTCGAAATCCACACCTTCCCTCCTTTTCGAGCTTTTAATGCCATTATTTCAAGCTCTATTTTTCTGGTTAAGAGCAGACTATTAAATATATCAATTCATCACGTAATAAATAAGTAAAAATAACATTTTCTTCTATCATTATAACATCATTCCTTTAACCATCTCATTTAATCATTTCTTATTTTAAATTATTTAAATATCGTCTGCATTATTTTCATACTTTTTATCACTGAACTTAGATATTACGTAAATAATTTTCTTTTATATTTGAAATAAATAATAGATTAGATACATATATGATAATTTAAAATTTATCATCGATTATTTTTTGCTGCAAGATAATTCTCAGCCAAAAAACAAATGATTTTTTACCTACCTCATAGGATACTTTACAAGTTCTGGAAAATTAAAAATTTTATTTATCCCATCATATGGCTATATACTAGTTTATGTATATGTGGCATCAAAACAAAATGTCGTTAACGATATATTACGTAATAAGCCCTGATGGCCTAGTGGGCGAAGTTTGAACTAGAATCTCGGGTCTACAGATTTGAAAGTACCAGGTACATTAAATCCCCTTGTATATTCCGAGAACATGCAAGATAGATCTGCGTCTCGGTATCTCCTTTCACTGGATGGTATGCAAGTAAATAAAATGTACAGAATCACGAACAAAAAGTCTCATCCTGAGAATGATAGAAGTTGCAAGAAATTACAAGCGTGGCATCATGAGACTTTACACCCGTAATGATGGTGTATAAATATCAATATTGCGTAATATAAAGTCAATATATTAAAAACATTATTGGTGTCAACACAACACAACACCTTGTTGTTTTGCATATGCCACTTGGTCAAACCAAGCACGATTGAGCCGGAGGCAAGGCATTAAGGCAAAGGGGTGCGCCTTTCGTTTTTAACTAGCACCTCAAGGGGAAAGTATGACTTAAGATCAAGTGGGTACTCGTAATTTTGAAGCAGGGACCAAGAAGAAGAGCCATAGGCTAGGCCTGCCACCCCCAGAGGTATTGATTGGGAACTTGGAGGATATTGAGACCACGAACATATTTTCACAGGATGCAGGATCAGATGATGCAGGCACTACAGAACTGCCTGGGCCAAGCCCTCAAGTTCTGCATTACATGGGCTTTTGGCAAACAAAAATAAATTATTTGGTTATGACATGAAAAATAGGTATAAGAAATGGAGAGGAATGCTTGAGTTTAGGCTGAAAAAATAATAAAAAACTTTAAAAATAAAATTGTGAGAGGCTAAAATTCCTAGTCGGAATTTAATGAGAAGAAATTAGTTTAAGTATACTTAGTGAGTTTAAAGCACAGTATAAAATAATGATTATATTAAGAGTTTTTCTTTTAATCAAAACTGATAAAAATGAGGAGATTGAGCATAAAATATTCCAGTAGGTGATAAGTTAGAATCTAGCTGGCAAAAACCAGAGAGCCCGAGATTGGGATCGAGAAGAGAAATGCTCAGCGAATCAGGTTTGTTTTGGTTTGGAGTGCTACGGTCTACTTTTTGCAACACGAGGGCTAATGAGAACGGGACCTACAGCTTAAAGCCAATTCCGAACTGCTGCAAACATCCATGTGGCAGGGGGATTCGAACCCACGAACTTCGGTACCGAAGGCCAGCACCCTAACCAGTCATCTCCATCGTTCGGCTCTCAGCTAATCAGAAATGAGAATGAGGATTAATGGCAATCTTAGAAAGAGACTCACCAAGATGTGGCCGCGAGAAGCGCTAATTCAGAATTTTGAAGTAGGAGAGAAATAAGGGGGGGGAGGCATAGCAGTGAGCAGGATCCTGGGAGGACCAATCAAATTACAGGAATTAAACGACTAGCGAGTAGAATTTATTTGAAGTCGAACATATTTTACATGCCCCAGTCACCTTTAACGAACACGGTGGATCTTAGGCCGGTTCAAGCTTCCAACCAGCAACTCTCCAGTTACGAGAGCGTTGCCTTGACCGACTGAGCTACTACGGCTCATGACACCTCCTAAATTGATCGATCAGATATCTTACTGCCGAATTTATAAACAAAGCTTCCAGTTTTATTTTAATAAATAACTTTTAATTGTATGGCATCACAATCTGTTATATTCATTAAAACCGTGCCTCTGATCTCAAAACACTAAATAGCAACAATAGCGTTCAAGGCTATGAGAAATAAAGAAATTGTCTTCTTGTTCCAACTAGCTTCGAAAATAAACTTTTATATTGCCTTTTATTTTCCTCGCGATATGATTGAAGTGTTGTCCCATCCAATTTTTGCCTTCGCAAATGAGTTATCTCGTGAGTGGCACTTTTTGCCATATTTCCGCCCGCTTTACTCGTAAAAAGCCGTAACCAGGGACTGTGACCGAAAAACTACATCTTATCTTTGTTACTTTTACTGCATTTTTACGACCTCTGAAGAGAATTCTTTCGCATTGACCGACAAACAGTCGTCTCAATGCGAAAGAATTCTCTCCAGAAACAGTGCCGGAATTTATTATGCATAGGAACCAGCTGTACCTCTGAAAATATAAAACCGCATATTTGTTTTTTCGGTTTTTCTTACATATGTATTAGTAATGTCATGTTTTCGATTTTCAAAAATAGATTCTGTACTACACCAGATTCACTTGTATTCCTTCTAACAAACTCGTGTTACAAGTTACATTTATATTTTTAGGTTGTTTGAGTAAGCATTCAATAAGCATGCTGCTCTACCTGTACATAGATTAACAGTGATCGTGTAAATAAAAGTACCGATTTTTCAACAGGATAGAACGAGCAGATACTGTGACGTCGCTACACCCCATTGGCTTTACAAAGATGTTTTGTTAAAACCCAGGCCTAGGTGACATTCTTTCTGGGTTGTTGACACCAAACTACAAAGGGTTTTCGCTTCGACACGCCTTGAGATGTCCGAGGTGATTAGAAGATCAGACGCGGCTCTGAAATGTCAGACTGTCAGACGCCAATGAAAGGATGAATCGGAGGCTGGCAGGATGGCGAAGCGGGAAAGAAAAGACAATGGGAAGAGACATCAGGTGGCGAGAGTTTTAGCCGAGGAAGATTGACTACGAGAAAAAAAAAGAGAACGAGAGAAGGCAACGACAGGTTGCATTGGTGTTTTTTGGACTCCAGTTTTTGTGGGACTCAAGGATTCCAAATTGTACCGCTGTACAACGGTATATCTGTCGGGCACCTGACCGCAGATTGCTATTTAGGTTCTCCTCAAACTTGGGACTTTTGAGTCCGTACCAGCTGACCTGAGCCCTGTGATTACCATTCAAAAAATTTGTAGATAGCTTTATATCTAGTCAAGAATAAAAGTAGTTATTGTTGTAAGCTGTACGTCGTGCCACTACAACTTCGACACCAACAAGCTACCTGAGAATCCAGCGACATTACGTACCATTGATAACGAATTCTGCCCTTGTTCGTACCTATCCGAAAAAACACAAATATGGGACACAAATGCGATCTTCAGCCAAAAATATGTTTTAACATACAAATTAGATTATGACCAAAGTGACAGGATGGTACTTTTTGGTCACCAAAACGATCAAGTTCTCTATTGCTGCGAAAGTTTTTGTCTTGTCAAAACAATTATAATCTATGGAGCCATCATTTAACCATCAGTTAGGAAAATACTGATCTCAGAATTCCTAAACTAATTGAAAAGTTATTTAAAGTCCTCTGTCAATAAGGTTGCAAACCTTACCACTGAATGCTGCTATTTAATCTCTAAATGTTAGTTTCTGAAGTTTAATAGATTAAATCCTAGTTCTACCCTAACCATTTGAAGAAAGAAAAAATCATATCAAAAAATGTTTTAAAATTGTCCCTATATTGATCAATTTCATAGCAACAATTATGGAAAAAAAATGCGTAGTTTGTAAGTCTGTGTAGTTATGCACTGTACTCATAGCGTGTTGTAAAACCGTTACACAAAAAGTTTTCGTCTGCTCTCTTGGTTATTTCTTGATGCACACTGCTGTGCAAGTGACCATGTTCAGAACAGCTGCAACAAAAATTACACTACTACTGTCAAATTGTCACTACCACTGTCAACTGAACGAGTGACAAACCTATTTTTACAGTAATAGGGGGGATTTTTATTCTATTTTCGTTTCTATATTTCCAAATAAAGCACCAGTAAAAATAAAAGTAAAAAAAATCCCTTAACGGGCAGGGCAGAGTAACATTTCAGGGGTATGATTTTCATGGAATTTAAAAATCCAGTTTTTTATTTACTTGAAAGGCCTATAACTGATATTTAGGCACTGGATACTTAATCAGATTAGAGCTTACTACTCGTAGCTGATTTAATAGTGATAAACATCTATAACTGTGGGGCTTCTTATCTTTTACAACGCTAGTAGCCCAACTTCGATCATAAATCGAAAAACAACGAACATAGATAGAGGAACTTACGTATGCAAACTTTTGTAACCTGGTTTATAACAACGGAATGTATACATCAAATCAATGAGAACCATATTACAGTTTTACATATAATATATATTGTTTCCTTGTTGTTATAGTATTATATACACAAATTTACTTAATACATTTTCTATAGAATTTTTATGTACAAAAAACTATAATTTTCAGATATGAAGTAAATTATTTTACAATTTTAATGATAAAAACAAAATGTAATAAATGCGTTAATAAAATTATAATATGTAATAAATATATTTGATCAAATCTTTGAAATTTAGGGTAAAACTTGTGCGTGATAATTGGTCAACAGGGAACGATCTTTAAAATTCTCGAACTTCATAGTGGAATTACTCGTATAAGATGCACTGCAGTTTATTGCACGACAAATTAAATTGGTAGCAAGCAGAATTATTTACGGTTTACAGATTGCTGTCTAATCGGTGAAGGTTTTAAATAAGAGACAAATTACAGATGTTGCTGATAAGTTTTTGATGCAAATTCAGTTATAACAACTCATAAGTGTCAATATTTAAAATCAGTATAACAAAGTATTAATTACTTAGTCAATTTAACAAGACATAGTGAAAAAATGTTCTCATTAGTATTTTCATTTTCAAGGACATTCGCAACTACTTACCTTTCGTATGCTGTTACAAAACTTCTTAAGACCGGGTAGGTTTTATTTATTTATTTCATTTTTATTTATTTAATTTAATTTTTTATTTTTTTAAATTTTAAATTTTATTTTTGTAGACTTAAATGTTGGCACGTTCCATAGTTGCCATGCTTAACGAGTTACCCCATATCAGAAAAAAAATCTCTAGCAACAAAATGTCAGACATACGTTAGAGAAACTTCAAGAAGGTTTTCGAACCAGCAATTTTCAGAACGTACTATATCTGTCATAGAAGCTATAACATGAAATTTCCTTTCAGCCAGAGTCGGTTGTGTTCAACTACTATAGAGATTAGATATACGCTGCAACTGATAAAGTGTATGGTATTGCTTATTTAGCATAGCCTGAATTTTGGGGGGAATATAAGCTTTTTTGTTGTTGTTATTTCTAGTATGTAATCCTAATATACAAATATATTTTGAACTGGTGAATGGTATTAAAAATTTTGGTTTGGGTTTGGAATCTGTGTTTTGCTACACGAAGGCTAATGACACCAAGATGTACATTAACACTAGATTTATTAGCAATTTAAATAGACATTGAATTGCAAAACCAGTCATTTTGACTGGCTTTGTAAATATAGTATTAAAAAGAGTTTATTAAGTCAGTTTATCGCTAACAACATGGATTACTACAAATTCGAACCCGTTTCTCGCAATAGTATTATAGAATTAAAAACATTGAGTACACATCAGTGTAGAACGTTGAACACTTTTTTTATGCATCACAACAACATTACTACTGTTTGCCACCGTTACCAACTGGTAACAAACAAATACATCGTTGCCAACGGGTGACAAATATAACACATAATGACACTAATAGAATTGGTAGAGGATTACAATATAATGAACTCATGGATAACTGTACTGAAGCAAGAAGTGTTAACATTTATTCAGAGATAAATATATTCAAAATATATGAAGTGTTTTTTATATAGAGCAGAGATCGCCAATTGTTGATTGAAAGCTACTAGTAGCTCTTAGAGAAATTATCGGTAGACCACAGTGTCACGCTGAGGTTAGCTAACTTAGGTCTTACACCAAGCTCAGAATTTACAAAATCGCTTTCTTCTGGCTCTTAACACTTTGTATGCGGGACACGTACTAGTGCGTTTTCTGACGATTGATACTTGAGCTCGGGTCACGTACTAGTACGGGTTAGTGTAACAACATGGTTTGTTTGTGGGTACAAAATAACGGTATATACAGGAAAACGAAGCCAAATGTTATTGTCTACTACATAGATTCTGGAAAAATTTAGACAAATAAAATCTAGTTTTTATATCGGTCGATGCGGAACGACAGAACGGGAAAAAATTAAAACTATATACCACTATTTCTATTTGATTTTTCATATTTACGATACTATTATAAATTTATCCACTAAAAAATATATTTTTGTTTACAAATATCTTATATATTTCTATTTATATATATATATATATATATATATATATATATATATATATATATATATATATATATATATATATTTCAATATAAAATACGAAAAATTGGTTAAAAAATTAAATAATTTTCGATCCATGAAGATTTAACTGAATAATTAAATTTACGCGCAAAACGCCTCTGTACAATTCCGCTGCGAAATATACCCGCACACAATGTGTTAAAAAATGTCTGGCCTTATTTAAATAAAATAATTAGTTTTAGTGCAGGTTGATCAAAAAATAAAGGCAATGACCAGCTCTATATATCTGAGTGGTTTGGTTTGGTTTGGAGTTCTACGGTCTACTTTTTGCAACACGAGTGTTAATGAGAATCTACAGCTTAAACAGATTCCGAACGGCTACGAACATTCATGCGACAGTGGGATTCGAACCCACGAACTCCAGTACTGAAGGCCAGCACCCTAACCAATCGGCCATTGTTCGGCATATATCTGAGTGAGAGTTCTTTTCGAGTAAGAAATTTTTTTTAAAAAAGTACAGAAACACAATCTGTGATGACCATACTGTTTTACAAACAGTATTCCAATTGTAACTTCCTCTCCTAAATTACATTAAAAGCTTGATGGCCAAAAATAATGTCCTATTTCTTCTTAAAGTTAATAAGTCTGATGAAAAATCTGTTCTTTAACACTAGATTTACAGACCGACCCAATTCGACTGATTAAAAATTTGATCACTGTATATATATAAAACTTTAATATCACTTTTCAAGTTGGTTTTTAGTTAAGTGATAAAATATATGTAAACTTTCATTCCTCTTCCCCTCAGACCCCTTCATTTCTCATTATCAAATGTGGTATACCTATTTTCACGGTTGTGAGCCAATTTGACTCATAGAAGGGTTTATCAGTTAATCGCATAACATGAAATTTATTGGTCTTATCAGGCCTGGGCAACAGTCAAGATTTCATTTTCCTATTGGTTGAAGAGCTAAGAAGTTAATATAGAGAAGTTGAGAACACTTTCATTCCAATGACAGAAATTCATGCTACTGACGCAAGGGAGAATTGTCAAGTTCAACAATCATGCAAAAAAGGCAGATGTAGATTTGATTTGGTTTTGGAGTACTACGGTCTACTTTTTGCAACACGAGGGCTAATGAGACCGAACAGATGTAGAAACCATTGTGCTAAATGTAATAGAAATGTTTGCAGAAAATGTGTTTTAAGAACAAATTTTATATGTAAAAAATGTTTCCATAAATTTTTTGATAATAAGAATTTTATTTAAATTAATTTGAAACTATTTTCTTTGCAAAAAATTGGTTCAAATTTGCTCACTTCAGAAGAAATAGGTATATGATCAACATCCGTAAATCTAGTGTTAATTTCGTATATTATTAAAGACACTTCGATTTTTTTCCTTGTGTACAATTTAATTTAAATTTGCTTTTATTACACAGTTTTATAAAATTGATTTCATATTAGAAATATGCTTATAAGCAATATATCAATAAAAATGTCCTTATTTCTATTTTGGTTTCTTCTGGTACCTCCCAATAGGAATTTGAAAAGCGCTATGATTGCTTAGAAGATTTATATATTTGGTAACCACTGCTCTAGAGTTATATATTCTACAATATATATTCTGTGAAGATGAAAATCCCAAAAGCTATTCGTAATAGAAGTTTGTGCATAAATGCTTAGCTACGTCGTTTTTCTCCCGGTTGAGATTTCTTTTGTACAACCAGTAACTATTTTTATAGCTTCATAGTTTCGCACGACCACTGATAGTTTCCTCGGGAGATCTGATTTTATGACCTTTTTTCGGATGCTCGATCAACATGATTTTGCTGGTTTACTGAAACAATCCGTTATGAAATAATTTACGACAGAAGGCAGAAATATTTTATTGCTCATTCTTTGGCTCTACTATCATCGGTTATAAGCAATGAATATATTTAACTCTGTTCAAAGATATTTTATCCATAGACAATGAATAGTTAAAAAATTAATTAAGCACATAACATTTTTAGTTATCTAATTAATTTTTATAGCACAGTTAGGTTTGTAAATGCACATGTAATTTGACAGATAAAAGCTCGTTAAAACTATAAAATTCTTTAAAAAGAACATCATAAAAATTGTGTTTTTCAGAAATAGAATTAGAGGATGGTTAGATTTATGTTCATCAATAAAAATATTGTTACTCCAAGGTTCACCAATAGATGTTAAATGTTTGTGATTACAATTTTAGCATATTTTTATGGAACAGGTTCTTTTTACATATTTATTCCACAAACACAACAGCTACATGGTGGTTAGTGTATTGTACTTCTCGATGTGCTTGGATTCGATTGCCAAACATAAGGCTTGGATATATTTGTGTTGTCTCCGGAAATTTAACCGGGAAGTTGGCCAACTCTCACTGCTCAATGAAGTGATAGCCAAGAAATTCAAATTTCTTGGTAGAGTAGTAGTCACAATTACACAAGATGTGGGAGAAACTCTCCTCTGCCATATGGCACCCCCTACATACCGGGCTATTTGTAATGCCAATAAAGTTAAGGTGCCTCTTGAGACAGTGACCAGTCAACAGACCAATGGCCATCCTTAGCTCATTCCTATTAAGCTTAAGTAGCTCCTTAGCCCTCATCTAGGGATACCCCTGGTTAAGTTCCTCAGCCTGTCTTTGATTACCAGAATTAAGCCAAGTGTCCGCCATTAGAAGATATTTAACAGTCTTTCTAACAACATTATGAGGAAGACCAAGTACCGGTTTTGGACCAATTAAGAGCATAGAATAGTTACTTCGCATCCAACTTTTGGCCTAGACAACCCAAGTTCCCAAATAAAGGCTATTATATTAAAAAGTTCAATGTTTGTTTTAAGACTATCTTACTTTCAGGATATGATTTCAAATGTTAATAACTCAATCGCAGAGAGGTACTACTGAACTACATGATAAAGTACTTAAATTACATGCGGTACTTGGAGTACCTCATACCCTTTGCCTGTTCCAATTAAAAGACTTAATGATTTACGAAAAAGTTTAGTAACAATATAGGAGTGAAACTAATTTCTAGCTTTGTGATATTTTAGAAAAACTAAAAACTTCACAGTTCTGATTTACTCCACAGCTTCTGTTTTCTTCAGTTTAGTCCTTAATTTTTTATTCTTTTGTATGTTAAGGGAAATACGAAATATCGGAAAATACCGAAGTGGACAATGAAAAAATGGTCATTTACTGACTTCAACTCAACTTTTAAAATAAACGTGCAAGTATAATTACATAATATTTTTCTCAATTTTTCCTGAATATCTCAAAACTTTAATCAAATAAATACTAATACGTTCTCTACAACAGTGATTCTAAAACTGTGGGACTCACCCCACAGGTGTGATAACATAGAATGAATGTGTGAGCATATCAAAAAGAAAATATTAGTAAAAATTATTGAAAGCAAAAGCAAAACAACAAAATACATCCCGTCATAATTAAAAATAAAATATTCATTTCATTTGATGTAATGTATTTGTAAATAGAATTATATCAGTACTGCCCAATTATATCAGTACTGCACAATGTATTTAATACTTAACTTATCAGTTCTAAATTAGAAACAAGCTAAATAGCTGTTAATAAATGAGTCCCGTAGGCCTGTCTTAGAGAGCAAAGTTTTTAGATAGAAGATTTAATATTAGATAAATGTTGATTTTATCTCTTAATTCATTAATACACTGGAAAAAATGCCCCTAAAACTTATATCTCCCGAAAAAATAATAATGCTGGATGTACTACACAAATTTTTTTCAAAGTTCAAACAAAATTCCAGACTTAGGAGTCTCATTTTGATTGTAGATTTCTGATGCAAACATTGTTATTTTATGAGAAAAAAGTTACTCCACTGAGTCTACGTTCAGCCAAATACGATGAAGGAAATGCAATTAAAATTTCTGCACTCTACCTGAGGGTTTGCCAAACGGCGGCCTGTAGTTCAGTTGACGTAATTTATAAATCAAAAACAATATATTTATTATTCCGTCTCCCACTTTGACTTACGTTACCCCTATTTACTCCTGAACTCGTAACCGTACATCTGGAAGGCTTCAGCACCTACTGGGGGCCGGTATAGCTAATGTTTCGAGCAGGAACTGAACCGAAAACCCAAAACCGAAAAATAACGTTATTTTGGTCGGAACGAAAACCGGAACTGAACTGGGAAAAAAAGGTTTATTTCAGTTCGATATGCAAAACAAACTGTTCTGTGTGCAAAACTTAAGCAACAGGTCGGTTTTTTTGCCATAACTCCCCGAGAAATCATCTGAGAGACATGAAATTCAGAAATGAGGGAGAGTATTATGTACGTAAGAGATGGCGAAAGCATCGGCACTGAAATAGGAATACAATGCATACGGTATGGAATCAAACAAAAACAAGCTTTATTGAACGCATAGTATCGTGACTCATGATTGTCTATCCAAGAGGAAGAACAACAAGCAGATGTTCCATAATATGGGATATGCCCTCCCCTAGCTGAAATTGTTGCTTCGCATCGTCTCCGCATACTCAGAACCAGCTGGTCCAATATTTCTTTCGGTAGGAGTGCCCATTCCGCAATCAGCATCTGTTTGAGTTGTTTTGTGTTCTCCGGAGGATGTAAGCGTGCTGCAATGCTGCTCCCCAAAGCATCCCACACATGTTCGATGGTATTTAAATCAGAGAAGTACGCTGGCCAATCCATTCGAGTGATATCTTCGCTTTCCACTAGCTCCTCGACAATAAGAGTCCAATGTAGATTGTCAACCGATGCCCATTGTCATCCATAAAAATTAGGTCTGGGCTAATGGTACCCTGGAACAAACGCACATAGGGAAGGAGTACCTCTTCCCGATAGCTATCCCCGGTTACAGAATCTCTGTCGAAAACGTGGAGCTCAGTTTGCCAGTTCAACATAATGACTCCCCCGACAAGAACTCCAGCACCACAGTAAAGGTGTCTTTTCTTGATGTTTAGGATAAAACCGGGTCCCGACGTCTTTCCAAATCACAACACTTTGAGAATTTCTTCTGGTACTGCACCGACTTTCATCCGTAAAAAGGACACGACTTCATTGTCATTTGTCCAGTTTTTGTGATCACTGAACCACTGTAAACGTTGGCATCGGTGGCCAACTTTAAACGGGAGATAATGTGGTTACACTGATCTTGATAGGTGAAGGCACTGATCTCTGGTACCGGATTTTGTGAGTTCGAATCCCACTGTGAATATTCGTAGCCTTTCGAAATCAGCTTTAAGCAGCAAGGTCCAGTCTTATTAGTCCTCCTGTTACAAAAATGTAGACCGTAGAACTCCAAAACAAACCAAACCAAAGTACATCTACATTGTTTCTTGATGAATCCTGTCTTGAGGTTCACTAATACTTTTCTGTCTCAGTTTTGTATAAAACTACTTTTAGAAGGTAGATTTAATTCAGTTGAATGTTCAGTTTAGAATACGATTTATATAACAGATAACAATTCCAATGTTCGTCGTTCTCTGCTCACCGCTCGTATCGTACATGCTCATTAAGTGTATCAATTCACATAGTGTACCAATAAAAAAGGAATAAAACTTTCTAAATTTTGAGAATTACATTTCAATTTTTGTTTATGACAATTTTTGTTATTTTACTACAAATTAGAGTATACATAAAATTATTCATTCGGAACTGAACTTAAAACCGTTATTTCTGGCAAAACAAAAATCAGAACTGAATCTGTATTTTTCTTTAGTTGAACCGGAAAGAAAAAAATTACTGTTCAAAGCCCTGGTTATAGGCCCCGTAGAGTACTCTAATCGAGTGTCACCCTCACAAAGACTTTGTTTCTCTAAAGAGTTTGAGAAATAGACTTCGTTTGTGTGGAGACAAAGGAGTTGTTTTTCCCAGCACCACGATGGCTAGACTTTTGTGCCCTACAGGTAGCGGAAGAACAGGGCAGACAACCAGAAGGAAGGTCGTCGGTGGCGCGAGTCTTCAAAGGTATCGCCGCGGATTTAGATCTTTCGTCGACACGAAATTCCGGAGACTCCCGTGCTTGCAGCCTGTGATTGTCAACCCCAGACCAATCAAGTCGGTTAAAGGTGAGATCAACGCCAGATGATCCAATGAAGAAATTATGGGTGAGGCCCCCTCTCTTAGAGGCCCCTCCCCTAAAAAGACGAGATGAGATTTCTTAACAAGTTATCTAGTAAGTTAGCGAGTAGCCAGCTAATTCGGAGGACGTCTTGACCAGTGTTCCATAGTTTTCTTAGTGAAAATCCCAACTTGGGATAATTTCTTTTCGAGATTGTTAGAGATACCCTGTGCCTTGGGTTTTTCTTTTTCTAATCAGATTCCTCTTCAGGATCGATTACAGCTATATTCCTCCTAGGAATCCTTACTTTATTTTTATCTTCTTCGAAGATATCCATTGGTGCAACAACAAAGCACCCTCGTCTAATTGAGATTACTTCTCAGCGTTGTGCTGTCTTCATAATTTACTACCGAGAAATATTAACGCAAAGCTACTACGAATTGTTCTTTTTCCGTCAGTTCTCAAACCTTTCGGCAGTACTAAATTGTACGTCTCTACTCAGGCCTACGTCTATTGTATCACATAAGTAATTGTGAACTATAATTATATTGTTCGTAAATAGAAATGTATATATAGCTGCAAGGTGTAAATAAATTATTTAACCAAAAAACACCCTCTTCATTGCGTCACCTGAAACAGGGGCCGGATACATCACAGTACCTATGTTTTAAACACAAACCGCGGAAAATCGTCCCGAATTTACACTAATTTTAGTCGGATTCGAACCTTTGGATTCCGGAAGCGAAAGAAACACACCGAACTTGATAATTGTTTGTCAAATTTTAAAGTTTTAAAATAGATACAAAATACAATGATATTAATCATTATATAGTCATTTTTCCTCCTGAAGAGAGTCGTAATGGTGCATTCCAAATAATCCGATCTTAAAAATTTCTCCTAGTTTGTATGCACAAGAGAAAAATGAAAATCGAAAATAGCAAAATAGATATAGCTGGAAATGTATTGCTCTCGTCAAATATCGGTGGCATTTGGTATATTCCTCCCCTGCCCCTGTCCTTCGCCTTTCATTCCCCCTGGGTCTTCCTATTCAGCGCAGAGTAATCCCTTCCTCCCGCGAAGTGAAACGGATATTGGTTTGCGGATGCGGATTCATCTCGTGGTTACTTTCCCCTTCCAAGAGAAAAGCCTCTCCGCTTCCTCCTCAATTGAAAATCTTACCTGCTGAACAACCGCATTATTTAATTCGATGATATTGCCGACAGAAATGCATTTGCATTGCAGCCTGGGTGAATCCTTTTTTTTTCCATTGTGGAATTTCCTATTTTATTTTTGAAAGATTCCATTAGGAATTTGTGGCCGTCGCTACATTTTTTCCCCAGTTTAATTTAGTTATATTGTTGCTTAAATCCTTGGTATATTTCCCTCTACAACACTTTTTTCATGTTTAATTTTTTTTCGGAATTGTATGGAGGGGTATTTTCAATTTCTTATGCCTAACTATCATTTTTCTTTGAAAAGCTTTAACATGCTACCAGATCTGAATTCAATTCTATTACAATGAAATATAAGGAAAAAAAGAATTGATGTCTGTATTGTTAATAGCAATAGATATGAAAGAAGGCTCTGTACTTACGAATAACGAATTACGAAATCTTAGTAGGATATTTCTATCATAAAGTAAAACTCCTTAAGGAAATAGTGATTTTTTTCATGGTCTATTAAACAGATGTCGAAAATAATTAGATCTATCAGATAAGAGAGACATTCTTCTAACCTAAGTGAATGACTTTGCACAACTAGATGTTATAATAGTCCTAAATTTAAAAAGAAATTTCATAATTTATTGCTAACTCTTTTCGGGTAATTTTCCATATTGTTTACATACGTTATACAGTAGTTTTTAATTATATAGATGCAATTAGCGATAAAAAGGGTAGGTGCACAAATTCTGTAATATAAACACAAAAGTCATAATAATTCTGTTAATTAAGATATGCTGTGTAAATAGTCGGTTTTTCTAGCTTTTCAGTGTTTCTTTTAATCTATTAATAACGTAAAATTTTGTTTTTGGTTGGTGTGGAAAAAGCTTTCATTTTTTACACCTATTATTTCTACTTGAAAAAAATGCTACAGGATGTGGGTTTAATAACATTACGGGAGAAGATAGAAAAGATTACAGTCTACGTTACTATCAACGCAGAAAGGTGCACTAAAAACCTATTACTACATTTCAACAGATTAGTTATATAATAAGGTTTAACTCCTTAAGGGAACCAGCTATGTGCAAATTATAATTTTATAAGTGGATGGACACTTGCATCTATCGCCGTCAAAGAAAAATTCACTATGTGGCATGACGGTATTAGCCGTCGAAAACGAAACGGTCGTTTTTAGACACTACGGCTATAACAGCACAAATGTGCATTTACCGGCGTACAACATGATGCCTAGTGTCATGTTTTGGAAACAATTTTTTTGGTTGAATTTTGTTTTCCACCTGTTACACGACTTGCAGCTTCAGTATCCACGTGGTTGTCAAGGGAGAAGTGGTATCGTGTTTTCTCTTGAATTTATTTATTTTTTTTGTCATTTATTTTTGTTTGACTATGAACTAACATTTCGTGTAACACTTTCAAAAATAATTTTTTTCACTCAAAAAATTACTTATCTGAATCATTTACGTTTTTAAATTTTTGCTGTTATAGCCGCCATCGTCCCATTACTTAGTGTCTAGAGTCCGCTGGCGCCATGACGGTTATAGCCGCAACCTAATTAAAGGTGCTGAATTAATCAAAATTAAGTTTATTTAAGCAGAAAGAGTAAAACTATACTTCTAATATTCTAAAAATTACAAAAACATATAGTGTTAATTTTCGAACTTCACTTGTTCCTACTGTCCGTCAATGTGTTAACATATTCAAAAAGAAAATTTAGATCTACTAAAAAGAGAAAAAATCATTGTAACGTATTTAAATTATAAGATATGCTACATAGTGAATAAATTTTTATGTAACTGCAACTAGTATATTAAAAAACCATATTCATGAATTAAAAATTTGATTGAAGCTGCAATATTTTTTTGCTCTACATTTATTGGTTATTTATAAAACAAAACCTTATTTTCTTACAGAGGGGCTTAAAAGATGTGGTAATACCAAACAGGTTCTCCTGCAAATAACTTTTTTCTCTATGCTAGTAAGGTGAAAATTCAGTTTCCATTATATGCACAACCTATTTTTTTAAATTCATTTCACAGTTGAAGGAAGAACTAGTGGAAGTTTATAATTAGTCAGGGGGCTACCTGGTTTGCTTGCTCACTTTGGTTACTTCAGATGAATCCAGAGTTTAAAAATTAAATCTCGCAGCAAATAGTTCTGTATGCCAAGTCCCACCGAAAACGAATTTTTTTTGCTGTCGTTTTCGCCTGCTCTCTAAAGAACTTTCAGCCGAACTGGGAGTAGATGGAATTTTTTCCTCTTTTTTTTTGGGGGGAAAGAAATCTTTCGGATGCCTTGCGAAATGGAAAACTGTCACACTTTTTGCTGTTATAGCCGCCATCGTCCCATTACTTAGTGTCTAGAGTCCGCTGGCGCCATGACGGTTATAGCCGCAACCTAATTAAAGGTGCTGAATTAATCAAAATTAAATTTATTTAAGCAGAAAGAGTAAAACTATACTTCTAATATTCTAAAAATTACAAAAACATATAGTGTTAATTTTCGAACTTCACTTGTTCCTACTGTCCGTCAATGTGTTAACATATTCAAAAAGAAAATTTAGATCTACTAAAAAGAGAAAAAATCATTGTAACATATTTAAATGATAAGATATGCTACATAGTGAATAAATTTTTATGTAACTGCAACTAGTATATTAAAAAACCATATTCATGAATTAAAAATTTGATTGAAGCTGCAATATTTTTTTGCTCTACATTTATTGGTTATTTATTAAACATAACTTAATTTTCTTACAGAGGGGCTTAAAAGATGTGGGAATACCAAACAGGTTCTCCGGCAAATAACTTTTTTCTCTGCGCTAGTGAGGTGAAAATTCAGTTTCCATTATATGCACAACCTATTTTTTAAAATTCATTTCACAGTTGAAGAAAGAACTAGTGGAAGTTTATAATTAGTCAGGGGGCTACCTGGTTTGCTTGCTCACTTTGGTTACTACAGATAAATCCAGAGTTTAAAAATTAAATCTCGGAGCAAATAGTTCTGTATGCCAAGTCCCACCGAAAACGAATTTTTTTGCTGTCGTTTTCGCCTGCTCTCTAAAGAACTTTCAGCCGAACTGGGAGTAGATGGAATTTTTTCCTCTTTTTTTTGGGGGGGGGAAGAAGAGGGGAAAAGAAATCTTTCGGATGCCTTGCGAAATGGAAAAATGTCACACAGTTGACAGAACCATTGTAAAGAAAGAAAATGATCATAAAATGATATGATCTACTCAAAGTGGATATAGCAGTCCAAAGTAACTGACAATCATATGAGGGTTTCTTGAGATATCTGATTCAACTGCATTAATAAATCCTTGCAGTTATCTTGAGTTTCAATCGGTGCTAAGAAGTCGACTTTCGACTTTGGATCTCATTCCCGTTATCTTAATATTTTTTTTCTACTTCGAGCATAGAAGTAGGTCTCTGAGAGTGACTCTTACTTTCATATATGGATCGTCTTGCATCCTGAGTTTCCTCAACGAACTCCAGCGTGATACTCTGAGCGTTTGAGCCTTAGTGTGGAAGCCGACTGTACTGATCGTCAGCCCGGAGGTTATAGTGTCAGCGTTTCGTACCGGCACTAATTAACGAACTGTTCCAGTGATTTAGAAGAACTAGCTTCATTGTACCTACGCATTGTAATTGCGTTAATGTTATCTCAACACGAGATCCCAGAAGATTTAGAATTTACTGAGCCTGTACATAGCTGTACATAATTTATTCACCTGAATAAAATATTTAATCCAGAGTAAACAGTTGTCTAGCCTGTGTCATTAATGACTTCGCCTACCCCCTACTCCATTACGTCACAATAGCATGTACTACACTTGGTTGCCAAGATGGAGCTTCTCTCCGCATTAGCCTGCCTGTTTAAACCGTTCTCAAAAAGAAGAACACGTCATTAGCAGCCACTTTCCTAATATTAAGCCTCACAGATAACCAGACCTCACCCCATGCGACTTTTGGCTTTGTGGACACTTTAAACATCTACTCAGCCTTACTAAATCAAAACCTATACTTGATCTAAAAGACAGAATCTAACAACATGTTCTCAGCATTTCCCCAAGAAACAATGCAGTCTCAATATTTATTGGGGATTATTTTAAGATAAACCTGGGATATACCTGGGTATATTGAACAAATTTATTTTTTTTACATAATGAATACTAGCATCCCTATATAATAGTACCCTAAGTTATCTATCCATCTGTCCTCGAATTTATGAAACGGTTGGACCTGGAATGGATAGAGGCATCCATATCTGATTTTTGATGAGTTAGGGTTAGCATAATTCAAGCGAATAACTTATTTTCTTCTAAACTATCGATCCGATTCTAAAATAAATTGGTATAAATATGCATCACCGTCTTTAAAAAGCTCGAAATCCACACCTCCCCTCCCCCTTTTCGAGTGTTCAGTGCCCTTATTTCAAGCCCTATATTTCCCAGTTGAGAGAAGCTATTAAATTTATGAAATAAATAGGTAAAAATAACATTTTTTTTTCTAGCATTATGACATCTGTTCTTTAACCATCTCACTTAATCATTTCTTATTTTAAATTATTTAAATACGTCTGCATTATTTCCGTACGTTTTATCACTGAACTTAGATATTACGTAAATAATTTTCTTTCATATTTGGCTTAAATAATAGATTAGGTACATATGTGATAATTTTAAATTTAATCATGGATATTTTTTTGTTGCAATGAAAATTTTATCACCGGTATTAACAACAAATTCTTTTCATAAAATTTAAAGCATTACGTCTTTTATTTTGCTACATGATGTTTAATGTGAACTGAACCTACTTCTTGAAGTCAAAAATGTACAGCTACGAACTGCCATGCCAGCAGTGTAACTCGAACCTACGAATAGCTATACCGAATAACTGGGTCCTCCCTATTTGACCATGTAATAAAGGAGCCAAAGTGTTATGTTGGTTGAGTAGCGGCCATATTGGATTCCTCTTTCTGAATATTAAATCTATGGGGAAATTTGCTCTACTTCTGGGGGATTTACATAAAAAAAATTTTCTTTAAACAAATTTTACCCTGTCTTTAGAGAGTAAAGTTCTTTTTGATTATGTGTGATACAATTTTAAATTTTAAATCGGTAAAATATCATTATATGAGCTCAAAGAAGGCTAGGAAAATTTTTTCTTAAATAACTTTAAATTAAATATTTTCCCTCGCTCTTTCTAAAATTTAGTCTCAAGTAACCCTGAAAAATTTTCTGCTCTATCAAGTGGTAAAATTTGTTTAAAGAAATATGTTAATGAAAACTGTCCAGAAGCTGAACAATTTTCCCCCATAGGTTAACACGCCGCTAGAGCACTGGTTCCCAAACTTTTTTTGCTCGGGAACCGCTTTTCATAGCAAACATCTTGTCACAAACCCTTGCAACAAATAACTGTGCAACTCAATTATAATGATTATTACAATATTAACTTAAACAAATAATCTAAAAGTAAAACATGTTTAAAGTAATATCTGTTGAGTTATTACCTTCCGTTTAAAATTATGATAACAATACTTTTCAATACTAGTAAAGAGAAGGGTGATAACTGGGTGATATGAGTTTATGCTTGGTTTATAGGTTTGTGAGTAACATTTGCAAGTCACCACAAGCACTAATTTTTTGTCAATTTCTTTTTTTCGTAATAAGGTTCAAACCTTCCCTACATCCACGTTCTACTAAATAGAAAGCTTGGATAAGATTCAACAGCTTCTGTATAGGGATTTATAATGCATGGTATGAGATTGGTATATAATTTTGTAACTAGAATTTTACTATCCTTGTTCAATCAGCTTTCATTTATGATTGTGATCAGTAAGTTGCTCCTGTATCAGTATGGAGTCATTTGGTTTGGTTTGGTTTTAGAGTGCTGGGGTCTACTTTTTGCAACACTAGGACAAATGAGACTGGGACCTACTCCTTAAAGCCGATTCCGAATGACTACGAACATCCATGCCATAGTGGGATTCGAACCCACGAACTCCGGTTCCGAAGGCCAGAATCCTAACCATTGGGCCATCGTTCGGCGTGGAGTCATCTGAGCATGCATATTTACTTCCAAAACCCTATCGAGGATAACCATGTAAAGAATGTCCAAATCACAATAAAGAGCCTTTAAACGTTGACAATAAGCATGCAAATCTTCTTCTGGTTTTTAGTGTATAAATCATCCCTACCAGCTTATGGCTATTTGTTTTAACTTTCATAAAAATGAAAATGGATCACAATTTTATATTAAATTTTTCTTTAAAGCTTAAATTGTTGCTCGCGTACCTATTATTAATTTTATATTACAGCATACTTAATCCGTGGTACACCAGTCATTGTGGATTAGTAGGAACTAATCCAATACAGTCCATATCCAACCACCTTAAACTCTTAGTACCAGCCACACTACCATTGGAATATTCCCTAGGCCTAAATATTTGAACAATCAGGAAGAGAAATACTTATTAGTTGAGCTAATTATCTATAAGCTGTCTTCCATATTATGCTATTCAAAATTAAAAACCAAATTATTTTAGTATCCTTGTTATCCTGATTTAATCTACCTTTCATTTAATTTAAAAAGTTATTCCTTTATCAGTAAGAATATATCTGATCAAGCGCATTTGCTTCCATAAAGGACCCCAATTCGGTCAAGTATAACCAACTGAAGAATGTCTTCAAATCTCTGTCCAAGTTATAATAAGGGGCGTTTAAGCTTTGAGAATAAAAGCATATTCTTCATCTGGTTTTTCAGAGAACAACTATACCAATTTATTTCTATTTATTTTAACTTCCTATAAATGAAAATGGTTCACAATGTTTTATGTTAAACCTTTTATAAAAACCCAAAATTTGTTGTCCACGATCCCATAATTTTATATTACCACTTTTCCCCCTCTGAGGTAACACACACATGAGGGGGTCGGTAGGAAACACTAAACTAGAGCAATTCAATTTGGCCCTTATTCAACCATCTTAAACATATGGCACCGGCCAACATTACCATTTCGTATTCACTGAACTAAAATATTTGAACAGTCATTGAGAAAGATACTTACTAGTTGAGCTAATTATCTATAAACTGTCTTCCATATTATGCTATTCAAAGTTAAAAGACAATTTTTTTAGTATCGTTGTTCAATGAGCTTCTCTTTTGTGATTAATCTTAAAAAATGCACCTTTTTCAGTCAGGATTCATCTGATCAATCGGATTTATTTCCAAAAGGGTTTATAACCCAATCGAGGATAACCAAATGAAATATTGAAGCCTTTGCCCAGGTGTTAATGAAAATGTGTCTTTAAGAGTTGACGAAAGCAAATCAATCTTCATTTGGTTTTCAGTGAATAATTAAAAAAAAAAAAAAAAAAAAAACCTGTCCAGTTTATTAATATTTATTTTAACTTCCATAAAAATGAGCCCCAATATTTTATTTTGCATTAAATCCTTCGTGAAATCTCAAATTGTTGTCCACGCATTCATAATTTTATGTTACCACATACCCCCTCCTCGGTAACACGGATTCTTGATGTCCGTGAGAAGCACTGAACTAGAGCAATCGAATATGGTGGTATACAACTACCTTGTGGTGTCGCGACACCCCTTTAGCTTCACAAAGAGGTTTTGTTAATACCCAGGCCAAGGGGACATTCTGTCTGGAAAATTGATATTAAACTACAAAGGATTTTCGGTTCGACACGCCTTGAGATGTCCGAAGCGATTAAAATGTTGGACACAACGAATGACAGACTGTCAGACACCAATGAATGGACCAACAGGAGGCTAGCAGGACGGCGACGCGAGAAGGAAAAGCCAATAGGTGACGTCCGGCGGCTTGAGTTTTCGCCAGAAAAAAGATTGTGAGGGGAGAGAGGTGGCAACGAGAGGTTGCGTTGATTTTTTGGAGAGCCAATCTCCAGTTTTTTGTGGGACTCAAGGAGTTCAAGTCGAACCCCTGTACAACCGTATATTTGTTGAGCACCTGACCGCAGATTGCTATTTAGGTTCGCCTCTAACCTGGGACTTTAGTGTCCATACCAGTTCGTCCAAAGTACCTGTAATTTCTCTTCGGAAACTGTCTAAATAGCTTTATATTTTAGCCAAGAGTTAAAATTGTTACTGATTTAAGCTGTACGTCGTTTCACTACAACTTCGACACCCGCATGCTACTCGACGATCCAGTAACTTTACAACCTAAAACACTTAGTGCCGTCGGCCATTGCCATTCGAATATTCAGTAGACCAAGATATTTGCTGTCTTCTTTCATATTGTACTATTCAAAGTTAAGTGACAACAATTGATAAATAAAGTAATCCATCGTTTTGCCAACACAACAACACCGATTTCAATATCATCGCATAAAAACGAGTATAAGGTCTTCGCTTGAAGTCTGTTTTGCAGTAATAATCATTTTAAAGATCACTCGCATATTGAGTAGAGAACGATGCATGTGACATAATCGACGAGTTCAAGATGGATGGTCATCGTGATGACATAGTAGGAGATAAATTTAATATATCATCCTAAGACAATGCATGAAAACCTACTTCGACAGTCCTGTCAAGATTAGAAAGCGAAATCTATATCTTTCTCGGGTGAATTATTGGATAGTTTAGAAGATAAACACATTAGTGGACTGTTAAGGTAGAATACATAAAGAGATATTAAAATAAGCAACTTTTGTGAATATTCTATTTGAAACTAAATAAGAAATGGCTTGCAAGATGTTTAATCAATATTTACACAATCGTATTACTTTAGTAGTAATACTAATGTCAACCCTTAATTTTTTAAACTATTTGGAATAGTTAGTTATATCTTAAACCTTAAATGCACATAATATAACCACTGAACCTCTATGAATAGACTAAAAATGAAGATTTATAACAATTTCATTCAATGATTCAAGTATTGCATTCAAGCTAATATACAATGCCCCAGAATCAAAATTTTATAACATTTAACAAAATAAAAACCAGAGAATTTATCAATTACAGTTTAGGGTTCAACACCTAGAATGATAATCAAACTCGAATATGATAAAAAAGGAAATAAATAGAGTACACGCATGAAGTGTGTGTATGTATGTGCATACAGAGTACATATATCATCGTTTTTTAAGGTGACGTGAAAGGAAAACGGTGCATTCGGGATAACGATGATGCTCGAAATGGATGTTGAAATTCAGTAAAATGCCATATACAATAATAGCCTAAGTTATCTGTTCGTCTGTTCTCGAATTTATGAAGCGGTTGGACCAGGAATGGATAGAGGCATCCATATTGGATTTTTGATATGTTAGGGTAAGCAACATTCAAAGCTAGTAAAGTTTATCTTCTCTTAAACTATCGATCCGATTCTAAAATAAATTGGTTTAAATATGATTCATATCACAGCAAAAAATACTGTCGTCTTTAAAACATTCGAAATCCACCCCTTCCCCCCTTTTCGATCGTTTTTAATGCCATTATTTCAAGCCCTATTTTCTCCGGTTAAGAGCAGGCGATTCAGTTTATCAATTTATCATACAATAAATAAGTAAAAATAACATTTTTTCTAGTATTAAGGCGTCATTCCATTAACCATCTCATTTAATCATTTCTTATTTTAAATTATTTAAATATCGTCTGCAATATTATCATACGTTTTATCGCTGAATTTAGATATTACGTAAATAATTCTATTTTATATTTGGCTTAAATAATATATTAAGTACATATGTGATAAGTTTAAATTTAATCATCGATTATTTTTGGTTTCACGATAATTCTGAGCCAAAACACAAACTATTTTTTTACCTGCCTCGTAGGGTACATTTTCAATTCTGGAAAATTAAAAATTTTACTGATCCCTTCACATGACAGGCTATATTCTAGTATGAGAATATTAAAAAAACCAAACATTTTACAATATAGATTAGAAGTACTTAATATTTCATAACATAAATTATATTTAGAATGATACTTAACATTCCAAAAAAAAATTCTTTATAATTCAAGCCTGTTTTGGATTGTGACTTCAAAGAATGACCGAATGACCTCGCAAGTACACTAGTACTGTTCTTGTGTTCTAATAGTTTCAACACCCCGATTAAAAACATAAAGTAGGGACCATTCCACCAAGATAAACATAACTATCACAAAAGAGATAAATTATTGCTAGATACAAATTTAATTTTGAGAAAATTTTCTCTCTCCGCCACATTTATCGATAAGGTAGCAAGATTCAGTGCAGAATCTAGAGTTGAAATTAGTTTTAAGACTCCTTTTTGTTTTTGCGTTTTTTTCTTTATCTGATAAGGCCGAAGCTGACACTCTTCACGCTTGCAGATCAAGCGCTTATATGTCCCTCCTTCTCCCTCATTCACTATAGTTTTTTAGAAGGCTTAATACATTTTAGGGGTAGCTTAAATCATATGTGTTTTGAAAATTTTGAAAATATTTACTGTATTAGCAAATAGTCCATCACATGACGGGATCAGCGAAATTTTTAATTTTCCAGAATTGTAAAGTACCCTATGAGGCACGTAAGTTACTTAGTCCCCCGACCCAGCTTACGCCATACGGGAAGTGAATCCTTGTCATCAAGATAGTAATACCAAAACCAAACAATTAATACAAATAGCAAACCAATTACAAAAACCTAACCAGAAGCAAAACCACCAAGTAATTTAGAAAAAAAAAATAAAAATAAAAATAAAAATAAAAAACTTTCCTTTCCAGTATTCCAGAACCCTTATTCTCACTTTTTTTCCTTCTTTCCCTTTATTATTAACATAATATTACATCTTTGTTTTTAACAAATATTAATACAATTACATCACATAGGTATTCAAAAAGAACCAATAAATAACATAATTCTATTTATACACAGACCCATAACAAAATAATCATAACAAATTCAGCAAAGCCAGAACCAAAATTCCAATAAACAATCCATTACAAATATAATAAACAATTTAAGCAATTTAAATACAACATTCAAATATGAAAACCAAAAATACAACATCATTCCAAAGATTTTTCCACAAAATATTCCATAATAGCACACAAACCAGTTCGAGACTTAGGAGAATTACAAAGATTGATTATATCAACATTAATAAAATTAATAGGAAAATAACGTACTCTGAGATCTTTAACCAATTCACAATAATAAATTATATGATCAATCGTACCAACATCCTTTTGACACCAACATAACGTTGGTTTATTGAAAAATCTAGCCTGGTGAATGCGAAAAGCCCCATGCCCAGTAAAAATTTGATACAAATAAAAATTCCCTCAAGTCTATTTGTACTGACTTTGGGGAAAATCAAATAAACACGTCTGCCTACTTCTTCCTCATCCCACCTTTGTTGCCATAAAGTAACTGTATAATCAAATAATTTTTTTTCAATTGTTTAATTGACATACCAACTATAAAATCAATATTTGTTATTTGAGGCAGGTAAAAAAAGGGGTTTGTATTTTGGCTGAGAATTATGTGGTAAAGTCTTAATAATTTGTTTAACTTTACTGACCGCATGTTAGTTGCCAACTTTAATTTATCTTATCATATTACGTGATAGGATGGAGAGCAGAGGTTTTAGTATTGTCAGTGATTATTTGGCGGTATATATGAATGATGTCCAAAATTTAGCGAATCGATTGCAAACCATGCGGTTATGTATAAAATACAAACACACAAACGAACAAACTTCTTAAATTTCAATGATATATAACTTAAACGCTAGATATTTATTACTCCGTGAAATAGACTCCTAAACTTTTATGAAAAGAATTTGCTGTTAATACCGATGATAAAATTTTCATTGCAACAAAAAATAATCGATGATTTAAATTTCTTACCCCTTCGGTGCCGAACGATGGCCAATTGGTTAGGGTGCTAGGCTTCGGTATCGGAGTTCATGGGTTCGAATCCCACTGTAGCATGGATGTTCGTAGCCGTTCGTAATCGGCTTTAAGCTGTAGGTCCCGGTCTCATTAGCCCTCGAGTTGCAAAAAGTAGACCGTAGCACTCCAAACCAAAACCAAATCCTACCCCTTCGGATATCGTTCAGCAAACTATTTATTGATAATATAAATGGGAATAATATGTAATCTTTTGTATGTATGTACTCTTCATATCAAAACAAGTGTCATATTATATATATATATATATATATATATATATATATATATATACATATTCACGAGAGGTAAAGAGAGAGAGAGAGAATATACACTATATTTACCTATTCTGATCCTGAATGAACACTAAGTCCAGTGTCTGAATACATTGGTTATTCTAGCTTTACTTCTTTCATGCACAAATAAAAAACAAAATAAAGTGGATAAAGAAGGAAGTGATTCTTTAAGGGGGCTTAAGCTGCGTAGGTTGTCACGGAATGTTCTTCGTAATTTCTATGCTAATCTTATTTCTTCCGTATGCTCAAAGAGTACAAAGGAAATCCGGCACTAGGGGATTGATTGGACAGCATTATAGAGTCACGGGAGTTCTTCATCGGTATTCCCTCGTTAATATTCTCATTAATCATCTACATCATGCACCGAAAGGAACAAATAAATTATTTATTCCATCTTAACAAGAGCAAATTCTCTTGGAACCAGTATATAATGATATGAAAATGACTAAGGTTGTTTCAAATCTTTCTTCTTAAAAATAGGTAGGATTTCACTTACTTTCTAACTGCATTGCCCGCATTCCTTAAAAAAAAACTTAATTAAATCTGATGCAATAAAATAGATGCCGGTTTGTTCTTTTTAAAATTTTATTACTTAAATACTCAATGATTAAAGCAAAAGACTATATTTACATACATAAAAAATACAGTATTCGGCAGTGCATTCTCAACAACGCGCTGCTATCACTACAGATTGACTATCGTCGTTCTAATTCTAAACACAAATTCACGGGATACAAACCAAAAACCCTTTCATATAGTTTCAACTTTTATCATTCCATAATAATATTCCATTCACAACAAAGATGTCGGAGAACAGAATTTTAATATTCACGGTTAATTTATGCTTCAAGTAAATTTGAATTACATAAAATGTGTAAATATTTGACTAAAATTTAAAAAATATCCATTCTGATCATTCCTGTGTGAATTTTAACTAGTTTGACTCGCCTTGACGTCTGTACATATCTTGAATACCCCGAGAAATGAAATAACCGTAGAAAGTTAAAATGTTATGTGCAAGACAGTTTTATTAGTACACAGACAGGGGCACTGCCAACTCTGAAATGGTTGCATTTTATTGTGCACCTCCCATTTTGATTGCGCCGAAAGATAGTGAAATGGTTTTGGACGCTATTCTTCGGTACGAGAGACCATTGGTTCAAAACCCACTGTTGGCATGGATATTTGCAGTTGTTATGATCAGTTATAGGCAGTACGTTCCGATCTCATAAACCCCCTTCTAACAAAAGTGTTCCAAAACAAACCAAACAAAACAAAAACTCTTTTTGATTGTAATTTGCACTTTATATAACAAGAAGTTTCAGTGTAACGTATAAAAGACTGCCGCTTGCTACTAGATGGCAGTACTCTACAATACAGCAGAAAGCTATTGAAGTACTTATATCCAATTGAAACAATACTTTTAAAGCAGTTAAAACGATGCCTTTAAAGGCCATTTTTTTTAAAAATTATTTGCAGGAAAAAAATTAGAAGTTTTTACTGCTTATTACTTTATTATAGAAGATTTATTGTAAATGCGAAAAATTCAGTTCATAACGGTATATATATATATATATATATATATATATATATATATATATATATATATATATATATATATATATATATATTACATGTAAAGAATCGTTAAAGAAGTCAACACTCCAATACACTCACAAATTCTTTATTTCAAGATTTATATAGAGAAAAACATTGGATATGCCATAAGTTTCATTTTCTTTGTTCCATTAGCACAGACAACAGCGTGGAGGATCCTCCAGCCCAGATATACTAACCAAAGTGTCTAACTCTTGCCTGCGTAATATCTTTTTTTCGCGACAGAACCTTGCTCCTGTCTTGTTTTCTCTGTACTCTTTCGCTGACATTCTTGCTGTTCTTCATTGACGTAGTATTAATTAGTTCTATGTTTTTTGGTAATAATTTTATTAATTTTCATTCCCATTGTGTGTGTGTGTGTGTGTGTGTGTGTGTGTGTGTGTGAGAGAGAGAGAAAGAGAGAGAGAGAGAGAGAGAGAGATAGAGAGATAGAGATAGATAGAGAGATAGAGATAGAGAGAGAGAGATAGAGAGAGTGATAAAGATAGAGATAGAGAGATAAATAGATAGAGATAGAGATATATATATATAGAGAGAGATCCAGGAATTATAAAACTGCTGGACAGGGTAAAGTCTAATGAGCTAATACCGTAAGATGCAGTCTGGCCATATTGAAGAGAACTGCACAAGTCTAATTAAAACTTTATTTTACAGCTGCTAAGAACGGACATCTTTATTAGTCAACGACAAGAGAAATACACAAAAATCACTCTCGAATAGAGGTGCATCCAAGAGCGAAGACAGAAAGAATTTTCCAAAGGAACAAGAAACTTAGTCAGCCAATTAAACTGTTAAGATCAAGAAAAACGCGGAGCCATTTGCCGGCGACAGCTGAAAAACGCATCGAATAGACAGAGAACTTACATCTATAGAACTAAAATATTTGGGGAAATGTATCAAAACAACATCAAGTCGAGGACACTCCCTTGATTAAGACATTAAGAGGTCGGGAAAAAGATGATTAATATCAATGTAAGAAATATCAGCGCTGTTAGTTATTGCCAGTCTATGGTGGTTCTTGGGTTTTACATAGACAACATGATTAACTTGAGAAGTGAAATTAACTTTGTACCTTGGTTTGGTGCGCTACATCCTATTCTTTTGCAGCATAAGTTCTTATGAGACACTTTGTGCTTGTAGAAAATTTGCGAATTATAATTCAGATAATGCATTATACAATCCAAATTTAAAAAAAATTGTACGTAATTTAATAAGAATACAAGGAGATCATGTGGTATTTAAATCAGATTTTTTAGCAGTCTAAACTTTTTATATTAATGTGTCTCTAATATAACTGTCTTTTTATTTAAATTATTTTGTTCTGCTTCAGAGAGTACACCCAGCGAAAGAACGAAATAAGACTCTAAAACACTACAAACGTTAAATCAATCATTTCATATAAACTGCATTAAACTGATAACCTGTTTTTCTTATAAAAAGGCAATAAAATATGCAAGGAGATGGATAATTTGCAGTGCACTAGTTACATTTTTAATGAATGTCACTGGAAGATTCAACTTTTTCTACGAAAATATTTTGAATTTCAATTTAAAAAATTTTACTGTAGGTTTTTATAGTCATATTTTGTGTCACATTATTTATACTGATTAAGGATGCAGTTACTTTAAAAATTATTTCTAATTTATAATATGTAGCACACGTGGATATCGTGCGACTTTACGATCGCATGAGTTATTTGTGAATTCTTAGTGTAGCCATATTTATTATTTATGAATACAAGAGAGATTTTAATTCTAAAGATTGTGATAGTTTGAAAACTAATAGAATTAAAGAAAAATCAGCTTGAACGTAAGTTTTATAGACTACTGGTGGCAATAGCCAATTTACACTCATGTCCATAAAATAAGGATAATTCAGAATCACACAGAAATTGAGCTCTAAAATAAAAATTTCACCTGTAGAATTATCACACACATCTTGAAGAAGAATATGCAAATTGCAGGAAACCACTAGATGGCGCGGATAGTACGTCACAATGACGAGAGTGTATGAAAGGGGTATATAAGGAATGGTAGCAAAGAAGTAAAATTGTTCACAAGCGCTTTAAAAGCCTTTCAGTGCAATAACCGCATAGTTATGGCACAAAGGAAGCATTTGGATGATTTTTTACGTGGTAGAATTATCGGACGACTGGAATGTGGACGTACCCAGCTGAAAGTATCCGAGGAACTTGGAATCGCCCAGAGTGTCATCTCCAGGCTTTGGCAACGATTCAAACATGATGATAATGTGAGTAGATGTTACAGCACAGGTCGCCCCCGAGTTACTAAATCGAATGATGACAGGTATTTGGCAGTTACTGCCAAAAGAAACAGACGGAGCACAGCATCAGACTTGTCTCGTCAGCTCTCTTCAGCTACCGGTACGACAGTTTCAAGGCAGACCGTGTACAGACGCTTAGGGAACATTGGTCTATATGCTCGTAGGCCTGTCAGATGTGTTCCCCTTACCGCAATTCACTGTCGCCTGCGATTATGCTGGGCTAGAGAGCATGCATTGTGGACACCGCAACAGTGGTCTTGTGTGATGTTTTCCGACGAGTCCAGGTTCAGTTTACATTCTGATTCTCGCCGGACTTTCATATGGAGAGCGCCAGGTACCCGTTACCACCAAGAGAACACCATTAAACGACACCGTTACGGTGGTGCAGGATGGCTCGTTTGGGGAGGAATTATTCTTGGTTCCAGAACTGACCTGCATGTTCAAAGTGTAACGATGACAGGCCACATCTATCAGGATGTCATTCTGGAACAACATGTACGTTTGTTTCGGGGCGCCATGGGTCCTGAATTTCTGTATAGGGATGACAACGCCCGACCTCACCGTGCAAACATTGTAGACGAATGCCTTCAGTCGGAGGATATCACCCGTATGGATTGGCTAGCATACTCACCGGACTTGAATCCAATAGAGCATGTGTGGGACATGCTTGGCCGACGAATTGCAGCCCGTCAACCCCCTCCCAACTGTCTATCGGAACTTCGGAGGGCATTGCTTGATGAGTGGTGTAATTTTCCCCAAGATCAGATTGATAATCTGATACTCAGCATGCGTAGGCGTTGTAACGCTTGTATTGCATCGTCCGGGAGACATACTCAGTATTAACCATCATACTAACCATGTTATACTGTTTTCTGTAAATAGGTTCTTTTTTGAAATTTGCTCCAGGGAGTAAAAATCGCAATTTTTATTAATTATGTCAAACATATAGCATCTTTTTTGCTCTTTACCTTTTGTTTAATAAATAGACTTTACAAATAAGTCAAATTTGTTTTGATTTTGTCTCTTTCATTGCCTGAACTTCATTATCCTTAATTTATGGACATGAGTGTATATTTCAAATGTCAGAAATCCACCTAGTGCAAAATGGTGACATTACTCTTTCAAGTGACATTTAAATATATAAGAGGCCGAACAATGGTCGATTGGTTAGGGTACTGGCCTTTAGTATCGGAGTTCGTGGGTTCGAATCCCACTGTTGCATGTATATTCGTAGCAGTTCGGAATCGGTTTTAAGCTGTAGGTCCCAGTCTCATTAACCCTTGTGTTGCAAAAAAAAGTAGACCGTAGCACTCCAAACCAAACTAAATATATAAAAGTAATTTATGATTATAGCCAGTGTACCCTTAAGTGATTATAAAAATATTTTACATAGTAAATTTTATGCTAAATAATAATGAAAGACCTAATTATTTTGTATTATTTCTATGTCCATAATAAAATAAGTTGATAAAACTATACAAAAACTGTAACAGTTTCTTAAAAGTCACATTTATAGGTTTATTAACTTATGCAGCCTACTTTGTTACTGCTTAATTTAAATTCGGCCTCTAATAATGTAAAGATTTCCTAATCTGATTTATAGTATAGCATATGAGTATGTAATAATAGAATATACCAGAATTAATTGCTTTGAAGTTTCCTGATTTCACTTTATATAAATATTCATCTTTCATTTATTTTCAACATATATAAATTGAAGCAATTTCCTTTTCTTCTCTTTTCTCCTAAGATAAGGTAACAATGAGTTTGCGACAAGATTATATAAAAATAGAAAATAAAATTGGACAGACATTATCTTTAGAAATTAATTTTATGATAAATTGGGTAAAGGATTCAATTTTAATAAAATACATAAGATTCTTTGAAATTTTGAATATTAATTTTTTTGTTAATCTCTTTAACCATGGTTGGAATTTGGAATTAAATTTACAAAAAGATTATTTTTGCAGTTAAAATTTCTATACCTTAAACTAATAAATTAACCATGCTATCTTTTTTTAGGTTTTTCTGTTTAAGATAATTTTACGCATTCTAAGGCAATGTATTATAAAGGTGTATGCATACAGAAAATATTAATTAAGGCAGTATGCAATGAGCATTTACCGATATAAATATTTCCCCTCTGATGATTATGCATAGATTTCTATGTATATTATTAATTAGTTTTGGCCATTTGGTCAATACAATATTTAGGCAGTGCTAGCTTCGAAAGAGTAATGTAACATTTCAAATTTGTAAAATGCGTATATTTTTTTTCAGATTTGAGATAATACATTTTAATATTTTTCTTTAACTAATAAGATTTAATTAAACTAGATTTAATAACATAACATTGGTTCTTAAGTTGTATCTTCTGCCCATATTAGTTAAAATTCCCCTAGGCTTTGATTATGGTACAACTAAAAATAAAATTTTATTGAAAATTTATTTTATACTTTCATACTCCAATTTCGATCTTTATATGAGATTTAGATGAGCGAAAAAAATTAGATCTCGAAATCTTTAACTTTGCAAAATAAAAGTCAAAATTAAATAACAAAACGCGTTGCGTAACGTTTAGTAAATTTTTTCTCTTGTATTAATCATATGCCTTCAGTAACATTCTAAAAATATGTAAATTCCTTCTGCAGTAGACCTTAGTGCAATAAACAAAGCATTGCTTTATCGATTTTTTTTCTTAATAACAAAAGGCAATACATAACGTTTAATAATTTTTTTACTTATATTAATCATATGCCTTCAGTAACATTCTAGAAATATGTAAATTCCTTCTGCAGTAGACCTTAGTGCAGTAAACAAAGCATTGCTTTATCGATTTTTTTTCTTAAACTTTTAGCTATGAAAACTATTGAACTTTATTTCTCCGGTGATACAAGTCAGTTAAAACTTTTTTTTCCATCCGTGTTGGGTGTAGAAGACGTTACCTTTCCCATAGACTTCGATAAGGAGTTGACGCTGATCAATAGTACTCTCTTCTGAGCAACTTGCTGTGACATGGTAAGAAACTTGTTATAGATGATCGTCGTGACTGAAGGAAAGATCGAGGGAGAAAAAGTGTGAGAGAGCGACTGAAAGTGCTAATAGACTAAAATGATGGATGATAGAGGGTTGATGGGACAAACCAAAATGATTCGTGAGCATGGAAAATACATTTCGGAGGAACGTTAATACATACACACACATACACGGAAAGCTACGTTTTTTGTTTCTGTAGGAATTCCAATATGCACATTGTAAAACTTAAAAAGTCACGCCTTCAATTTGTTAAAGAATAAATGACTAAAGCATTCATGAAAGTCAAGCTGACTTTCTTGCTGAAATATACATAGTTACGAAAAGTAAGCTAGCGAAGTTAGCGTATTAAAAAGTAGCGTAAACAAAACAGCTCGCAGTTTATAAATATAAGTTTTGTAACCTTAAATAAAATTTTAATAGCTTTTTATTAAATCGGGAAATTCAATTTTGCATTGATATTTTAGAGAGGTGCTCCGCAACCGGTGTGCCGCTATCAAATACATTGTATTTGACATTTTGCAATTTTTCATCATGTATTTAATACACAATGACAATTTTTTCTATAATAATGTCTATTTTTCAACGTTATATACTCACCCCCCTTCCTTTGAAAAAAATTCTATGCATGATCCTGTCTCTTTCTGATTGTGGAAACAATATACAAATTCACAGAAAGCGCCACCAAGATATTTCGCCAATTTTAAAAATCGCTGCCAATCACAGGCCGAGTGGAATACCAGGTTCCAGGAGCCTGTAATACAACGTAGATAAAGCAAAATGACCGTTATGCGCGTCTTTGAAGACTCATGCGCATGTGTATAAATATGTTATAGTTTTATGTACGGATGCTTTTCAAATAAAAAACAAACATTTATTGTAAAATTTGTGTATTAATTAACATCTATATACTTTAGCTTTTGGTGTGACGTGGAATTCTAGAAAGAATTTTGGTGCATCATAGGTGAGAAAAGGTTGCGGAGCACTGCTTTAGAGAACCTGTTACAATGGACAACGGGTATAATTTTCTCAAGTTATATGATTAAAGGATATGATATCGCTTTTAATCATTCGGACTATTTGATTATCTTTTAATCTTTGAACTGTGAGACAAAACTTAATAGTAATTAAATATTTTTAAAATAGCTGAAAAAATTAAGATTCCTTTTCAACCGCTATGGCTATTTGTATATTGTATATATGTAATGGAATATTTAGACTTCGTTAAAATATTAAACGCTTTGTTCTGTCTTCATAAAAAATTTACTATTCCAATTTTTAAATAATTCGTAATAGTTGTTACATTCTTATTCTTTATTGTCTGTGGTTTATGTTCTAATTGTTTGTATTTCAACAGATGGCATCACCCTACAACGGTTTTTATTGTTCTGTTTAATCTTTAGTATTCAAGACCAGGAAGAGATGGCTGTTAGTTAAAGATGGTGTTCGGTGTGTGTTTAATTCAATTCAACTAATCTGTATTTTAATCATAGTCATCTGGAAAACATGTATTTAAAACCTAACATAATTCGTAATTCATTTTGTGTACTGTGAATTCATTACTAAAAGAAAGTTGTGTTCGACAATAGACTTCTGTTTTCCTCCATAATTTCGGTTTCTACAGATCCTTCATAATAAATCACAGGAATAAAAAACAAGTTAAGCAATTACCTTATTCAATTGTTGATTATCATTAATGCTGAACATCAATTAATTAACTGACTTAAAACTAAAATTTAAGATTCGTGTTTATTCAAAGTTGTTGGAAATATTTCCAGCCACTCCTCTTTTTTCACTGTAACAGAATACTTTGAGCGTGCAGCCCCAGCGTTCTGCTTATATAATTTCGATTTCTTTGTATGTAGAGTTTTGGCATGTATAAACAAACGGATATGCATTTATAAGCGATGCATGTATGTCTTGTGTTTTAAAAATATTCTTGGTCGTGGTAAAAGCACCACGGAAGCTAAAATTGGAAACTATGTATCACTAGTAATGTAAATAATGTACGTAATTTTAAAATTACTGTAATAAAGCTCTCCCATATAGAAGATTACTTGGAATTGGAATATTTTTTACTTAGTGTCGAAATAGTTCTAATATATTGTTACTTGGAATACTACTTGCTTACTTGAATACTAAAGATTTCTAGGAATAATTCCTATTTTTTTCAAAAGTAAAATTCTTTCTATTCATTACATGTTTATTATTTGATAAAGTATTAAGTCTTATTTTACCTCCTGTATTAAATTTAAAAATTTCAGAATCTTGTTCAATGGATACTACAAACATTTTTTTTTCAGAAATATAACTGTTAATACTGTATCGTTACAATATACATAATTCATTCATCAGTTATGTGTAAATAGGTTTAAAGTTTAAAAAGTAATAAAATATCCAAAATGTTTAATTTAAAATTTTCGAAATTAAAAATATAACAATAATTGAATTGTTTTATGTATAAGTTGTAATAGATACATATTTACATCAGTACACGATATTTCTTGAAGTCGTTTGGAAAGTTTGTAAGGTATAAGAAAGTTTGTAAGAAAATTATGTACGAATATAACTAGATGCAAATAATTTCATTAGTTATAAATATCATCCCATTACAGACATTTCAAAAGTAATTGTACCGAAATACTTCGAAATATCTGCAGTTTAATATATCTCCAAAAACATTTAAAAACTTGAGTATTTAATGTCTTGAGGCCATTTAGTTTTCATATTAAAAAGCTAACAACTTTTGCAGTATACAGTAAATCTTTTAAAAAAGCATGACTGACGAAAAGTTGACAAATTGATATAGTTTAATCCCTTAATGCACAGTTTTTTTTAAAAGGCCGGCCAAAATAAATTTTTTTAATGTAAAAAACATATTAGAACGTTGTCTTGCCTAGAACATTACAAAAATAATCAAAATTTGAGTATATTGGATATTTATACAATTGGTATGATTTCTAATTTTTAGAACATTATTATTATGGTCTAGAATATATTGTTCAATTGATATGCAATCTATTAATTGACAGTATGGTGTGTCATTCCTTAACCCCTTTCAGTATGATTTAATAATGAAAAACTGTGCATGAAATAACCATTTAATTTTTATTTAAAAAACTTGTTTCATTTTACAATTCTTACATATTCTTAATTAAAATCCACTTTTTACATAGTGTTAAATAATATCAAAAACAGTAAAATTAAGAAAATATCAAAGCAAAACATTAATAAGGTATACAGATAATAGTCTTCAAGCTAGTGGTACTTTTCAAAACAAAGTGCAAAGGAATTCTTAATTGTTTACACCGCCAAGTAGTCTCACTTTTAATTTGATTCTTGTAACACACACGACATTTCTTAGTAGGTTTTCTTTTATTCTGACTCATTCATTTGGCAATGACTTGTACCAAGAAATTCTAAGTAAACAATATGCAATAGTGACTTGTGATTTTCACAAGTGATAAAAGTGTTGCCAAATTCAGTACACTAGAAATTTTAAACTAAATTATCATATTTAACAGTAACTTTAATCGCATGACGAGTGTAGCTCGTCATTGTGCGGTATGGAATGAAAAACTAATGACGAGCTAGACTCGTCATTTTACCGGAAGGGGTTAAAGCGTAGGTATCAAATATGAAATTCTTATGTTTCATATCTCAAGAATAAAGTATATAAAGTGACGCCTTGAGTCAAGGATGACTTTAAGCCAGAGCTTAGTAATAAAATAATTAACAATTATATTTTATTGTACATTATATTGTAGTAAAATATATATTGAAAAATGAGCTAATCAGAATCTGAATACGCTGTCGGAAAGCGGCTTACAAGGAAGAGATAAGTCGTAAGTAAAAAAAAAAAATATATATTTTATACTTGAATAAGTAATTGTTATAGCTTACAATCTCATGTAAATGATACATATCAATAAAACGATTTTTTTTTTTTTGCTTTCACGTTGTTATTTTCAATTCTCAATTATATTCGAGTATGAAAAATTATAGCAACATAAAGTACAACGCCGCTCGAATTATTTCGAGTGTGCACAGTTTGGCCAGTTTAGCTTGCTCGAGTTAACTCGAGCCCTCACGTTAAGGGGTTAAGATAAAAATGTTTTTTAATTATATTTCTAAAACATATACCTAACGCTTTTCTCGAGCATAATTTTAAAGATATTTAGCTTCAATCTACTATTCAAAACGGTCAAAACGCAATAGAAGGAATAATTATTTTATTTGAAGCATTTTAAATAGATGTATAAATCTAATAATAATCAACGGCTGCGAAGAAAAGGGACAGTTAAATGCTTTACTATCCACTATTTAGTTACCAGTTATATATTTCATAATAAGTTTATATTTTCAAAATAATGAAGTATACATCTAAAACAAGAAAATTACTATAGCTAAAACATGAATTCCTCTTAGTCCTTTTACTAAATGAGACACACTCTCATTCTGAAGTAGACATTAATTTTGTACATCCAAAATATAATTCTTTATATAAAACAAAAAAAGATCCACCGGGAATTGGCATAGTTTTATCTCATAAAAATGTTTTGTTTACAGCTATCTTTTCCCCCCTTTCCTTCTACATTCAATGGCAAGAGTGTAATAAAACTTTTCTAAGTTTTCTGGGCGTGAAGATAAGAAAAGAATAACTAAAGTTCTTATAACGCTTGATGACAATTCTCTTCTGGTAGTTCATTTCTAATAATTATATCTCTGATTTAATCTGAGACAATACTTCTCAGGAATGGCATAAAACTGGGTATAAAATAATGTATGAATTTTTAAAATACAAAATATATTCTCGGGGTACAGAGAGTGTCGTACAGTGAAACAATGATAAATATTGATAAAAAAAATTGCACAATTTTAAGGGAACATAATACCTTTCGATATGAAAAATGTTCATTATAACAGTCCATTTGGGATACAACATAAAATAAAATATTCTGCTCTGTTTAGAATTTAAAAAAAACTTTCTAAAAATTTAATTATAATTTATCTTTATGAAAATTATTTAGTTTTGTTAAATTAAGAATTAGATTTTTTAAAACCTCCCAAATATATACACCAAGTGCAAAAAATCTGACGTATATACCTCATGACTTCCTAAACCTTTTCAATACTTCCTATTATATCTTGCGTTCTTTTTACTTCCTGGCATAAAGTAAAAGGAAGTATTGTATTCAAGATAAAATTCAGAGCTCATATTTTAACGAAAATATCTATTTTGATCATGACTGACTAAAGTCTGAACATTTTAAGGGCTGCGTCTATATGTACATAATAAGAAATTCCAATTTTAAGACTTAAATATCAATTTCAACCACTCTTGAACTAGTTAATACTAATTTTCTCTTGACATCTATTTGCGTAAGTATGTCACATAACTCAGAAGCTATAAGCCATAGGAAATCGAATTCTTTTTTTTGTAGGACTGTTATAACGTCTAGTTCAAAAACCTCCTGTTTTGATTGCAATACAAATTTTCAATATAATGAGTATGTAACACCGAGAGGTCGAATGTTAAACTATAACTTCGATCACTCCTTAATCTGCCCGACGTCACACAATTTGGGTCCTATAGATGATTGAAATTGCATCGACGAGTAGAGATGAGGCCTTTCTTCCAACAATAAAACTTAATAACTTTATTAACAAGAAAAACAAATTCAAAACGACTAAAGTATAATCATATCCTATACTATAATACGAGGAATGGTTGTCAAGTCGAAAATCGCCCCAGAATTAATAAACTGTAGTAAACTTGGGGATCTGGGGTTTTTGGTCACGAGGAATCGATTGGCATCGGTTTTGACGCGCTAAGGTCACGTAGTTCGGCGCTACAGATAGGGCCGGGTTCGAACCCCGGTGCGGGCAAACTTTTTTCTCATGCGTCCAAACCAAGTGAAAATTGGTACCCGGGGGTTTTCGACCACGAGGAATCGATTGGCTGTAGTTCTGAAGAATTAATAATAATAATAATAAAAGTCTTTATTGATTTGTCTTTATTCCTTGATATCGGTTTCCATTTTTATTTTCTATCAACTCTAAATATTAAATTAATGTAGCAAAGTATATATAACACATAAACGATATAGTAAAAAAAAAAAAAATGCAAACAAAAATTTTGAAAACCAACCACAAAAAATTAAAAAATAATGCTTCACTAACGTGCCGAAACAACCTCGCCGTTCAATTTCCAAAGCCACACTAAACACAGAGCATATAACTTATCAAAGTCCGTCGCCGCGTTAGTGCGTCGTCGGCATACCAGGAGGTGCCGCTCTGACGCGCCAGTGCGTCGGTGGCAGCGAACGTGTTAAGGAACTGATTTCGATTTCAAATCACCGTCAACAAAGTTCGACATTTCAACATTCATTCAGATTTCAAGCTACATTTTCAACATGCAGAACGCACCTCTACATGAAATGCTTCAAGGAGCCGGAATTTTGGAACAACAAGCGATCAACTCAATTATACCCGCAAATGGACAACTAGAAGATACCGTCATTGTCAGACTGGCTTCTCCATTCACACACTTCAATCTTTACACTGCTCACTTTGTACCATTTCTTTAATTGTATAATTTTTTGTTATCAATTACATTTTATTTTCTATGACTTTTCAAACTTTACCTTTGTATAGAATAGTTCCCTTTCCAAACAACTTTGTTTAGAATAGTTTACAATGGTGCACTTTAACCGGTTATCTTTTCACTAATGGTTTCACAAATTTTCTTATGGCATGTATTGTTTTGATAAATCACAATTGAAAATTTAAATCTTCGAGTTAGCTTCGATACCTGTTTTCTCCGAGCGGAGCTCGGTCACCCGGTACTATTGATAAAAACAAGTTCCTAAAAATTACAACGTCGCTTAAAGTCAGGCTATCACGTTAGGTGCACGTCTGTCTAGCATGAGAATTCAACTCGATCTCCTTTCCATCCCTCTTTCTTCTTTCAATAGGAAACCTCAGTCACCGAACGATGGCCAAATGGTTAGGGGGCTGGCCTTCGGAACCGTAGTTTCGAGGGTTCAAGTCCCACTATGACAAGGATGTTCGTAGCCATTCGTAATCGGCTTTAAGCAGTAGGTCCCAGTCTCATTATCCCTCGTGTTGCAAAAAGTAGACTGTAGCTCTCCAAAACTAAACCAAACCAAACGAGGGGTCGTATTGTGGTGTTCAGACTCCGTTGTGAGCTGCCGACTCCCACGCAACTGTACAACTCAACTCTAACTCGCGCTCACCAGAGACAGAGAGTTGGATCGGTCGGACGAGGACGCTCTCGACCAACGCTCTCGCGCGTAATTCTGCTTCTTTATGTGTGAATGAATAAATATTTATAAAGTTAAATGGAGTCAGTCATCTTTCACCTTAGTATCCTTTCCCCTCGTTCGATCTTCGTCCTTGTGATTATCGAATGATTTAACCCTTATCGCCTGGATAAGGTGCGAGAACAATCTCCAAGTTGAATGTTCCCAATGGTAAATTCATCTGTTATCCTCCACACAATTGCATTGTTCTTGCTTTTAATTTATGTTAATATTAGAACCTAAATACTAGCCTTAAGTGATTTTTGTTAAAATTTAAAACTTAGGGACACATCTGACATAAAATACTATCTGTTCAT
>CM063505.1:114681711-114741711 GCA_032207245.1 Pardosa pseudoannulata | reverse complement strand
GGCTTATAAAGTGTATAGAGGAAACATTGCGAGACGGAAACACTAAGAAAGCATGTCAGATTCTTTAAAAACGTCCAAATATATACGTAGGATGATGAACAAGGTGTGCAGTTTTCTGTCATTACTGAAGAGTTTGCAGAAAAGTAGTGGAAATGTTTGAGAGAAGAGAGGCTTTACGATTTCACCTTTATTAACACATTGTATGCGGGACACTTACTAGTACGCTTTCTGAAATTGATACTTGAGCGCGGGTCACGTACTAGTACATTTTCTAACGATTGATGCTTGAGCGCAGGACACGTACTAGTACGGGTTAGTGTAACAACATGTTTTGTTTGTGGGTACAAAAATAAAGTATATACAGGAAAACGAAGCCGAATGTTCTTGTCTAGTACATAGATTCTGGAAAAATGTAGACACATAAAAACTAGTTTTTACATCAGTCAATGCGGAACCACAGAAAGGGAAAAAATTAAAACTATATACTACTATTTCTATTTGATTTTTATATATTCGATACTATTATAAATTTATCCACTAAAAATATTTTTTGTTTACAAAAAATATGGCTGTTATTTATTTATTTATATATTTGTTTATATATTTCAATATAAAATACGAAAAGTGGGTTAATAATTTTCGATTTATACAGATTTAACTGAATAACTAAATTTACGTCCCCGTACAATTCAACTGTGAAATGTACCCACACACAATGTGTTAAATAATATTTCTGAAGCTCCAAGATACGTTCTATATGGAACTGTGATCCAAAATCTAAAGTATTCAAAACAATTTTCCCACTGAGGACCTAAATGTTGGTGTGGAATGAAACCAAACAATTAGCCACAGCGTATCCATGTTGCAGACTTCTTTAAAAATGGTTCAGAAGCTGATTTTACGATATGACAAGTGCCTTGTTATATTGTTAAAATTATCTTTAAAAACAGATTAAAATACGAGCTTTTATGTAAAAATAAGACTGATTTTTAAAAATACACTTGTGTGTTTTTAATTTCAAAATGGTTTCTACTTAAAAAATATTTTTAAAAAGGCCTCCTATTTTGACTTTTAATTTAATTTTCAAATCCCCTATATAATTATAGCCTAAACTGTCAGTCCATCTGTCCGCGAATTTATGAAGCATTTGCACTTGGAATGGATACAGGCATCTACATTGGATTTTTTATGAGTTAGGGTTAGCAAAATTCAAAGCGAGTTCGAAATCCAACCAATCCCCCCCTTTTCGAGCTTTTATTTCAAGCCGTATTAATCTTATTCTATACTAAATTCATTCTTGATAGGATGGCGAGGGCGGAACGTAATATTTAAATTTCTGGACTATTTTTACTCGACCCTCATATACTCTAATTAGTTCCTTCACCATGTGTAGGTGTGGCACGTTCGGTAGAGTGTCTGCCCATTTGATTCCCGTTCTTATCGGGCTGACGGTTCTGTTCCCGACGCAGCCGAATTTCTCTAAATTCCTAATTAATTTAATATTTTCTGCTTTTTCTTTTAAATTCTTATTCCTAAAATTGCTTTATTAGTTTTAAAGTTGTTTTATTATTTTTAAAATAAATTTTTCCTATTAATTTGCAAATATTAATAAGGATGTAGCATCATATAGAACTTTTGAAAATTACTTTCTAACCTTTTATGAGCTGCATGGGAAAATACTTAGAAATTGGCAAAAGAATTTCTCGCAATACGATTAAATTTAAATTCTCTTTGTAACAATAAATCACCGCAACTGTCTCAATTGCTTTTATTCTTGTTAAACTGGAATTACTGGAAAGGAAAGAGTCGATTGTTTTACTAATGGGATTACACTGACAAGTAGCAGACATTGAGATTTTTAAGAAGTTCTATATTTGTTCAGCCATTTTTAAACGTTAGTTGATTCTTTTAAGTAAAAATCCCATCACGGAATAAAAATTCATAAGGTCAATACTGAATGAATCATATGTAGTTTTTTTTCTCTTCATATAGTAAATAGTTTCGTCTTAATTGGTACTTGTAAGGTTAATCTTCCGATTTATTAAAGGTTAGAATGGGAGTTTTTTCTTTTATTGGCTGATTTTGTATTCTTATTCGGAACTATTTTGTTATATTTGAACTTTACCATAATTGTTAGCACTTTAAAATGCGCTTGGTAAAAATAATATTTCGCTGTTATGCTAATACTTTTTTTAGGCATCAACTTTCAGCAACTTTAAATCGATGATTTTTTTCTTATTGTTCGGTATATCATATTTTTAATAATCATTGTAAATATATGGGATTTTCAACATATGTTCTCTTATATTATTTAATTTTTCTGAAATTACTTTGTTTCTAAAAAATATCAATTTTTTCTATAAAGTGAGAAATGAGAGTTTGTTTTAATTTTTTTTTTAATTTTTTGACACAATATGCGCACACTTACAACACAAAGCTAGTTTAATTAATAATTTTTTCTTTTTTGTAGTTATTTATTAGGTATAAGTCTCATCTATTTAAATTTTTAACCCTTAACTGCCGCGAGCGTATATATACGCTTTGCGCTTGGATGCATTAACTGTCCCGTATAGCACATGTGTATAGCATGTATATGTTAAATGCTGTATAAAAATAATAAAGACTACATAATTATTCTGATTAAACGAAATAATTTTTACATGTATACATATACATATATTTATATAATATATATATATATATATATATATATATATATATATATATATATATATATATATATATATATTATATATGCATATATATGTATGTATATATATATATATATATATATATATATATATATATGTATATATATATATATTATATATATGTATATATGTATATATAATGTATGTGTATATATGTATATATATTTATATATGTGTATATATATAGATATGTATATATGTATATATATGTATATATATATATATATATATATATATATATATATATATATATATATATATATAGTGTACTTAATAATAATCAGGAAAGCGCCAAGAAACGTATTGCAGGAAGTCATATATAAGCCCAAAACAGTTAAAGCATTGACTGCGCAAGACCTATATAGACGCCCGTGGTGGTTACGGGGTTAATGTGTTAATTGTTATAAATTATTTTACCAATTATACATAATTATCTGTTTAAATATAACAATTAATTTGCACTAAAGTGACACAGAACTAAGTAAAATAATATTCTGAGTAATACTACAGATTTAAATATATACATGTATTCAACTTTGGTGCATGATTAAAAAAATTCCTTATGCAAAAAAAAAAAACCATTAATACTTTAATTATATAGTCTGAGTTGCTGCAAATATTTTACTGTGCCAAAATCTTAAAAACTGTTCATATTAATGCTAAAGTTAAGCCTTTTTTAACTAACTACAAATATAATCTATGAAACATACCAATTTAAGCTGGTGAAAATAATAGAAACATGGTAGTATCTTGTAAACTTTTAATCTAGAGCTTATATTAATCTAGAGCCTTAAAATTATGTCTAAAATGTATATATACGCCAGCAGCAGTTAAGGGGTAAAATTACTCAGAAATATGGCACTAGGAGATTAAATTTTCAAAAAAGCTAAAATAATGTTTAAAAATTCTCTTTCAAATACTAAATGAGATAAACAACAAAGAAAAAAGTGGGTATACTTTCATCAAGGGTCTATAATGTAATACTTAAAAATACAAAGAAATATGGCACCAGGGGGTTAAATTTTCAAAAAAGCTAAAATAATGTTTAAAAATTCCCTTGCAAATACTAAATGAGATAGACAACAAAGAAAAGGTGGGTAGACTTTCGTCAAGGTTCTATAATGTAATACTTAAAAATACTGAGAAATATGGCACCAGGGGGTTAAATTTTCAAAAAAGCTAAAATAATGTTTAAAAATTCTCTTTCAAATACTAAATGAGATAAACAACAAAGAAAAGAGTGGGTAGACTTTCATCATAGTTATATAATGTAATATTAAAATAACAAAGAATATGGATTTTTAAGTTATACATTAAAAAATCATAAAATAATGTTTAAATTTTTATAATTTCTTTAAAAGCTATGATATTAAATGCAAAGAATGAATATTTTTACAGATTTTTATCAGAAATTTTCATTGGGGTTTGTTTTAGACTATTTAGAAATGCCCAGAAATTTTAATTTTGTAAAAATAAAATAATCGAATTTTTGAAAGTTTAACAGTAACGTGTCCCCTTAAAATCATTATTCCTTGGGCTGTGAACTTAACAAGAACTACTAGCCTAAAAATACAGCCTGAAATATAAAAGGAACCCAATCGCTGGTCTAGACTGCATTAAAGATATATTGACTTTTCTGCTTAAGACGGCGAAATCTGCCCGAAGCGGAAAATTTTTCCGATACCATGAGACTTCAAGCTTATATTGAGTCCACCCTACTTTGCCTCCTTATTTATAACGTTGAGATAACGTAGGGTACCGTGGATCTTTCCTTTTTTTTCTGCAGAGATATTCTGCAACGGGGAACAGATTCAAAATCATCTTCCGCATCTTTGTCCCGTGACAGGTAAGTGACGGATGATTGTTAAGATCACAAGCAAAATCGTTGCTAGACAGAGTGGAATACATCGATGATCAATACGATAAATCAATCTGATTCCTGCTTTCGATGATGGCATCGGAAGATTTTTCTTGAGAAAGTACCAGGTAGTTTTTAGGAAATAATGCTGTGGAATCAACAAAATATCGGATAATGGAATGAAGGACATAACTACCAAGTACCCTTTCACTTATTTGTTTTCTCTTTCCTTGTAAATTAATCAGTGAGGAAACAAAAAGTTATTCACATGTTTAAGTTTTTTTGGTTTGGTGTACTACGGTTTGGTTTATTACGGTTATTTTCAACAAGCTAATGAGACCGGATACAGCTTATCGATTCAAATGCTAAATATAATGCACTGTGATTCGAACACAAACTCTGGTACTAAAGGCCAGCATAAACAATCAGCCAGTTAGGCTTTATTTTAAGTGGACTTGCCTACATTACAATAGCTATTTTTTGGCAAAAATTTTGAAATTTTTTTTACATAATTTTATGCTTCTAAATCTGTTTTAATTTTGTTTCTACTAAAATTAGAACAGTAGTTATGTGTAGTTCAATTAACCAGAAGAGATATGTTAGTAGATATAAAGGCCATCTTAAGTCCCAAAACGAAAGTATACATTGCCAACACGTACTGTTCCATTACGTAGTTTTGCTAAAATTAAAATAAAATATATTACTTATTCTTGTTATATTTACCTACATCTGGAGAAAAATATAATTTAGTTTCTTGACTTGCCAAACTCTTTAAATGAGTTTTAGCAGAAAATTCTTTTTTCGGTATTTTGGTTCAGAGTAAACTTAATTGCTCACAAATTTCTAAAGATATTTTAAATTATTGTGCAGGATTTTATACATTTTTGATTGCTCTTTGAACTATTAGTTAATAAATGTGTGAATATGCAGTTTTTATAGATATTTGTAAGTATAAATGTGATATTTTTTAAGACAAATTCTGAGTTTTTCTATGATATGTGAACCATTTTCAGGAATTTTCAAAATGTTACAAAACTTGAATTCATTCAAATACATTTCTTAAATCCGGTATGATTTAATATGAAAAACTGTGCATGAATAACCATTTAATTTTTATTTAAAAAACTTGTTTCATTTTACAATTCCTAACATATTTTAATTAAAATCCTTTTTACATAGTGTTAAATAATATCAGAAACAGTAAAATTAAGAAAATATCAAAGCAAAACATTAATAAGGTATACAGATAATAGTCTTCAAGCTAGTGGTACTTTTCAAAACAAAGTGCAAAGGAATTCTTAATTGTTACACCACCAATAGTCTCAATTTTAATTTGATTCTTGTAACACACACGGCATTTCTTAGTAGGTTTTCTTTTATTCTGACTCATTAATTTGGCAATGACTTGTACAAAGAAATTCTGAGTAAACAATATGCAGTAGTGACTTGTGATTTTCACAAGTGATAAAAGTGTTTTCCAAATTCAATACACTAGAAATTTTAAACTAAATTAATTATCATATTTAACAGTAACTTTAATCGCATGACGAGTGTAGCTCGTCATTGTGCGGTATGGAATGAAAAACTAATGACGAGCTAGACTCTTCATTTTACCGGAAGGGGTTAAACTCATTATAGAGTGTCTAGCTCAAGTGTAAATTTTGATACATATTTGTAAAAATTGCTTATTTCTGAAAACTTTACCTTGTGAATAAATTATATATTTTCAAAGTTTTGTGTTACGATGAGACTGAAATATGTGCTGAGTAAATATATATTTTCAGTGCCCCTTGGACGTAATTTGGGAAGGACAAATGGGGAGGGTAAATGCCCCACCCCATAATTTTTACTGAGAGGGGGAAGAATTTTATGTTTTGTCTTTCCAATTTCTTTTAGGTTTTACTCATATTTTAAAATTTTGATTTAAGACTTTTCAAGTTCTATTTTTATTGTGTCACTAATTCCAGTTACGTATTTTAGCCTTTCCTGCTAATATTTTTAAATAAGGTAGCAAGTGCTCGAATAATTCGATGCTGGGGATGTATTTGAAGTTGGGGAACATTCTGAAAACATCCGAGAGTATAAAATATTCTCGCTGTACAAAAGAGTGAAGTAGAGAGTTCCTAGAACAAAAAGGAATTGTGACGCTTCAAAATATCTGTTTTTAAGAAAACATTTATGTGTTTTCGTTTCACTGAACTTCTTTGAAAATATAAAAGTAATTATATTTGTTATCAGTAGTGTTCAATTTTGGGAATTAATGTATTTTAGTATATTGATTGGTTCAGGATATGAAAAAGGAGAACTGAGCCGGGACGCTTTTAAAAAACATTTACCCCGCAGTTAAAACTCCTTAGTTACGCACCGGCAGTCCCCTAAATATAAAGGTTATTTCCATTAATAGCTTGACACAGGATATAAATCGGCTAAAATTGAAGACAAAAGAAAAAATTTATCTTTAATTGTTGCTTATTGTCTAGATACAGAAATAATCTGGAATCTACGTGATGCCTTTTCAATGAAAATTTTATGAATTCCTTTGTGTAATACAACAAAGGAATCCAACTTTTTTCTCTCACTATTTTTGTGAACAAAAACTTATTAATTTCATGCAACTTTAATGAAATTAGAGGAAAAATACTGTTTTTGAAACTACCAAAATTTCTATAACACTATATATTTTTAATTGTTGCCGATTGTTTATAAATACAGAAATAATCTGGAGTCTGTCAACGTGATGCCGTTTCGATGAAAATTTTATGAAATGAATTTTATTTGTGTAATGCAACTAAAGATTCTAGCATTTTTATTCTCTCTCAGTGTTTGTGTGAACAAAAGCTTATTAATTTTCCGTGCCTTTAGTGAAATTTGAGGGAAAATAATGTTTTTACAACTACCAAAACGTTCTATAACACTAAAATAAAAAAAATTAACTATAAAAAACAGAAAAAAAATAAATTAAAATAAAAAAAAACAAATAACAAAAAAAATTATAAAAAAAAGCTAATAAATAAAAAAAAATATATTTTAACACTATAAAAAACGAATTATGTATCTATACAAAATAAAAAAAATAAATAAAATAAAATAAAAATTTTAATAAGGTATTAAATAAAATTGAAAAAAGTAAACTATATAACTTTAAAAAAAAAAAAAATAAAATTAAACTTACGAAAAAATAAAGAAAGTAATTCACCACCCCCGTATGATAACCTTCAATTAACCTAAATAAAACCCCCCCCCAAAAAAAAAGTAAAATAAAAAAAAACAAGTATACCCATTACCCCCCCCCCCCCCCCCCCCACCCCCCCCCCCCACAACCCCCCCCCCCCCCCCCCCCCCCCCAAATAGACCCCCCCCCCCCCCCCCCCCCCCCCCCCCCCCACCCCCCCCCCCCCCCCCCCCCCCCCCCCCCCCCCCCCCCCCTAACCCCCCACCCCCCCCCCCCCCCCCCCCCCCCCCCCCCCACCCCAACCCCCCCCACCATAACCCCCCACCCCCCCCCAACCCCCCCAAAAAACCCCCAATATGAATAAAAACCCCCCAAAAAAATAAAAAATAGAATTAATTATTGAAAAAAAAAATAATTTGTGACAAACTTATTATAGTATGAATTGTTAAAATAATAAGAAAAATTTTTTAATAAAAATAAAATAATGAATTATTGAAAAAATAAAAAAACGTAAAACTAATATTTAAATGGCGTGTTATAAAAAATAAGAACCTTTGAGACGTTCGATACAAAAAAACACACTTCCCATCAACAAAAAAGCTTATTAACTTTATGAACTTTCAATGAAATTAGAGGAAAAAAGCTTTACAACAACCAAAAAGTGCAACATTAATAAAACAGATAATACTGAAATAATCTAGAATCTGACTCCAAAATGAATTTGTGTAATATAACAAAAGACTAGCTTTTTTTCTCTCTCACTGTCTGTGTGAACAAAAGCTTACTAATTTCATGCACATATAAAATTAGAGGAAAAATACTGCTGTTACAACTACTAAAAAGTGCTCTAACACACACGCAAAAGTAAAATAAAGTAGGCATAGCCTTCTCTCGATTTTTATATACTCACAAAATAGAAAACTGTTTAGTTAGTCATGTTTTTATTCTAGCGTGTCAATTATGAACACTATCACGTAAATATCTTATCTATGCTAACACGTTATTTTATAAACTTAAGTTACAACATCGGAAATCGAGTACTAACCAGATTTAGCTATTCAGTAACGTGAAATAGCAATTTACTATCTTTGCCGGCCAGAAGTAACCTAAAGTTTTACAGAAAACTGCGATTTTTTTATAATGAAAGTACTAAAAATTTGCTTTGCTTTGCTTTAAGCCAAAAGTTCTTGAATAGATATACATATACAGACAGGTAGACAGTCCCACAAACTGTTCCAAAATTTGTATTTTTAAACTAGGACAAGTCGAGAAAGTGAAGATTAATCAAAACCTCGAGGACAAATTTTTGGACGATTGTACTGTTTTACCAGTACTATGCACAGGATAAAATATAGAATGATAACTGAAATTCAGAAGACGGACGGCTAAACAAAAGTGTCATTTTATCCGATTTCTAGGATTTTAGAAATTAGTCGTAAAAAGATAAACAATTATTAAAAACAATAGGAAATCGACAATACCAAAATTTTTGTTCGTTATATTCGGAGTTCGCTTTTTGTCTAATTGTATATAACGGAGTAACTTTCTAGACACTAGTAACTCACCTCGGGAAAGATAAATGTATGATTTCCCACGTTTTACCGTACGTCTTATTAAAGTAGAATGAAAAGTGACCCGTACCAATCGAACTAAATCATAGAAGGCAACTGTATTAGGTCTGCCACAAGAGGAGGGGGGAAAAAGGAATAAAGGTCCAGAAACCAGGGGGAAAAAACCAGGGAAAGTATTTCCCAACCACCGTGTTCCCGTTTCCATGGTAATAGAATCTTCCACCAGACTTCTTAAGGCCTCTTTCCTCAGAAGCATCGTTAGTATTGACTTTTCCCTCTGCAACATCGGGAAAAGCGAGGAAAACGTCGTTTGTAGGGGGTGCAGTTTGGGAAAAAAGCGAATCGGTTCTTTTTATAAATACCGTTCTTCCAAATAGGAGAGGGGATAGAGAATTTCATTTTTTTCTATAAAAACTTATTTATTTACAGATAATATTTCGAGCAGTCATTGTCCATTTTTCCACGTAACGATCGTGCTAGGGATTTAGCGGAGGTGAGAATTTAGGAAACAAATGGAAAGATCATTGGTTAAACCGAAAGTTCCCACAGCTATAGGCATTGTTAAAGATAGAAAAGAAGTGATAAAGCTATGAAAATGTTAGATCTGGAAAAAAAAGGGTGAGATTTGAAAATGTTAGAGACAGTTTATATTCCATGAGCAAAGAGAGTTATGACGTGAAGCACGCTAGTTCTTAACGTGCATCAAAAATTAAAGAAAATAAACGGTTAAAATTAAAGATACATATGCCAGTCGTAAAATAAACTTAACAATTTAATAAGGATAATAGTTAGGTCTTGCACACATTGCTGCAAGGAGAAGGAATGCGGATTACCAGCGCAGAGTGAACCGCAACAGTTGTACAGGAGCTAAGAGATAATGCGCGCTACATTATATAAGCTGTATATAAACAATAGTATGAAGGTTACATATTTAGTTTATCACCAATTGACGGCGCCAAAGTAGTACTGGAAAGTCTATATTGCTGATTTGGTGCTGCAGATGTATTATCAATAAATGCATTTTGTGCAACATAGTTTTGCAAGTTGCTCCTGCCATAGTCAAAATTAGTCATGAATTAATCAAAAATCTCAAAATAAAAAAGTTAAATACTCAGTAAAAAACTAATTTGATTATTGTAAAATAAGTTATATATTTGTTTATTGTTTATTAAATATCTTGAAATAAATTTTTCTTGAACTTCTCGATCTCAAATTGAGCTGGAATTTTACATTTTAAAGAATCTTCTATTTAAAAATAAGTTTGAATATGCTTGAAATTATATAATTTTAAGTAAATTAATTCATAAAACAAACATTTTTTCTAAACGTTGTAATCATTTGCATCTTGACAGGCGTTACTGGCTTGATTCAAAAATGACACGCTGGCAACCCCGGCTCGTCCCAAGTAATTGAGTGTTTTTGTAAGTCTTCATATTTTATTTATGATCATTTTACATATACAAACATACTTACATATATGTAACGAGTATTTTTAGATACAATAGATTTCGAATGGTATCCAAGTTGAATTAAGTGTGGTCATGAAAGAAATAAAAAAATGGAAATGAAATTTTTCAGTTTATTCAAACAAAAAACATTAACATTAAATCATTTTGGTGTTAGAGCGTCAAAGATAGATAGCTTGGTGCTCTCCACCCACCAAAATATTTTACATTCTCTTATACAGCGCCGTGTGGGTGCAAGGGATCCTGTCTGAGTGTCAGATTAATCTCACAGATAACGCAAGAAGTAAAACTATATTATGTAAAAAAAAAATATAAGAATAGTTAAGTTAAGCAGAGATTAATTTGGTGTTCTCGAAGTCGCAAAAGGTTAACACAATTAAAAGAGAAACAAAGACATTTCGCCAAAGGTTATAATTTTAAGGGGAGAATCACTAGAAATTTTATTTTAGAATAAATTGTAATTAAGTTTAGGTTAGTGTCGTTAAAATACCTTTCACCTTAATTACCCTAATAGCTCTTATTACTCCATTCCTTGTCCCCTTTGTTATATGTTGTGCTGTACTGTGATGTAAAAAAAATTTTAAAAAAGTAATAAAAAAAACTATGTGTATTTTTATTATTAAGGAGCAGAAAGTGTACCTAATCGTGTAATAATGTTTATTTTTCTCGTAAGACTCCATCTAGTGTTTCGCATCGTGTATTCTAATTAATACTTTCCTTTTCAGGGTAATAACTTTCTCTTTTTGTATCGTTGCAGGTACTGTCCACAAAAGTCATCAGCTCTCACGTATTTCTCCTTACCTGTCTTTTACTGACCGGCATCTCTAATTTACTCCTTTTCAAAATTCAACTTAATAGTACTTTACAGTTTTACCTTGCTTACTTTTTACCTTTAGGATCGGGGATAAGGCCATCTGGCTAAGGAGCCCCAATATGTCCGTTTATATCGGAGGAGGCGTTAAAATATCATTACACATGCACACACACGTGTGTGTATGTATATATATATGTCAAGTTGAAACAATAATGAAACTGGAGACTTCTTCATATTGAACAGTAAAGATTTTTTTCTTAAATGTCCTACATGTCAGATGACAAGGCACCAAATCACTAGACAAAGAACGACTCTTCAACGAGGAATTATTTTAGGTGGGGGGAGCATTTCTTTGCAACTTTTGCCTATGCTGTACTCCCATAAATAACAATGAAGCAATGAGATAGGAGTTTATGTCAGGTTAGATGGACATAATCGCCAACAGAGCATGTGGTAGGTGTGTGTTTAGAGCACTACGGTCTACTTTTTTGCTACACGAGGGCTAATGAGGCCGAGACCTATGATTCAAAGCCGATTTCATGATTACGAACATTCATGCCAGCAGCTGAATTCAAACCCGTTATCTCCGGTACAGAAAAGCAGCATCCTACCATTCAGACATGTGGTATGATTTTATGTATGCCTCGATTTCTGACGAAACTCTTATAGTACACTTTCTTTCATTTTCAAAACAGTTTTCTAACACATCACCACTGATGTGCAGACAGAATATATATTAAGTAATGTTTTGTTTTGTTAATTTTTCTGGTTTTTGTTATTTAGTTTATGATGAGGTGAAATTTGTTTAGAATTTGCTAGTTATATATTTTGTAAGTACTGGTGTATAATGAACATTTAATTCAGACTTGTACATCTTTTTAATTATTAATTGTTATCTCATAAAGAAATAATTTTATGCTTATAAATAAGAATTAATTTTGCATCTAATCGTTTATTACACTATAAAATGTATGTTTACAAATTTTTTTGTAAATCTCGTGTTACAGTACGTACACATCATAAATCACTATTTCTCGCATCTCTTCAACTCTGTCAAAAAGGGCAAAAGTTTATAGCAAGATTTATCTTAAACTAAATTTGTCAATTTCTTTAGTTTTAAAATACTTTCAGACAGTTTAAAATATTCTCCAATATTCAGGTTTTTTTAGAAGCGTCTATCAAACGACATTTTCTCCTTTAAAATACTTCACATATTTATATCCATTTATATATACTAAATAACTATATATTTAATTCATTTTATTATTTAGTAACTATGGAAATATTTTATTCTATTACAACTTCATCTAACGTATTTTCTATGTGCGAGTTAACATCGGCTTGATTTGTTAGAACACTATAGTAAAATTTTTGCTGCTTACCACATATTTAGAATGCATCTCACCGCTTAAAGATTATTTCGGTTTGGTTTGGTTTGGAGTGCTACGGTCTACTTTTTGCAACACGAGGGCTAATGAGACCGGGACCTACAGCTTATAGCCGTTTACGAACGGCTACGAATATCCATGTCCCTGTGAGATTCGAACCCACGAACTCCGGTACCAAAGGCTAGCACCCTAACCAATCGGCCATCTCTCGACTAAAGATTTTTTCGAGTAGCTGGTAATATATATATGGTGTTTTTAATTATACGTGCCAACTTTAAACATGTACAGTCAAAACTATTGCTCAGTAATTTAAGAAATGTTCTTTCTTTTTTTTTTAACCCTCGGTGGCAAACAGCCTTCTCTAAGGATTAGGCTTTCAAATGTTTACCACGAAACAGTTCACTCCGCAACAGTAGAACAAAATTTAAAAAAATAAATAAATAAATAAAAAATAATGAGAGAATATAGTCGTGAGTTATCATTTAAAAAAGTCCATAGTTTAAATAACTAAAACGAAACCCTGGAAGAAGGTAGCATTATGCTTGCCGTTAATGTTAAAGAAAAAAAAAAGGTTAAAACTAGCGAAAGAAGATTAAAAATTAAACCAAAACTAGAACGAAGCCCTAGTTAGGTGATGTTAAATGGGTTACAAGATAATATTAGGAATAAGATGCTTTTACATAATTCAACTTAGAGAGGGGGGTTTTCAAGCATGGGTCCAGCCCCGGAAGTGATAAAAAACAAACACTTGTATGTACAGATATTTGAATTTGTGCTATTGTACCAATGAGCATTACAAACATCTTGAAAAACATGTACATTGAAAATTATCAAGAGAAAGGAACATAAAGATAAAGAAATGTTCTTTAGGACTACATGAATAAATGAAAAACGTTAAACATTAGCCTTTGCATGATAGTTTTTGAAACAAGGGACAACACAAAGTGATACCTGACATTCTGTACACTGGTATCTGATCTCTTTTCTTACTGGCTTACCTCTGGAATTTGTTTTACGGGAGCACAGAGTACACTGTCTCGTTGGATTTCATTTTTTTTTTCAGTAGCAGGAATAACATCTGGAAAATGCCTTGAGGTTAACCTGAGTGGTAAAAGACTAATGCTGGGTCTTCCTGATGTAGCAGAAAACACAATGATTTGCTGAAATTAGTTTTTCAATCAGTGGAAAACACCTGATCAGTCCTGCCAAAAGAACCGCGAAACCAACAAAACTTAAAACTGCCAATCAAAGTTGAATATTTCCTTTCATTTCCTCCAGGCCGAGTGAAACCACGATTAAACAAATCGTACTGATAAATTCTGCTTCACCCGAGTTTTTTCGGGCTAATAATCAACTGTAATATATACGAACCGGTGATAACTCTAGATAATCAGGCAAACGGTTCAAAAACTTCTAGCCTTACAATATATTATAAATAAAATAAACAAGACCATTTTCTCATAAATACGGCGTCTTAAAGATGGACGTCGAAGTCGACCATTAGAATATCATCAGCTACTGATACATTCAACATTTGGAGCAAGTTCCGATTTTTCTCATCTCTATGGAGTTTATTTAACATTAAAACGTTTTATTTCAATCACAAAAGCAAACAATAAGGGAGAGAAAAATCGATACATTGCACTTCCCAATAACGGATGATCCTCCACTTATTCCCACTTTAAATGGTTTTCTTATTTAACGATTTAAACTTCCGATTTTCATGCACATTCTTTTCGAAACCCACTTTATTTATTTTCAATATTTTTATATTTTCTCAATACTATTTCTGTTTACACCTATCTGTTCAAAATATAATGGCGGACTTCTAACGTTGGGAGAAGATTAATAGACCTAGCGAATCGTTGATCATCTGAAAGGGGTATTTTGGAATTTCACGAGTTATAAATATATACTTTATTATTAAGTTTTCAAACGCAATTACTTATCAAAAATATGATGGTTATGGAAAGGTGAATAATGAATCGAAGGAAAATTTACAGATGAGTTCCACATACGGAAAGTCTTAAATCTGCACTGTAGCAAATATGCTATTCCTTCAGGACAGGGGTGAGTAATCTTTCAACAAATTAAAATATTCACAACTCCGGCCAACCTATAAAATTTAAAACCACCGAGGATGCAGGAAATGGAGAAATTCTATTCGTTGTTGTCACTCTATGCTGATAGCAACTCCAATATCTTAATAGAAGTATCAACTCTAATGAATATGTATTTGCTAATGAATCTAAAATTTTTAAGATGACAAAACTAATGACAGTTTTAAATATATAATTTGTTTCAATAAATTAAATAAGGAAAAACATTACTACTATGAAGAAATCAAAAAACAAGATATCACTTTAAAATAACTTAAAGAAAATATAAGAAATATTAAAGATCTAACTACACTTTAAGACAATTTAATATAACGAACTAGCCAACTAGCTAAAAGAATTCAGCATAATGTGTAGCCTTACCGAAAAGTAAACAAATCTATAAGTTAGAAACGGCAAGCAAGCCACCAGTTGCTTTAGTTATATCAACGTCGTATTCAAACTAAACTGGTTAGGTTTTACTTTACGATACGTGTTAGCAAAAACTAAACTAAACAAGTTCCGGAATGATGTTTCAAAAAGTTTTACTCCAAGAGATAAGATTTTACTATGGGGTCTAACACTTTTAAGACACAGTATATTTAACAAAATGTAGGTTAAAATATTCAGGGTAAAGACTTACTTCATTGAAAAACTCGCAGACTAGTGTAATAAATACACACATACAATGTTTGTTCTGCTTTTCAATAGTTCACCTGACCCAACAGTTGCCAGAAAACTAGTAGAAACTTAAGAAATCCAAAGTGAGACAATGGAACTTTCCCAGAGTAGTTCCTAAATTCATTGCTGTAATTCGTAAATTTATTGCTATTAATGGGGTCAGATAGTTATCCAAAGTTACCAAATCAGGGCTCAGTGTCCGATTGAGATATGTTGATATCATGAGCAACCATCGAGGCAAAAGAGTAAAAATGTAGTTAATGAAGGGTAAAACGGAAGCAGTTGTGCTTATGATGGGAAAAGCGCCTTTTGGATTGAGGCGCTTTTCCCATTATGATATAAAATTAAAACTGAGGAAAATACTTTAATTCCATTTAGGATAAATTTTCAATATAAATATACGACACTTTTTCAATCAAGAAGACAACTAGGAAGCAAAAGAGTAATAAATCTTTTAACGGTATCACTATTTTACTTAAGAATCTGGCCAGCACAAAGTTTCACATGCTGACAGAGATACAAGAAAGAAACAAAAACGGCAAGCATTATCACGGTTGACTGATTTATGAACCTGAAAAGTGATAAGGAGGAATCTTCACGTCTGATAATTACATGAGTGGAATCCACAGGTGAAATATGTGATTTACGCGTCTGTCCACTTATGGATCAATTTAATCTCTCGTTTATAAAAAAATAAGGTATTCATTTAATAATTAAACTCACTTTATTTTCTTCCATTACTTTTGAGCAGAACGATGGCCGATTGGTTAGGGTGCTGTCCTTCGGTACAGGATTTCATGGGTTCGAATCCCACAGTGGCATGGATGTTTGTAGCCTTTCGGACTCGGCTTTAAGCTGTAGGTCCCGGTCTCATTAACCCTCGTGTTGCAAAGTAGACCGTAGCACTCCAAACCAAACCATTACTTTTGATATATATATATATATATATATATATATATATATATATATATATGTGTGTGTGTGTGTGTGTGTGTGTGTGTGTGTGTGTGTGTGTGTGTGTGTGTCGAATGATTCAAAAGTCAGGGAAAACTGTATAGTTTAATAATTCGATAACGAATACAGATTAAAAGATAAAGTTTGTATCAATCAAATGAAAATAAAGCTAATTCGTTTCGTGATTAAAAACATATTCTTTATTAGTCTTAGTGACAGAAAGGTGTCACTTTTTAACACAAGTTAAACGTTTCTTAAAAGTTACCTTACAAATGTTTAAGATTCTTTCTGTCATTCAGGAGTACGACTGTAAGACAAGGCTTCACACTGGTCACAGCATTAAGTAGCATTTCTCTGGGCATGACAGACATAAGTTACTGAAAAACGTACAATTCACACCAAGGAACTTGCATCTTAAGAGCCTTTAATCATGTTGGTCAAAGCAATGGTTTTTTACCATCTTGAATACCGTATATGAAGCAAAATATACATCATGCTCTAGTGTCATTCTCCGCATTCTTGAAATGTAGCTAAACTAAAAGTATCGCCTTTAAAAAAGAACAACAAAAATATTTAGGCATCAGTTAGAGCTGTTTTGACCGTCCTACTTTTGCTCTTTTAAACAGTCTACTTCCTTTGTATAATTTGATGACAAATATCAAATACCACCATTTAGAGGTAAAAGACTATCCACACTGTCTTTTGCTCGTCTCAGAAACCTGGCCTCATGCCCATGCACTTAAAATAAACTTTAAAATAAATCTTTTTATCTTTATTCCTTGCCTTATAATATTTTTTTAAATTGATTATTAAATATATGTGTGTGTTTTAAATAATACATTTATATTATGTATATATAAAATACATTCATAATATGTATATATATTTTCACACCACAAATATACTCTATACTGCAAGTTTAAAGACATATAATACATTTAAATAATACAATATATTGAATCGTCATATGCATGCATATATAATACTTGTAGTTCAATTTTTTATAAACTAGATTTTAAAATTATCCCTTTTTGTCAAATACTCTATAATAACTTGTAATAACAAGCGGTTTTTCAATATATTACGTACAAAATATTTTTTCAGCTGCCTAAGAGCTTATCCACTTCTACATCCAGAAGTCCTTCCTTTGAATCCCTGATCTGAGACCCGAAGCAGAACACGTGACCACTATGAATTGCAAATAAGAAACATATGCACTTTGGTTCCGATTGTGATGCAATATGAAATTGCCTCCGAGAAATAAATCTCTCTCCAGCCATTCCATTTTCATTGATCTTAATCATTTTTCCGTTACGAATTGTTCAACCAAAATAAATGAGACAGTAGGTACATTTGTGAAAGCGTAAATTTCGATGAATGATTCTTTTTCATGTTTTTTCTCAGTCTAATGCATTTGTCTCGGCAGAGAAATCAACATACATTTATCTGTTTTCTACCAGTCCCCTAAAATTTGACGCTGTGTATAGTTTGCCAGTCTTAATGAATTAACACTGTTCAGTGTCAATTTCGCGAGTTGTGTAGACAAAAGACTTATAACACCAAAAAAAATTGAATAAATTGTATAACCCGTGTTTTACAGAGTGGGCTACACCTACCTCAGAAACTGTAAAAGAGACTCGCTTTTCAGTCTGAATCAGAATAGTTTTAACTGTGATAGAGAGCATGGTTCATTGCGAATAATATCTTGAAAGTTATCGTCTATTTGACAATATGGTGAGCCGAACATTTTTGGCTATTTGTTCGTAGGAATCCAGGCATTCTAGCATTTTCAAAACTGTTGTACCGATGTTAACTTCTAATTTTGCAGTCTAACAGATTCCATGACCTTCATCGTTAACCATTTTCCTCCCCCAAAATCGTAAATGACTCGCCTTTTCGGTACCTTCTTGCGGTGTGCTTTCCAGATCCCTGACCAAATTAGAGATCTTTTAATCATTTTTTTTAAGATTCGAGTGTCTATCAGACCATGTCACATAGTTGCAGGATAATTTGAATGTCGAAGAGAACGTACAGGTATAGGACAAAATAATAGGAACACTCATTTAAAAGTGAGTAGTCAGACTGTCCAATAAATGGCTGCCTTGTGTCTCAACAGTATGCCAACTAGTGGCGAAGAAAATGAAGGTTTCAGTCAAGTATTTCGCAGTGTGAGTGTTGCATGAGAAAATTCTGTTCCCAGCAAAGCATGATTATGCCTGACCTCTCCGACATGAAAAGAGGCATGATAATTGTATCTCACCTCGCTGGAACGTCAGTGTTCAGAACAGCCAACCTTGTGGGTGTTTCAAGGACCACTCTGTCAAAGGTTATGACAGCCCACGGGTTTCTTCTTCCAAGACCACTATCTGAACTCAAGACGGCCCTGAAAAAAGGAATGAGGGACAATACCGATGAACTTTGTGCAAGACCTTTATTTGTCAATCCCACGACGAATGCAAGCTCTCATTCAGGCCAAAAGTGGCCCAACCCCTTACAAATTAAAAGTTTCAATCTTTTACAGGTGTTCTTATTATTTTGTCTTATATCTATACGTTTATAGTATTTTTGCTCTGTTAATAGTTATTTCAATCATTTCCCGAGACTTCAAACTAAATAGATTTTATGCTTATATTAGAAAAGCAATTGATGAATGCTTCATTGTTTCAAACGAGCTTACGTCAGACGGTTTGCGTAAAGAGAGATATTTTAAAGAGTTATGGGACTGGACGTTAATGACAACCAAATTTTTACCAACTTAAAGGTAAACTGGATCCTTGAAGAATTCTCAATTCTACTTAAAACATTCAGCTAGGAAGAACAAAGCATATAAATGTGGGGAAATCCAAAAAACAGTGTACCTTGAATGTACATGAAAAATTAGTATTGACGACTGCAAAGATATGATTTGACATCTGCATATTTTCATGGCAGTTATTTTTAAACGTTAGGCATTGAATGTACTTTGTTACTCTTTTTGTTTCACCATTTCTAAAAAAAATTCTAATTTCTGGATTTTTTTTTTTTTTTTGCCTTTATTGCTTTAGTAATGTATTAAGTTTAAACAAAGAGTATCACATGGAAAAAAAGTATTTCTAAGGAAAAAAAGGTTTTTGTAATCAAATTTTCTTAAATCTGATTTAGTTTTACTAACAGAACAAGAAAGAACATAAGCTACAAAAAAAAAAGTTATTAACCATGAGGTGATAGTTTAATTTTATGTTTACTCAACAGGTCTCAGACCACACCACAGCAGTTGCGTGACAAAATCTGTCCACAGTAGTTAAAAGTTCGTTTTTTTTTTGTTTTTTTTTTCAAATAAAGTTAGTTGCTGCTGACTACGATTGGTTGCTACAAATCAGAACTTGTAACTCGTAACATCATAATCAGAATGTTGATTTAAAGGAACATAGTATCTTTTAACTACTGTACTGTAATATTATAAATAGCTGTAACGCCTTCGTTAAATTGAATTCTTTTTTATGCAATCAAGAATAAAAAGTTCTGCTCTTTTTAAAATAAATTCTTCCCAGATCATATTTTATATAAGGTCGAATTTTATAAAAATTTAGTGTTGCTATATGAAGCAATACATTTTTGAAAAACGAAATTTATACACCCAGTAAAAAATTAGAAATCGATTTACCTTCGAAATAATTTTTGAAATATCTAAATTAGAAACTAATTTTTCATATCAACAGACGCTAATTATATTGTTTATTCTGTGAACCTAAATTATATTAATACCATTGATAATTTTATTTTATAATATGATAAATTCTTTTAAATAAAATTTATTTATTAGCTGTTAATAGCATTTTTAAATTAGAGAAAATTTTAAAGTTTCAGGTTAAAAAGTTAAAAAAATTATTAGATAAAAAATAATACCTTCAATTTTATCTAAAAATTTAGTTTCTAAAATACATGTTTCGAAAGCTACCTTATGTATAAGTGTACTTTTTTTTTCAATGGTGTGCAGTTATACATAGTTTTGTAAAAAATATACATTTCGAATGACAAAAACAAATATTTTTAATAAGATAATTATTAAATAATTTTTAAAAAATAATCATTCAAAAAGGAGCAAAACTTTTGATTCTACGATGAATCGAAAAAAGGATGTTATGTTAAAGCCTCGGCAGGCATTATGTTCCCCTTTTGTAGAAAATTCCAATATGTAATTTACCATGCCGATCGTCACTAGCACCACACGGTATGGATAGTAAACGTGAGTTCGCCTAAAATGTTCCCCCTCTGAGTACAATACAGAACGACCTGCAGTATAGCTCTTACCTCATTCGTAAGTACCCATGCACTTATAAACGTATTAAGCTCTGAAACTCCACTCAATATGACACTTGTCATATTGGAACGGGCAGACAACTCACCTGCAAAACATGATCTACGTGTGGCAACATCTACATAAGTTGAAATCTATGTTTAAGATCGAGTACGGAAAATTGAAATGGGTCTTTATCCCAGTTAATTCGGATTTCAACTCTCATTGACGCTACACTGATTCACTGATGACAAGATTCACTCGCATGGATTTAGTAATAAACTTATATCGAAATCAGTATAAGATTATAAAGGTGTTACAAGACAGTTAAATATTTAAGCTTTTTAATTTTTTATTTTCCTATACATTAAATTACAAAAATTTCTGCTCATTTTGATAACGAGAATGAAATAAAAACTAATGAAATGAGAACTTTTGATATGTGAAAAAACATATCAAAAGCACTTATTATTTCAGTCGCATCTACTCTCAAAGCAGACCTTCTTGAGATGCATTTTTGTTCATGTTGTAGCGTACTCAACTCTAAGTGAGCTGGAAAAAAGGATAGCGGAGGCCTACGTACAGACTACAGATCTTTATTAGAAAACACAATGTTGAAGTTAGGATGAAGACATGAAGAAATCTATGAATATCTACAAATGAAATGATGATCGTTGCAGGAAACAGTTTCCTACTCGTTTGGAGAGAAAAAAAAGGGGGGACACTCTCAGTCGCTCGCTTCCGTTCTCGGCCGATGAGTTCACAGCAGACTCGATCGGTCAAAATTCCTCTCTAGGCCTCGAACTCTGGTCTTTTTATATCGTCGTCTGACCGCCAATTTTTATATCAGCTGATCGGACAGCTGGTTGATGACTTAGTGAGGAAAACCGTCTGTAGAGCAGGTGCAAGCCAAGGGAAGTTTGCAGTAATCGGGAGCAATCTCGCAGATTATTAATCGATATCTCCGGATAAACCTTTGGAGAACAAGGTAGAAAGTATTGCTGCTTCCCTTACAATGTAGAGGATTTCTGTCGTGGGAGACTCTTTCTTCGGGATGCCATTCAAACGAACACTGGAAACACTTTGACAGCACCCTAATGAATTTCTCAGACAGAATGATTGAGATGGTCCTCGGTGTTAACAATCCTCTATTCGGCATCCTATTCTGCGCGAAACAACGTCCTTTCACTAGGTAAAGAAGAGCTCAGTTCAAGTGCTCACAAAAGACGCGTATGCTATTTTTTTACGTTATGCCGGTTTTTCTCACGGTCTTAGATAGGTCGGTATCTGGAAACTTAATGTAACAAGAATTCGTTACAATGTATATTCGATTCTTATGGTGAGTTATTACATTAATAAGACAATATCTCATATCCTACAGTCTATTGAATGGAGGAATAAATCCCAGGATAAAGATTTACAGTTCAGTTTTATGCTTTAACCACTTAATAGATTTTCTACCATATTATGTCTAAGAAATTAGCCCATATTGTATTCTTAAAAAATATATTTATAAGAATATAAATTCATTCAAACTGTTACAAGTTACAAATGGTACAAGCATTGGATTTACGCCAATTTTTTTTTCACAACGTAAAGGAAATGACATTTTTACTTTCAGATGGATTTTTCCCCTGGATGGCTACCCAAACTAAAGAATACTTTACAAAGATAGACGTTAGAAAACAACACTGTTTTATTTTCATTTTTTAAATACGCATAATATAACAAAAACTAGCATATAGCCCGTCATATGATGGAATCAGTGAAATTTTTAATTTTCCAGAGTTGTAAAGTACCCTATGACGCAGGTAAAAAAATGGTTTGATTTTTGGCTAAGAATTATCTGGTACAGGCTCAATAATTTATCTTCATACTTCTCTCAAGTCTCCCGATACTGTGAATGCAGTTAAGAATCACGCTGAATTCATTTAGAAAATTCAAAGTTTTCTTATCTACGTCATATTATCGGTAAGTCCTTCCCAATTTTTTGCCACGGTAATTAATAGTAGTAAAGGAATGAAACTATGATTTCCACTACCACTTGAACTTAGATAGAATTTGTTGTGAATACAGGTAGTAAAATTTTGCATTGCAACAAAAGTAATCGATGATTAAATTTAAAATTATCACATATGCACCTAATCTATTATTTAAACCAAATATAAAATTATTTACGTAATATATATGTTCAGTGATAAAACGTATAAAAATAACGCAGACGATATTTAAATAATTTAAAATAAGAAATGATTAAATGAGATGGTTAAAGGAATGACGTCATAAATATGGGAAAAAATGTTATTTTTTACCTATTTATTATGTGATAAATTGATAAATTTAATCGCCTGCTCTTAACCGGGGAAAATAGAGCTTGAAATAAAGGCTCGAGAAGGGGGAAGGGGTGGATTTCGAACGTTTTAGAGATTCGCTTTGAATTTTATTAACCCTAACTCCTCAAGAATCCAATATGGGTGACCCTATCCATTCCAGATCCAACCACTTCATAAATTTGAGGACAGACAGACAGATAACTTGGGCTATTATTATACACTCACTTCCAAAACTTAAGCACGAAGATGTAAAATGCAAAAAAATCAACAACTACTGTTTTGGCGACACAAAGTTCGGCACGAAAGTAGCGTCATAATGATAGAAAAAAATGTTCTTACCAATTTATTACGTGATAAACTGATAAATTTACTCTTCCGCTCTTAACCGGGAAAAATAGGGCTTGAAATAACGGCATTAAACTCTCGAAAAGAGGGGGAAAGGGGGGATTTCGAACGCATTAAAGACGACAGTATTGTGATATGAAAAATATTTATACCAGTTTATTTTAGAATCGGATCGATAGTTTAGAAGGTTATAAACTTTACTTACTTTGAATTTTGCTAATCCTAACTCATCAAGAATCCAATATGAATACGTAAATCCATTCCAGGTCCAACCACTTCATATAAATTCGAGTACAGACTTAGGCTATTATTATATAGGAGATGCTGGCAAACAGCAACTTTTGCTTAAAAATCCAGATAAGATCACAACTCAGTACCATTACAGCTAAAATTGTTTTGTATAAAGTACTATTTTGACCAAACCATCTCTGGCAACGAAAGCTGGACATCTAGTATGAATATCTAAAACATACTACTTATTTTTGGAAGAAATCCTACCTAAAATTTTGGTGCCGTCTAGGAAAATAACATCTGGAGAATTCTTTACATTCATGAAATTTATGAACAATATAAACATCAGGAAATTGTAAACGTTATCAAATCAAGATGAATAAAGTACTTTGGACAGTTATTAAGATGAGAGAATGGATAACAATCATATTGAATTATTAACTCTCAACAAACCTGGAGGCACTAAGGAACAAGGAAGAGAGTCACTCAGATGGCTTGATGATGTTGAGAAATATTTAAAAACATTAAAGGTTACTAACTGGAAGTACATAGCATCTGATATACTCTGATGAAAAAAAAAGAACTTGTTGGGACTGCCCTGTCTTGATCTAGGCTATAGTGCCAAGAAGGTTTTGTTTGTTTTGGAGCGCTACGGTCTACTTTTTTTGCAACACGAGACCACCAACAATGCCAAGGAGAAAAATATTTTAACATATTGATGGACAGTAGAAACAAGTGAAGTTCGAAAATTAACGCTATATGTTTTTGTAATTTTTAGAATATTAGAAGTATAGATTTACTCTTTCTGCTTAAACTTAATTTTGATTAATTCAGCTCCTTTAATCAGGTCGCGGTTATAACCGTCATGGCGCCAGCGGACTCTAGACACTAATGGGACGATTGCGGCTATAACAGTAAAAATTTAAAAAATTAAATGACAGGTTTAATGACAAATAAGCAATTTTTTTGTGTGCAACAAAGTATTTTTTGGGAGTTTCACAAGAAATGCTAGTTTTGTGACGTCGCTACACCCCATTGGCTTCACAAAGGGGTTTTGTTAAAGCCCACGGTAGGGCAACACTCTGTCTGGTTTTTTGACACTACACCACAAAGGATTGTCGTTCGACCACACCTTGAGATGTCCAAGGTGAATCGGACGGACGGACTAACGGTACAACGAAATGTCAGACAGTGAGGCGCCACCGAGCAGCCAATCTGAGGCTACCAGGATATCGACGCGGAAAGAAAAAGCCAATGGGAAGAGGCGAAATGGGACGTCAGGCGGCGAGAGTTTTTTGCCGGAGAGTCCCCAGAAAATGAAAACAGAGAGTTTGGATTTGCGACGGTTGATTTGTTTCGAGAGCTTTTCTCCAGCCTTTTTGTGTGACTCAGGGAGGCCTAGTTGTACCCCTGTACAACGGTATCTGTCGGCACCTGTCCGTAGATTGTTATTTTAGGTTCTCCTTGAACCTGGGACTTTTAGGTTCGCACCAGCCTTCCTGAGCTCTGTGATTTCCATTTGGAAAATTTTTACATATTCCATTCTAATCAAGAATAAACATTGTTATTGTTTCTAAGCTGTACGTTGTGTCATAACCACTTCGACACCCACACGCTACTCGAGGATCCCGTGGCGTTACAGTTCATAATCAAACAAAAATACATAAATGACAAAAAAAAATTATTATAATTTCATAATTATTACACATTATTTTCGGTGTGGAAAATGAAATTCGACCTAAAAAATTGTTTCCAAAACATGACACTAGTCTTTTACTTGTACGCCGGTAAATGCACATTTGTGCCACTATAGCCATAGTTTCTAAAAACGACTGTTTCGTTTTGGACGACTACTACCGTCATATGTGATGAGGCGATTTAGATCTGTTATATAATTGATTCATTCATACAAGAAGTAACATGTTCGGGATCTAAATCTGACCTCATCACATCTTTGTAAAGAGATGGAGGACCATAAATTTCTATTCAATGGTTATTGTTGTCTTGTACGGTGGTCTCGGGCGGGGTTCTTATCCCAGTCCCAGATTAGAATCCCGTCTCCGTATTTGACATTAAATAAGAATGTACCTTTGTGGAGTATTTATGAGTCCCTAAAGGACAGTACCCAATTAGAAGGGATAAGGTTTAGCACGCTGGCGGTCTCAAGGCGGGGTTGAAGCAGACCAATGAAATTCTTACAACTATCCCGATTGAATGACAAGAAGGAGGAGGGGACAAGGTTGAAATAATTAACTATGAAAAATCTAAAAGATGAGAGTTCGGAGGTCCCAGGGAAGAGGTTCGGAGGTCCTAAAAGAAGGTGTTCGAAAGTCGGGAGTCCAGTCGGGTCCGACGGAAATTGTTCGTGAGTCCAGAGGAGAAGGTGCTCGATAGTCCAGCCAAGTCCGACAGGAAGTGTTCCTTCACCAAATAGTACGGCCGTACCCCAAAGACTCAGGAGGAAGCCCCTGACGAGACCAACGAATGATATATAGATTCCTTCTCCTGATCAGCCATAGATACCCTTCAACCAGAAGTGTTTCGGGCCCAACATTTTAGACCCACAAAGGTACCCCAAATTTACACACATTTTTGAAATTGAGATTAGGTCCTCTATCTATTTACAAAATTACTTAAGTAGATAAAAAAAATTGTCAGAACTAATTTAGAAGATGTTGACAAAGTTTATTTTATGAAAATTAGCATTTTGTATGTAAATAGATGCATATATATTATAATAAATTTACTTTTTTTTTTAATATTAAGATAGTCTCGGTTGCTGTCAATTTAGCTGTTAGTTTATTTTCATTTTTTATGTCTGTAGTTTCTCCGAACCTGTGGTTAAATTTAGTACAAAAATACTTAACACAACGCAATAAAAAATAAATCACCACTATACATTTGATCACAGGTTGGTACTCAAATATAAACGAGGACTACACGACACCGTCATGCCATATAGTGAACATGGCTTTGACGGCTATAGATGCAAGTGTCCGCCAATGTGTTAAAATGCATGAAATAGTATTCCAACACCCAGCAAATTAAAACAAGGGGAAAAAGTAATAAAATCTGCTTTACAAAACTCTGTACATCTTCCTTGCAATCCAGTTGCTACTGAATTGTCACGGCCATCTGTTTGAAACAATACAATCTTTAAAAAAAAATAGATGAAATATGGAAGATTAATGGATTATTGTAATAAAAAATTTCCCGCATGACGTACAGGCAAAGTAGGAAAGCTACTTTCTAAGAACTCTTACGCTGGCGTATAAACAAATAATTAAATTTAGTATTTTTGTATAAGTGCGCCATACATAATAAACTTCTTATGACTATCAACTCTATTCGAAATTTAGAAAATTCGGCAGCGCATTTATTCTTTAAGTTTCCGAACTGTAGCTTGTTTGGGGCAGCTGGGCTTGAGCCGAATCCCCAATGGTGAAGGTGAGAATTACTCTGCATGGTGTGCATCATGAAGTATGGAAATATATTATAGGTGAAAATAATTTGACTGAGTAAAGTCTTAAAAGAAAAATAATGAGGGGCGCTAAATAGCTGAACGTACGTAAACAATTAGATGAAAGTAAAAAGAAAGAAAAAATATTAGTATAGTTTTAGTAATTTATACTAATAATATAAGTACTAAACAAATGTTTCTGGAGGGTGCAAACATCCAATATTATATAAGTTTTATAATTTTTTTTGTAATTTTTATTTCATTTTATAATTTTTTAAAATTATAATTAAGATTAAAAGTAGGAAGTTTAACAAAATAGAGGAAAAAGAAAACTTAAGTAGAGAAATTAAGGATAGATGATGATGATAATTTTGAGGGGAAGCAAGAGTCATTGTGGGTTATTCTTTAAGTGAAACATTTTAACGCGATCTGAAGAAAAAGCCGAGAAAGTTAGGATTCATCATATAGACCTCCCCTTAGCAGTTCATTAACAATAAATGTACGAAAACAATAACACAGAAACTCAGCACATTCTGCTGAAATGAACAAACTCAACATTGAATTGAGCAACGGAATGAGTCATACGTCATTGCAATCTGCTCTTGCTCACTCTTATGTACTTATCAAGGGGATAACAATGAAAGTATCAAACACTCGCAGTTATTTATCACGGTGAACAAACATGCGGTGTAAGGATGTATAAAAATGAAAGATTATTGTTTCTTTGCCTCTTTGTTACCGCCGAGATTTTTCTGCATCTCAAGGGTGGGGAAGTCATCCATATTGATTTGGACATGACTTCTATTATACTCTTGACATTGATAAAATTTACTTTGTGGTTCATTATTTGTCATGCAAGTGTCATACGTCAAGTATTTTGACTTGCAAAGCACTTCTGCATGTGTTTTGGACATTTCAGATTGAAATTCTTTTGAAAAGAAATGGCAGTTTTTCTTTAGTGTGTTTTTGTCAATTCTCTTTCTATCAATCAAATGATTATTAAGTATCTCTGATAGTGACGATCTATACAATGTACTTCAGTCATAAATCTACCAGCAAATGAAATTTGTTTTGATTGTCATCAAAATAATATATATTAAGCTTTGAGAATCAACTTACATATAAATAGTTTATATTAAAGCTGGAAGCTTAATACGATCGTGGATCTTTAATTTTAATGAACTTCTCAGAATATTGCAAAATTGTCCACACAATATGCAACATTTACTTCAAAAGCAGATTTATATTTTAAAAAACTATGTCAGTTCCAAAACAGCTATGAATAGTGTGTGGATGACTGTGAATTCTGAAGCAAAAGAGGTTTCTATTTGAAAATTTGTGTTCTTTATCAGTTATTGACTTCTACCTATGTAATAATATTTTCCAGTTGCTCTCTGAAACTTTTGCATAATTTTGCTCTAGTGGTAAAGTTCAAGCAATTTTATGTAAAATTAAACAGTAGTCACCAAAGCAGATGGAGAAGTATGACAATATATAAGTATATTAATAGCCATCTTTTTTTTTTGGAGGTGGGGGGGTGACTTTAATGCTTATTGCAGATAAGTTATCATACGATTAATAATTAAGCATAATTACGATTTCTTTCACCAGTGAAAGCAATCTTATTTTTGTCAAGCGTTTCTACTGTTGTTACTTCTCCAATATATCTTTTTTATCGCGTTGACTGCTAGACGCATCCCCTATATAATAATAGCCTAAGTTATCTGTAAGTCTGTCTTCCAATTTATGAAGCGGTTGGACCTGGAATGGATAGAGGCATCCATTCAAAGCGAATAAAGTTTATCTTCTCCTAAACTATCGATCCGATTCTAAAATAAATTTGTTTAAATATGGTTCATATCACAGCAAAAAATACTGTCGTCTTTAAAACGTTCGAAATCCAACCCTTCCCTCCTTTTCGAGAGTTTAATGCCATTATTTCAAGCCCTATTTTCCCCGGTTAAGAGCAGGCGATTAAATTTATCCATTTATCACTTAATAAAGAGGTAAAAATAACAATCTTTTCTAGCATTGTGACGTCATTCCTTTAAACATCTCATTTAACCATTTCATATTTTAAACTATTTAAATATGTCTACACTATTTTAATATCTTTTATCACTGAACTTAGATATTACGTAAATGATTTTCTTTTATATTTGGCTTAAATAATAGATTAGATACATACGTGATAATTTTAAATTTAATCATCGATTATTTTTTGTTGCAATGAAACTTTTACCACCGGTATTAACAATAAATTCTTTTCATATAAGTCTAGGAGCCTATTTCACGGACTTCTAAATATCTAACTTTTAATTTATATATATTTGGAAATTAAGAAGTTTTTTGTGTGTGTGTGTGTTTGTTTATTATACATAACCACACGTTGAATTCATTTAGTCAAACCATGTGGTTATGAATTCAATGTGATTCTAAACTGCATTACAGGATCGGGAGACTCTAGAGGAGTATGACGATAAATAAAGTATTGAGAGTGAACCAGATAATTCTCAGCCATTAAAACAAACCATTTTTTACCTGCCTCATTAGGTACTTAACAGTTCTGGAATATTAAAAATTTTACTAATCCCATCATATGATGGGCTATATGCTAGTTTTTGATAGTTTTTCCAAAGAGCCGAAGTGAATTTTTTATTATGCAATGCATAATCTGAAGTATTATTTGTAGCAGATAAAATGAGTTATAAAATCATGCTTGAAGCAGTTTTTGTGGTGGGGGTCACCAGTGACTCCCACTGAGCGGTAGGCAATTGTTGCGATTGTACTTTTTTTCAAACTATCGGGCTTCGATTGCTAAGTGATTACTCTCATTCTTTAACATCCAAAGCAGTCAAGAAGAGCAAAGAATTTGACTAAAAGAGTGATGACATTGTTCCGATTGCGTTAATTCACCTTTTCTTTTCCTTGAATGTTTCAATATGACTCGTCGCAATATGCACTAATAAAATGTATATTTTCCATGTACTAATAAAAAATTTTTTGTATGTTCTATATTGCTTTAATTTTTTCAAACTATTATAATAACATTGATATTATTGAAAAATTTATCAGTATCCATATTTACTATAATTATGTTCTTTTATCATTTGCTGCGCCGCCAGTCGCCCCCACTGCGCTGTAGCCAAGTCGAGTGCCGGTCACAGGTGACTCCGACGGCAGTCAACGTGCTAATATTTATTTTAAAAGCATGGGAAGGTAAATAATACGTACCATTTGATTGAAAAAAAATGCTACATTGCACATTAAGGCTATTTTCAACTTTAACAGCCCATTATTTTAACTAGAAAATGTCTCCAAAACGTAAGGATATCGTTCTATAATTAAGCTGCTTATACAAGGAGCAACGAAATAAGAGTCACGATACTACCATGTCAGGAGATGAAGATTTTAAAGCCAAAATCACATTTGTTCAAATTGTGGGAAGTTATTCTAACAGCACTTTGGTTTGGTTTGGTTTGAAGTGCTACGGTCTACTTTTTGCAACACGAGGGCTAATGGTACAGCTTATCGGCTACGCACATCATGCCACTGCAGATTCGAACTCCGGTTCCGAAGGCCAGCACCCTAACCAATCGGCCATCGTTCGGCTATTCTAACAGCAGAGGCACTTTTCATCATCCTAGATGTCACTTAGACGTTGAGGAGACATTGTGGACATCCGGTGAAACATTTGCTGGTAAGGTACATATATATTCTTGTCGCAACTTAACATATTAACAGCTTACCCTTTAGTGGGTCGCCACTCACGGTTTGGGTTTACTGCTTTGCTCCACGAGCGCTGGTAACACTTGGAGCTAATACTTAAAGCCGATTTCGAACGGTTATGAACATTCATGTCGACAATGAGATTCGAATTCAGGAACTTCGGTACCGAAGAGAATTACCCTACTCATTCAGCCATCGTTGGTCTCTCGTGGTTTTCGAAAATCTGCGTTAGAGTAAAAAGGGTGAGAAGAATATGCAATTACATTGAAGCCAAGTTGGTTGGCTGGTTGGTTGGCTGGTTGGTTGGTTGGGAGCACTACGGTCTACTTTTTGCAACATGGGGGCTAATGAGACAGGTAACTACTGCTTAAAGCCGATTCCGAATTGCTACGAGCATCCATGCCACAGTGGGACTCGAATCCATGAATTCTGGTTCCGAAGGTCAGTGCCCTAACTATTCGGCCATTGTTCGGTAACATGAAGCCAGAAATTACCGTTAAACCATAATATTAGGCCATATTGCTTGGAAGAAGTTATTTTCACCGAGTTTCTTAAGTAATGGTTTCTTCTACTATATCGTTCATTTAATATATGAATTGGCTATACTATGTCAACAACTGCTTCAATGTTTCGCTGCATTAATTTATTTGTGCTGCTACACAAGTAAAAAGCCTTTTATATTTTATTTGCATAAATATACATATATTTGAATTTATTATCAAATTTCTGGAGGATTAATACGGAAGAGCTAAGTACAGAACATAATGACGAAATCTGTCAAGTGGAAGCGACGAAAACTGAAGAGTTTAAAATAAAAAAGACATTAAAATCTTTGTTCAGTGAGAAAAAAAATCGGAAACCAAATGAAATTTATGATGCATTAACAGGGTATACTCAACTAGAACGGTGTTTATAGATGTGGCGGAAAAAAAATTTAATCCCCTTATAGCACGAGATAAGCTATAATTTTCCACTGCATAAAATAATGTATTGATTCTTCAAATTCTTTAACAATCAAACGATCGAAAATCTTTTCATATAAGTCTGCTTTACCAAGACAGATGTTTTCTCTCTTTTCCATTGATTAACCACTGAGAAATCATTTGATTGGCCTCCAGTACTTCGGTCTTATCAAAAGACTACTTTTCGAACGTAAATATTGATAAGTAATTTCGAACCGACAGCAGCAAGCACTTTTATTTCACGGGCGTCATAGTGTAAAAATGCGGCACGATGCACATAAATATTTTCAGACGGTGACGTTTTAATCGGAGACGTGACGCCGGGAAAAGAACAAATAAACAGTTATCGCTCCAAAAGTAGAAGAGAGCACGATTCCTTTCAATTTTCGAGTTTCCCCCCCCTCCCCTCCTTGCTAACTTTATCGAACGATTTATTTATTTTATGTATTTCCGGTGCGCGGAGCTCTCGCCGAACAAATCCTTCGATAGATTTATTCCGGTAAAAGGATTGCTGGGAAAGCAAATAAATGAATAACCGCAGCGAAAATAGCTGTTGAACAGGAACGGGTGGGTGTTCTAAGTTATGGAAGGCAAGATGGGTGCCGGGAAATAAAGATGTCTCGAACCTGACAAGCGGCGTCCCCGTTAAAAAGGGTGTTCCTTCGCATAGATTTCGCATTCGAAATAATTCTGTCACGGCAGCTATTCGGAAAAGTGTATTTTTTTTTATTTATTTAATGTCACTTTTACTATTTTGCAAGATATTTGATGGAAGAACTAAAATGCGAGAACTTTTATGCATATTTTAGACGCTGTTTAAAAGATTCGAGATATACAGCTTTTGATTTCTAGGTTTCAAATATTTTTATTCCCCTGATTATGTTATCTACCCACTATACTCACTTTCATATGAATACTTTGAAGATAGCTCATCGATTGCATAAGAACATATCAAAATCTAACCTTTAATAATTATTATTCCTCTCTGAATATTAATTTAATTTCAGCTTTAGATAATAATACTAAACAAGGCACTTAACTATATTCGATAAAATGTCATTGGAGTAAGTCAAAATTAAGGAGTCAAAAGAGTGACATTATCATGCCTAGTTCGTATGAATGCAAATATTTAAAGACGTTTTCTTAAAAGAGAAATCAAAATCTTATTGAACTAAGTAACTGTCCTACGAGGCAGATGTGTACTCTTTCGAATCTCTATACAGACTACCTGCTTCTTTCAATATATACCGTGGAAGCCATTGCATCTATTTACAATGTCAACATAACATTTAAAACATAATTAAAACACAAACCCTACAGTTATATTGCTGATAGAATCTATATCAAATGATAAAATAGAAAACTGGAAAGTCACGCAAGGAGTGTTCATTATGGTTAACATCAAATTTTGGCGCCAGTTTTGATGAAATACAGAGTTATTAGGCACAATAATATCTGAAACTCTACAGTTTACGTTTTTACTACACGAGGGCTAATGATATTGTTACCAACGTCTTTAACTCTTAAGTTCTCAGGTGCATTTGTAGACAAAGAGCGTTTATATTTATAAAGTTGTTTTGACGAATAGGTTAGATAGGAAGGAGACTGCAGCGATGTAAACAGTTTCTTCCTGAAGCCTCAATGGGTTTCTTGTCGTCAAAAGTAATGTGAACATTATTAGCGGCTTTCATTACGGATTTCTTGGAGTATAGCAGTCCCAGAGGATGGATCTGAACATTTACGTTTTGGACTCTTTACAACTGCCCAATACCTGCTTAGCGAACTTCGCACAACCATTTTCCCATGTTTGATGTAGCAACACGAAGACCAAAATGGTTGGAGAGCGATTATAAAACAGTAAAACATGTGCTAAATGTGACCCCAAAAAGAATATATAGACATTATCCTTCATGACATCGTTACACGAAGTCTTTTCTGCCCTACCAGAACTTGCTACAAGTGCAGTGAAAAACTTAACAAGAAGAAATATTGAACCATAGAGTTCTGGTGTAATTTTTAACTGAATTTTTTAATACTTTCATTTTTGCATGTCTATTAATTAGTAGAAATGTAACAAATGGTAAAACCTGGGAGTAACGTTTATTTATTTATTTATTTTGTACAGTACTATTCGCTTTCTTTATTAAACAGTTTTCTTTACAAATTAGAAAGTCAATAATAAGGGTTATGCATCTGATCAAACTTTAGATAGAATTTTTAACAGATTCTTTTTTTATTCATATATTTTGAAAATAAAGTAAAAGTCTTTAATAACCCAATATACACGTCCAGATGGAAAAGCGAATATTCCACTTGTTATTTTAAATCAATTTTAAAAAATTACATATCAATATTAAAGATTTCTATAAAGAGCATGCAGCTAACCCTTAATATGCTGCAAAGACTTTTGTAAAACACGATCAGACTTCCAATTGATTTTTTTTTCTACATTTTGAAAAGTAAAAAATATTTAACACCTATTAAACAAGTGCAGAAGGAAAAATGCGAATATCTCACTTGTATTTTAAATGCATTATATAAAATCACATAATGTAGTAATATTAAAACCTTCTATAAACAACAAACAGGAAAGGAACTAAATTATAACATCTTTTATTAAACTTGAAACGCTGTTTCGTTTTGCGCTTACTGTATATTAATTAAAAGCTAATAAATGGTAAGTACATACCTCCTGAATATCTTGGTTCCTTTGGATGTTATATATCAATTTAAGGATAATTGTAACTCGTTCCATTTTCAAAAGAAATGCTTCAAAATTTCAATCTATATTTGCAGTATATACATATACGTCAACAGATCCTAGGGAAGTTCAAATACAATAGTCAGAATTTAAATGTTTACCATGTTCATAACAGCTTTGAAAATTATTCCAATTGAAATATAGAAATTACATACGTCACAAAAACAAGTTGTTCGTTATACAGTGTATAACTAATATTCTATATTTGATATGAGTAGAAATATTCTCATAAATGAATGTCACATCAATTCAATAGTACAAATTCTTTTTTTTCTAATTTAACAAGCTGCTTTCATTCGCAAGGCACAAATGAATAAACTCAAGAAATTTGCTCCTTACAGTTAAGGGTTTGGTTTTGAGAACTACGGTCTACTCATTTGTTACAAACGTTGCTACACACGGCGATCATCATCAACACTAAATTATCTAATGACGTCACTAGAAGTGCATTTCGGCACGTTGGGTAATGTCGAAAATGAGTTTTTGCTACCATTGAGGAGATTTTCGTCATAATGACGTAATCAGTAGAAAAAATCGACTATAAGGCGATTTCACGCAGCAGGGCACATTTCAACTTCTGGATTTAGTTTCAAACTGAAGGGCAGTTTATTGTTTGCCAATTTGGCTGTTGTAGACATGAAGATGAATTGGAAGAGCATTATAGTAGTTTGTGATATAGCGCGAAATTGATCTATTCCGACCGTTTAGAGTCCCTATGAGTAGCAGCCTTAAACACAGCTGAAATATTAATGACAAAATAAATCTATCCATAAAATCTTTTTTTTATTGATAAATGAATGAATGAATTTTAATTTTTTTGATTAGCTGCTTAAATTGTTATAAATAAAAGCTAATGATCTTCTCTAAATTTTATTATAAACTGCGATTAATTCCTTAAAATAAATAGCAATAACTTTGTTTAATTATCTGAAAACAATTTACCATATATCATGTAAAATGTATGTAAGCACATAATTGTAAAACCCCGAAAAATGCTCCCAGACTTTATTTATAGTAATAAGTTCTTATTTCCATCCAGAAATTAAGCTGTACCACAGTTAGGACCGGTCTCACGAAAGTCGTTTGTTGGCTAACCGCGATTAATCTCTATTTAAATGGAAAATTACGTCCCACTATTTGTTGGCCCTATGGATTAATCGCGGTTAGCCATTAAACGACTTTGTTGAGATCGATCCTTACCTGTATTTTTACTGATTTCATTAATCACCTTCTCTTTTCATCATTGTTTTAAGTTATTACAGAATTATATACCACATAATTAGAATGCAATTAAATTGAATTTAGTTTTTAGTTTTTTTTAACCAATTATAATGAAACAGGGTTTAGGTTACTATTTAATCTCTAGTTCTTCATACTAACTAGAGATATATACCTAACTGGGCTCTCATTATTATGTAGTTACTCGGTGTTAAGCATAAATTGACTTAACTATTCAGCAATAACCCTATGGCAATAAATTTATTCTGTTATTTTAGGACACTTTTGTACTTGTGTGGCAACTTGTAATCTTAAGAGAATCAGCCATTTCCCGCACAGGTAAAATCTTTGTGATGTGTTGCAAAGCGTAGCGGTGCAAGGTCAGCTTCCAGTGCTATGATGAGCGATTTATATTCATGGTACTAAAGAATCGATGAACATTAATTTATAAACTCGAAAGGCTTCTATAAACTTATTCATCACAGTATTTACTGATAATCGCTGATTCATATCTAAAAATTTTGAAAATGTATGGGGAATGTCTTATATGAGAAATATATATTAATATATATTACTGTAAAATCCAAACTCCTACCTACAGTGTTTTATTGATTTATTTGTTTTTGTCAAATGAAGTGTCATTTTCGAGAAGAAGCAATTAGTGTTCGAGTTCATCAATAAGTCACTTTCACGCAGCAGGATACATTTCAACTCATGACGATGCTGGCTTTCGTTTCTAACGGAAGGGCAGCATATTGGTTGCCTATTGGCTATCATAGACGTTAAAATGAACGGGAAAAGAGCTAAAGTAGCTTATGACGTTGCGTGAAATTCCTCTATGTCTACAATTACCAAAAGTTCGCGCATGCGTGAATTGAATTTCGTCATGTTGGTAAGAGTTGTAAAGGAGAAGCAATTGTTTCCAATAATGCTCCCGATTATATCACATCTCGAAGGTATTAAAGTACGTTTATACTCTGCTGATTAATCATTGATTAACTCCAGCCGGAACGAATTTTGATATCCTTAAATTTCCATTCTACACTGCAGATAAATGTCATTGGTCTGTATAACACAAGAAAGTAAAACATTTGTCTCGGACTATAGTATAAAACGTAAAGTTAACGTAAGTAAGGCTTAAATGTAAGAGAAAGTACGCATACAGCTGTTTCGTGCTTCGAACGAGAAGCATTATCAATACCTGATAACTGGGTGCTTGTTTAAGCTCAGTCTTCTTTTACAAATATCTGAGCAGTGAAACATCTACCTGCGTTCTTTATCTTATTATTTGTGACTTGCGTTAGATTTGTATTCTATGTTACATCATGTAACAACTTTATTACTTTTTGTCGTCTTACCTACTGTCGTCTTTTAATATGTTACAAAAACTGCAATTTTTCTCTCCATTTGTTGCTTCCATGTATGTAATAAAGGAAGTATTGCAATCGTGAAAAATTTAGATGTTCATATTTCAAGAGAAATACTAATTTGGCCAATGACTGAATCAATAAGGCGATTTCACGCAGTAGGGCACATCTCAGTTTAAGACAATTCTGGCTTTAGTTTCAAACGGAATGGCAGTTTATTGTTTGTCTATTGGCTGTTGTAAATGGTTGTAAATAATGTCTATTGGCTGTTGTTGAATGGGAAGGGCATTATAGTAGTTCATGACGTTGCGACAAATTGCTCTATTTTGACAACTTCCAGTGTTACATCTGTGCGTCCATGAAAAGAAATTTTAATTTTGAAACTTTAACTATTCATTTTGAACATTAATGAACGTATTTCAACTAGTTTCGTTTTCTCATGTTTTCTCACGTATCTTTTATAACATAAAAACGATTATTTGTAGGTGGTTGAACTTTTGTATTTAAGATTTTTAGAATATCTAGTCACTTACCTCCCTTTTTGACTATAATCCCCACTCTATATAACGAAAAATCTCAATATATTATCTAAGTCTAATATGTTAGGATATAACTCAATATATTTCGACATTAGCCCAACTGTCTACTAACAGAGGCTAGTATTTAAGCTCTTCTCAGACAACAGCGTTACTAGCAGAAACGAAACTAATATTTAACTGTATTAAAAATTATATTCGGATGACGCATTTTACAAAATAATAATATGTATAATTTAACAGACTTACAAAAAAGTCATGTAGTATAAACATCAATTTTTTAAAAAAGAATTTCAAAAATATTGTATCCAATAACTAAAATTTCATCGGATTTTCGCGTATTAAAATATAACACTGAATAACAGTTACCATATCTTAGAATTAGATATTTATTCAGATTGTAAAGGTGAGTACATCCATCTTTTTAAGAACCAAGGCTAAAAAATCGCGCATCTTTATCGTAGTTCAATTTCCACTTAACTTGAGAACAAAAGAATCATTTGGAAGAATTGTCTGTGAGTAGTTCAGCGTGAAAATCTGTGTGATAACCGCTTAAGAACATAAGATATTGACATTACTCAGTGGCAAATGTGCAGTCGAGTGGATATCGTCTTGAAGAAATATTTCATTCTAATTGATCAGTGGATATTCCTAGTTAAGATTACATAGCGGATATTATAGTTTAATTATTAGATAGGGTATTAGGTTTTTCAGTCATGAGAAAGGAGTTAATCTTGAAATTTGTTTTTTGGGGATATGAATGACATTTAGCAATCTTAAAGAACTTTGCAAACTTTCTCAGTTTGTGGTACTACTGGGCAGTGATTCTCTTTTGTTATTTATGGTCGGGCAGTGGTCAAGTAGGTAGAACGCTGCCTTTTACTTGCGTTCATGTGGTCAAATGCTGCCTCTGGCATAACAGTTTGAAGCCATTTTGAAAGTACTAAGCATCATGACTTGGTCTACTCAGTCTTTGTACAGCTAAATATTGACCGTAGAGCTCCAAAATAAATCATACCTACCACCCTTTTCAATTCGCAACACAATGCAATTTGTCCCTTCATGAAATTTCAGTAAGGCTTCTGGAGGCGTAGAGATATTTCACAGGAAGTTGATGACTAATCAAGCGAGAAGTTTAGTTAGAGCTTGGACATGGAACTGTCAACACATTTCTACTTTTAGCTTCGCCACGAATAAATGAAAATGGCGCAATCGATGCCTGAAACAGAACGTCCATGTGAAATAAAGAAGTGTTTTTACTAAGGACTAATTATTCCATTTGCCTTAACACTGGACCATGTCATATATATATATATATATATATACATAAATATCATATATGCAATACCATTTAAAAGGAGAAATGATGAAAAACCAATATATTTAATACAGAATAGATTTTTTTTTTATTCTTGAGACACATTGCGACCTTTTACAAAAGAAAAAAATGCTATTAACTGAAGAAAAAATCTCTGAAAGAAACTGTTATGTTCTTTATATTGTTGCCACTTTCAAAAGAGAATTAGGTAGCAGGCGTTTCATGTCAAAAGCATGTATATTCGGGACATAGAACTCATTTGTCACCATCAATTACCAGTAGACAGTCTGAATAGAATTTTGACTAGGCAGACTTATACATATATTGCATTACTGCATATAATTTAAACGCACATAATAATTTAATAGGCTCGTAGGAAATACTTTTTGGGTGTATTTTGTACAGAACTCATACAAATTGACGACCCGCTTCTAAAGAGGGAGAACTGAAAGTTTGATATTTGTGTCATGAAAATCAATACTTGAAATTTATGACAAACGTGATTATGAAATTTGGAACACAGGTATAACCTATGACCCAAATTTTAAACTCGTAGAAAGTAAAGTGAACTTTGCAGAAAAATATTATAATTGCAATACTTCAAATGTTCAAGTTTAAATTTGTTACCTTTCAAAAATGGCCTATCAAAATAGTCTTTTTTGTAATTATTTGTCTCCTCGCAATGTATATTGCGGTCAGTTAATGGCAACTTTGAGGTTCTGTTTATAACGGCCATGGATTTTAAGAAATAGCAAAAATATTTTCAAATTCAACATTAAAAAATTAATTTAACTTCTAACAACTGTATTTCGTGAGATAAAACATATCAAGTTGTTTATTTATTTGAATTTTTTCCATGCATGCAACTTCGTAAGTGATCTAGAACACTGTTGAAAGAAGCTAGGAAAAACACGGATCAATTGTGACTTGGAGGATTGAAAATGCTTAGAAATGAAATCTGTGGCACGTCACAAAAGCAGTTAAATGTTAAAGGCATGTTTCATTTGCTGTGAAAAACGACTGACACATTAGAAAAAAAATCTATGATACAACACATTTCTACTTTAGTATATTTTATTGTCTCAGGACGTACAATTTTGAATTGGTTTGCATGGCATAGTATATTACACTTTATATTTCGCTACATTTGCTGAATGGGAGCTAATTAAAACAGGAACCAAAATTCAAACCAATGAACTCAGAAACCAAATAGTAGTACCCTAACTATTAGGCAAGTGTCTGATGATTTAAATTATTTATTTTCAAATCCGCAATTGTTAAACTCTTCTTTTACAAGTTTAATTTTTAATTTACCATGCATGCAACTTGGTAAGTGATCTAGAACGCTGTTGGAAGAAGCTAAGATAAACACGGATCAATTGTGACTTGGAGGATTGAAAATGTTTAGAAATGTAATCGGTGGCACGTCGCAAGAGCAGTTAAAAGTTAAAGGCATGTTTCGTTTGCTGCGAAATAGTGAAAACTAAAAAGATACTAACGTATTAGGAAAAATCTATGATACAACACATTTCTACTTTAGTACATTTTATTGTCTCAGGACGTACAATTTGGAATTGGAGTGCATGGCATAGTGTATTACACTTTATATTTCGTTACATCTTCTAAGTGGGAGCTAATTAAAATAGGAACCAAATTTCAAATCAATGAACTCAGGAATCAAATAGTAGTACCCCAACTGTTAGGCAAGTGTCTGACGATTTAAATTATTTCTTTTCAAATCCGCAATCTTTAAACTCTTCTTTTACAAGTTTAATTTTTAATTTTCCATGCATGCAACTTGGTAAGTGATCTAGAACTCTGTTGGAAGAAGCTAGGAAAAACACTGATCAATTGTGACTTGGAGGATTGAAAAATCCTTAGAAATAAAATCTGTGGAGCGTCACAACAGCAATTAAAAGTTAAAGGCATGTTTCATTTCCTGTGAAATGGTGACAACTAAAAAGATACTGGCGCATTAGAAAAAAATCTATGCTACAACATATTTCTACTTTAGTAAATTTTATTATCTTATGACGTACAATTTGGAATTGGTTTGCATAGCATAGTGTATTACACTTTATATTTCGTTACACTTGCTAAATGAAAGCTAATTAAAATTGGACCAAAATTCAAACCAATGAACTCTTGAATCAAATAGTATTACCCCAACAATTAGCCACCATTAGGCAAGAATTAGAAAAAAAATCTATGATTCAACAAATTTCTACTTTAGTATATTTCATTATCTTAGGATGTACAATTTGGAATTGATTTGCATGGCATAGTGTATTACACTTTATATTTCGTTACACTTGCTAAATGAAAGCTAATTAAAATTGGACCAAAATTCAAACCAATGAACTCTTGAATCAAATAGTATTACCCCAACAATTAGCCACCATTAGGCAAGCATTAGAAAAAAAATCTACACATTTCTACTTTAGTATATTTCATTATCTTAGGATGTACAATTTGGAATTGATTTGCATGGCATAGTGTATTACACTTTATATTTCGTTACACTTGCTAAATGAAAGCTAATTAAAATAGGACCAAAATTCAAACCAATGAACTCTTGAATCAAATAGTAGTACCTCAACTATTAGGCCTCTATTAGGCAAGCATTAGAAAAAAAAATCTATGATTCAACAAATTTCTACTTTAGTATATTTCATTATCTTAGGATGTACAATTTGGAACTGATTTGCATGGCATAGTGTATTACACTTTATATTTCGTTACACTTGCTAAATGAAAGCTAATTAAAATAGGAGCAAAATTCAAACAAATGAACTCTTGAATCAAATAGTAGTACCCCAACTATTAGGCCACCATTAGGCAAGTGTCTGAAGATTTAAGTTATTTCTTTTGAAATCCGCAATCGTTAAACTCTTAGTTAAACTCAAGTTTAATTTCTAATTTACCGCAAAAATGAGGTAATACGGCATGTTAAACGATTACACTCTAAATGGACAATTTTCTTAAAGCGGTATGTATATATAATATATGTAAGTATTTATACACATGTTCATATCTATACATACATTCATGTACATATATACGCATACATATATACATGTTCATGAATCACCAAGTGTGTCATCTAGTATAAATTAATATCTTTGTCCACCAGTCTAAACGATTCAAAATGTAACAAGCTCCAAATATGGTATGAATAGTCAGCATTTCGCTTAAACAGTCAATAACATCAACGCCAGATATTGAAAAAAATAATGGGTAAAAAATAAGTCATTGGCAAAGAAATAAAGACAAACCCATGTCAGGCATCATAGTGTTCCATTTATTATCTATGGCATCTCTCTTAGATCTGTCATCCTTTCACTTAAACATGTTGTACTCGTCTTTCTTTTGTTCTGGTCTCTGCAGTGATAGCTTCTTTCAAATCAAATAAGAATAAAGAAAGATTTATTAATGTATATTGATAGTTATAAATGTATGTTAAACCCTTTAAGCAACATAATATATTCGTTCCTCAAATGTCGATAGCAGAATCAATATTTCTGAGGAAAATTTTCCATATCTTTTGTGAAGGGTTGTTGCTTTAGACAATGCACATAATGTGCGAATCCATGGTCACATATACACCTTCGTAGAGTCGTGTTTGCTAGAATCTCATTGTTAAAGACGTAAAGGCAAACCGTGTGAAAACTAATTTTGTTCGATTTATTATTTAAAGTATCTCTTAGATCTGTTACGAATTCAATTACAATAGCTGAAGTTGGTCGGTTTGTGTGGCAATGCTAATCCGAGGGTTCACATCCTGCTGCTGGCATGGATGTTTGTAGCCGTACGGATTCGGCTTTAAGCAGTAGGTTCCGGTCTCATTAGGCCTCATGTTGCCAAAGAGTAGAATTTAGCACAAGAAACATAATAAAATCAAACCTGATGTTATGTTAGCTTGGATGTTCGTAGCCGTTCAGTTAGTTCTAAGCAGTAGGTCTCGATCCCGAATAATTAGTTGACGTGGGGCAAAATAGCTCACCATAGCACTACGAACTCAAACTTTCTTTCGCATAATACTTTTTTGTACATTTTTTTTCTCTTGTAGCAGAAATTGCTATTTTCCAAAAATATACGAATAAAGAAAGATTGATAATGGTATTATAGAGGATTAATAATGGTCTATGGGTAACGTGACCAGACGTCCCGTTTCGAACGGGACTGTCCCTTTTTACAATTACGAGTCCCGGTGTTTCCGAAATGGACTGTGGGAGGTAAAATTTTCCCGTTTTCAAAAACCGCGAAATTTGAGTAGCAAACTTCCCTGCTTTTCTATTGTAATTGAATATATTTTATGTTCGCCTGCTACAAATGCTCCAGAAGAAAGAGTACATTATGAATAAATTGTGGGCATCTGAGAAAACCCAGTTACAAATTTCAGTTCTAAAGGCGATGTTGATAATTAAGGCGAATATAAAAAACGTGTCAAAATTTTCATTCTTACTTGAAATCATCACCAACTATATTAAAATAAATTTGTTCTTCTGATAAATATAAATATAACTAAACATTTTGGGTACCTATATTTTGGGATTCGTAACTTTTAAGTCAACTAACTTTTTCTGAATAAATAACTTTAAGGTGTTGATTTTTTCTTATAAATAATTTTTCATGATTTGAATAAATAAACAAGTCTTTAGAGTCAAAAAATAAATGGTCACGTTATCTATGGGGAAATATTTATAAATGTCTAATGGTACTTATATGTTAAGAGCTGTAAGCCATGTTCTATATAGCTGTTGCGGTTGCTGTCTGTCATGTAGCTCAACTTCTGAACATTCTGACAACGAAGACCTAAACACTTCTCTACTCGGCTCTCAGACACTGACAGTTGGACTTCTCTCCTCGACTCGACTGCCAAACACCCCTTCTTGACTTTTCTTATTTTATATTATTTTCATCTCTGTCCCTACTTACTTCTTTTCTTCCAATCGGGAGAGTTGTATAAATCTAATTGGTCTCCTTTACCCCGCCTTGAAACCGCAAACATGGGAAAACCTTGCCGCTTCAAATTGGGCACTGTCCCTTAGGGACTCATAAATAACTCCTCAAAGGTATATGCTTATTTAGTGTCATGTACGGAGACGGGATTCTAATCTGGGACTGGGATCAGAACCCCGCCCGAGAATACCGCACACGACGAAAATATCCGTTGAACTATTTTTATTGTCCTCTACCCTTTACAAAAGATGTGATGAGGTCAGATTTAGATCCCAAGCAATTCACTTCTCGTTTTATTTTTAGCAATTATATTAATTAATCAATCACATCAATTATATCAATTATCAATTATATTAATGACCTAAATCGCCTCACCAGTGTCATGGTGTACTGGTTGTCAGTTCTTCGGATGGGTCAGCGTACGAAGTTTCTTAGTCTATTTGTATATCTAGTTGCCCTGTGGTAGCTTGTGCTGTGTGTGGAATAGACATATGTTGAAAAATAATCTTTGTCGTGGATTTGACTTTTTTTGAAAGAACTCGGCAATTCTCTCAAATGGTGGTGGAGAGGTTCATTACGATCATAGCACGGATATGTTGAGAAATTTTTTTATTTCTTTTGTGAACCGTTGTTGCTGTGGTTAAAGTCGATAATGTGCATCCCATGTTCATACTTACTAATAGCAGAGTTTTGCATTCTAGTATTGAGTTTTTTTTATTTTCGTATAAACGTGCATTTCTTATAAATCTATTCTTCTAAGTGAAGCTCCACTAAAAATCACTCGGACGAGAAGGTTGGTTTTAATTAGGAAGAAATTTGGCTCCCTCTTGTAGCCCACAGTTATATCGATACCTTGGAATCATCAAAGTCTGTGTTTCTAATTCCTTAGCCATCTGTAATGGGCTTTAACAGTAATTTCGGTCTATTTAAAACAAAAAACTTAACAATAGCGATTTAAACTATTGCCGCTACTACTCTTAATAATAAAGTAATTGATAAAAACGTGGGAGAGATGTAAGGCAGCAGGCTCCTCTTAAATGTGAAAGACCGTTTCGTCTGGTTTGATTCCTATTCGAATCTATGGAAGAATTGAGTGAGTAGGGCTTAGCTGGTTTCTCCCATCTGTAACACGAATTTGACCTGCCTACCTAAAGAAAGCTCCTTTTAAATACTCAGAATTACGACGGGTGCAGGAACTATTTTTTGGCAAAAAAGATTCTTTATGTTTTGATTTAATGAACATAAATATAAGAGACTTCTAGATCTTAATTTTGTCTAAAAGACATGAGTTAGATCTGAGGTAAAATTTTACCAAATTTCTTGCTTCTTCATAAACTTAAAACACCCTTATTTACAACTTATTATGTTAGAACAGTTTCCAGATAGAATTCAAAATCTATATTTCTATGTTTATAAGTCTTAATTTTTAATGCATCGTAGATATATCGTCTTTCGAAAACGTAACTCGTTATACAAACACTTTAACAATTTACTATCGTGACAGCAGAAAATAATTGTCGGGACAAGGTATTGCGATGTATCACAAAGCAGATGAATTGTAAAATGTTTCCATCAGATTCTTTAATAGTTTAAGATTCAAATACACATTTACCCTAAAAGGTTGTCCTTGTTAACTGGCAAGATCTTTCATTCACATACGTGTTCATAATTTAAAAACTTTACATTTTTAAAAATGATTGTGATGGAGAGGATTTTAACTGTGATGGAAGATTTTTAAAAAAGTCTGAGCATAAATATAGTTCAAAATTATTTTTAAGAACATTTCTTTCGTACTCATAGTAATCACTCTTCTAAGTCGAGAGTATAAGTAAATTTTGGGAGATGTAATGACTTGAAACTTTTTGGTTGTATTCTTCTATCATGGTTTTTCAATGTTTTTTAAGGTATCAAGGAATTGAGAAAACTTTTAGTTAGTTAAATGGGAAAAAATATTATTTGATACCTTTGACATATTACAATGCGGCTCATCGTGGAGTTCAGTGCTGCTTTTATGTTCATTTTGTAAATCCATTTATTTGCAATATAATTATATTTGGATCATCACTTTGGGGGGAAAATGATCATAAAAAAAGTAGCAGAGGCTAAAATTACTATAAACAAAAGAGGCATTGCAAATGCTGTAATGATATACGTTAATAACTGAGTGTTGGAAACTCTTACCATAATCAAAATATTGCACACTTAAAGAAAGCTACTTGCCGTCTCATTTCAATTTTTAATACAACTTGTTGATGTGACTTCCCGATAAATATCCTAAAACCGAAATATCGGTCACAATTGACTAATTATCATCTTACAGAACTTTTAGGAACGGCTTTAACAAATTTTTGTACTCAATTTTAAAAGTTTAACTAAATGCCTAGGTGTTTGGTCAAACTTATCAATATATTGGACACATTATCAGTATATTTTCAATCTATTTTAACTTTAACAATTAAATTTTAAAACAATTATATTGTAAAATTATTTCTTTTGATTATGACATAGTTTTTTATGTATTTTATCTAGCACATTGGGGGAATAATGTTACGTTGATTTAGTGTTGAGAAAGAAGAAATTAAAACTCATTCATAAAACACACCTTCACTAATATGTCTTGATTAAATGATTTTATGCAATAAATGCCTAAGGAATCCAACAAGAATACAACTCATTGATGTAGATGTGGAAAACTTCTCTGGATTTGGCGTCAGTATCGCAAAATTGGTGTCGCTTTTTCGTTTTCTCGTGTCAGCCCAAATATCTATCCGGCAGGCAGCGGATGCTGTCAGCGTCCACCCTCTTCTTTCCTCTGGAAACAACCTCATACTGAAAAAAAATTATCTTGCCCCTGCGGAGAAAAAACAGGGGTCAGCTCGAAAACGGAGGGGTCAGATCCTGCCAAACCAACGGGCCCTTCTATTGGTTGGGAGAAGTCCGAAATTTCTTCTTAGCCCTCACCTCTCCTATTATGTTTGCCTTTTGTGATGGCTTATGAGAAGAGATAAAAAAAAAGTTGAAGCACCAAATGTAACTTATTGTTACATACATAGAACTTAATTATCGTTTTAATAAATTAAAAGTGAATTTATGTATTTAATAATATTTAAATGGAGAGTGACTTTTATAAGATATTGTAACGAATTCTCGTTACATTGAATTCCTGATACAGACTTAACTAAAACCGTAAGAAAAGACGGCATAATGTAGAAGAATAGCAACCAAGCCTTTTGTGAGCATTTGAACTCAGCTCTTCTTTACCTAGTGAAAGGACGTTGTTTCGCGCAGAATGGGATGCTGAATGGAGGATTGTTGACACCAAGGACCATCTAAATCCTTCTGTCGGAGAAATTCATTAGGATGCTGGCCAAGTGTTCGCAGTGTTAGTTTCAATGGCATCCCGAAGAAAGAGTTTCACACGACAGCAATCCTCTACATTGTATGGGAAGGAACAATACTTTCCTATCTTGTTCTCCAAAGGTTGTCCAAGGACAACGCGAGATTGCTCTCGATTACTGCAAGCTTCCCTGGCACCTGCTGGCGAGAGAGCCGACACGCGCTTTCCCCAACACGTCATCAACCATCTGTCCGATCAGCTGAGATGGACATTCTTGCGGTCAGACGACCATATAAGGAGAGCAGAGTTCGAGGCCAGAGGATTTTTGACCGATCGAGTCGGCTGTGAACTCATCGGCCCAAAACTTCGAGGGAGCGACTGAGAGAGTCCTCCCCCCCCCTTTTTTTCTCTTAGGAAGCTGATTCCTGCATCGATCATTTATTTCATTGTAGATATTCATCATTTTCATCTGTATTTAGCATAACTTCAATATTGTGTTTCTTAATAAATATCATAGTCTGTACGTAGGCCTCCGCTATCCTTTTTCGTGTTCACTTAGAGCCCCAGTACACTACAATACATAAAACCTATATAAAGACCTATTTGACCTTATGCTTGCCCACGTCTAATCTATTATATGAAACATTAAATAGTCTTTTCTCATAAGAAATACTGTAAAAACTTCGCTAATAGTATTTTCCACTAATATATACCTCGAAGCAATGTTTCCTAAAAATATAAGACAAAGCAACTCTCGTTGTTTTATTTAGAAATAACTTCATTTTACGGGAAAGCAACGTTTCCCAATAGTCTGATACTCTGAGAATTAATTGCATTGTGATAACAAGAAAGCCCCCAGAACCGAACAAAATAACCGGAATGTTCTCTAAACTAGGAAGGTTATTGATAAATTATGTTTTGAAACCAGAAAACTATACATTACTAGACGTAGTTAATGCTTGGTAGATTATTAGGAGGTTTGTGTATTGTTTTCCAATACTATTTCTTTGGCTATTAGATATTTTCGTGGTGACTTAGTAATAACATCTTCTGCAGTATTTCCAAAGTATTAGATTCTAGCTAAAGTGTTCATAATGGATTACATGCTAGGATAAAAAAAATCATTCAATACAGAACCACTATTGCTAATTATTTAGTTGCTGAAGGAATCGTTTTGTATATATTTTTTTTAACAAAGGCCTCATCACTCCTAATAATAGTGTTATTTCGATGAGAAAAATTGTTTGAATATATTAACACTAGATTTACGGATGTTGATCATTACCCATCTTTACTGAAGTGAGCCAATTTGACTCATAAAAGAAAATTGAAGTTTTTTGCAAAGGAAATAGTTCCAAATTAATTTAAATGAAATATTTATTATAAAAAAATTCATGGAAAACATTTTTTACATATAAAATCTACTTTTGAAACATATTTTCTGCAAACTTTTCTATTACATTTAGCACAATGGTTTCTACATCTGTTTCTTTTGCATGATTGTTAAACTTGACAATTCTTCCCTGCGTCATAAGCATGAATTTCTGTCATTGGAATGGAAGTGTTCTCGACTTCTTCTCTATATTTACATATACATATATATATATATATATATATATATGTATATATGTATATACATACACACATATATATATACATATATATACATATATATATACACATATATATACATATATATATACACATATATATATATACACATATATATATATATACATATATACATATATACATATATACATATATACATATATATATATATATATATATATATATATATATACATATATAGTGATCAAATTTTTAATGAGTCGGCTCGGTTCGTAAATCTAGTGTTAAATATTTAAAATGTGTTCAGTGTTTAAGATCATTTGAAAATTTTCTATTGATAATCATAATTATTCTATGTGTTACATTAATATATATATATATATATATATATATATATATTATATATGTATATATATATATATATATATATATATATATATATATATATATATATATATATATATATATATATATATATATATACATATATATAATTATACATATGTACACATATATATATACATATATATATACACACATACACACACACACACACACACACACATATATATATATATATATATATATATATATATATATATATATATATATATATATATATAGTGATCAAATATTTAATGAGTCAAATTGTCTAGGTCCGTAAATCTAGTGTTAAAGATTTAAAATATGTTCAATGTTTAAGATCATTTGAAAATTTCCTATTGATAATCCTAATTATTCTATGTGTTACAGTAATATTTTTAACATCAAGTGGATATATTTTCGATAAATTCATTCGTTCTGAATTCTTCTTATAGCAATTCAGTTTCCAGATATTTCGATCCTTGAAAAACCTACTTAAATATTCATTGCATTCATACTAAGAAATATATATTTTATTGCTTCGATACATAGTTATTTTTATATTGCATATCTTTTAATAAATGCGTAAAACAAACCTATGAAATGTCATTTTTTCCCTTGTGCTTTAAACGAGATTTTGAAAAGATTCGAGCTCTACTACTAAACAAACATTTGTCTAGACACCAGACATCGCGTAGATCAAAAACTCCATTACTAACTGGGAATTACTGGATTCAAAATCGATGAAATGAGTTATTTTAACTGTAGATGAAAAATAAACATCGTATTTCAATGTGCGACAGTTCACAAGAGGATTTGGTGGTAAAAGGCATTAAAACAAGAAAGAGAATCGTGATTGGAAAACTAAAATTTATAGCGAAGTTGAAATTTGTAAAAGACGAAATATATATATTGTATTTTAATCAAACGGCTTGAAAGAGTTTGGTTTAAAATGTTTCACTCCCAATGGATTATTTATATACTATGTGCTAGTTACAAAGGCTTTGTAGTTGCCTTAATGGATTTACTTGGCTCTGTTAAACAATGGATAAAATAAAAACACGTTTCAACGTGCGCTATTCATTCTGGTACTAGTTACAAAGAAATAAACAATGTCCACAAGAGGTAAGGGTTTAATAAAGGTATTAAAACCTCAAAGAGAAAACTAAAATTTATAAAACCGTTAAAATTTGCAAAAGGAAAAATATAGTTTATATTTTAATACATCTATTTGAAATTGTTCAGCTTAAAATTTTTCTTCCCCCAATGGATTATATAGAAGCTATGTGCTAGTAACAATGCCTTTGTATCGCCGTATTGGATTTACTAAGCTCTCTTAACCAAAAGAAAAAAAAATCTACCAAGAGCCGGCTAGCGTATTTTATCGAGCGATAGAAAAGAAAATGTTCTACTTCCCTGCAGATTTAATTTTTTTCAAAGAGTAAAGAGATATATTTTTCAGTTTTAACTTACTTTTGAAAAAATTTTGTATGACTTTTTTAAACTACAAATAATAACATTTGATCGACCGAATCTTGTGAAAAAGAAAGCGATAGCGAAATAGAAAAAGTATGAGTCTCCGAAAAAATTATTTATAAGTGAATATGATGGATTTTACAAAGTAAGCGAATTCAAGAAATTTTTTGTTACATTTAAAATTTATTTAGGAATTATAGTTACCTTCTTGAAATTTTGCTTCTTCTGTGTTTGATTTGGGTTATTATAGTCAATATTTATGCTATACGATTGCTGATTAAACCAAGATCTAAGGATTAAACCGGATTCTTATTGGCTATAAATATTCATGCAAGCAGATTCGAACCCGGAAACTCCAGAATCGAAAGGCCATTCCTCGAATTTCTTCTACGGAAGTGAGGAATGATAGATCATCGTGTATTTACAAGAATATACACAAAAGACTAAATTATGGACGAATAGGTGAATTGGTTTGGTTTGGAGTGCTACGGTCTACTTTTTGCAACACGAGGGCTAATGAGACCTGGACCTACAGCTTAAAGCCGATTCCGAACGGCTACGAACATCCATGCCACTGTGGGACTCGAACTCACGAACTCCGGTACCGAAGGCTAGCACACTATCCAATCGGCCATCGTTCGGCATGCGAACGATTAGGTAGAATTCTGGTTTCTGGAACTGCAGTTTAAATCCTACTGCTGACATTCAAATTCCGAATCAGTTGTAAGAAATCGGTCCCTGTCTAGTTAGCCCTCACGTAGAAAAATGTAGTTTGTAACACTTGCAATCTATCATCAAGCAACCTATCTTAGAAGGTAGCAGAAGCCAGTAACTATACTTTCCATTTGGAATATGATAGAGTATAAAGATGTACTTTTAAAAAAAAAAATTTCTACTATGATTCTATATTTATTTTACAGAATATAGTAGTTACTAAAATAGTGGTTCTTAAACTTTTATGAATCATGGAACACTTACAATTTTATAAACTTTTACGGTATACATTCAGAAAATAAAACAATACAGGGTAAGTTTTACTTGATCTATCAAACGAAATAAAAATGATAAAAATTGCTCATTCGGAACAGGTCATCTTCAAATCTATCCTGTCTTATCTTTAGCCGTTGGCGAACTACAGTAAAAAATAGAAAATGCTTTGAATCTTTCCTTTTTTTTTTACCTTTACAAAACCCATTTTCATGAATGCAGAACACTGATGAAAAAAAAACCTGAAATATATACAACGAGCAAAGGATTTTGGTCAAATGGATAAAATATCAATAATATCTGCATTTGCAGATGAGCTACAAGCTCACAAACATTAAAAAAGTGTTAAATTGAAATTTCACCTAAAGCTACAGCAGGTAATTATAATTTTCCCAAAAACTCTTCTATCTATAATCATATATATTCATAAAAAATGTTATCCTTAAGTTTTATAATGAACCAACAATCATAAATTTTGTTTTTCTGGTTCGGAAGAAATTTAGGTTATTGAGCACTATACGTCCCTGAAATCGGCTAAAGAATGCTTGCCACTGAATCATAAGATTCAGGTTTAACAGAATATTCTTCAGAGTAGAAGGCTTGTGCATCCGTCCCGACATTCAATTGTAATATTGAGGAGTAACATTTAAGAAGTTTCCAGTTTTTAACCCTTTTTATCCTGACGGTACTTATAAGTACTGCTTCAATCAAACACCTATATATTCCTAATAAACCCGTTTTTCCTGACGTTTACTCACAAGAAATGAACGATGCAGTTCCTACAGCAGAAAATAAATGACAGCACCAGTCAGGTATCCTTTTTATTAGCATAATAGAGATTTTATAATTGGCGTGCTGCATTCGAAAGTTATTTTGTGGTAGAGTTGATTCGTGACGTGTTGTTCAATTGAGTACATTTAGTGGTTTATTACCAGTTATTTGGTACTATTATTTTTTAGAGACTTCTATATTTCGCAGGTAAGCATTTCCTTTGTTTTATTCATAATTTAATGTTTTATTTTCAATCATAGAGTCAGAAATATATGTTGGTAATAGAAAGTACCAACAGCAAAATTAACTACTAAAATACAGTAAAAATTAATTTTCTTTTTTCTATGATTATTCTCCATCAAAACTTATCTAATGATGCAAAAATGCAATAAGAAAGTTGATGGTAAATTAATTCAGGATATAAAGGGTTAAGCTAATTAAATAAAGATATTTTTTCTGAAATTATATCATTTAAGCGGAAGTTTTCTACTATTTCAATACAAAAACTCATCTATATATTTTTGAGTTGGCTTTATGGCCACATACGAGTGCAAAGTATTAAAATCTCATTAAAGGTGCATCTATGCAGACCCTACGACTAAGCCATGGGTACAGTTTCCGAATTCCACGTACATAATTTTTCTGTTATGAACTTGCGTATTATTGTACTATACTACTGTCTGCTACAATAAAAAATTAATCATTTATTAAAAACTTCAAAAATATTTTTTATGAATGACTAAAAACAATGTGAGAAAGAAGCAAAGGAAAACAGAAAGAGAGAGATCTGAAACTGCTTGTAATATTGTAAGAAATATTTTAAAATGTCTGAAATCATAAATCACAATACTCGCTGAAGCACTTTTTTTAATATGGCACAAAAAAATAATGATAAATAAAAATACAGTTTTTATCTCATATAACAAGTGAAAAATTTTCATCAGTTTTTTTTTCTTTTCCAGTAATAATTCGGGACGAAAAGTACAGAATATCTGCAGAGAATATTATCTAGCTTTTCCAAGCCCGAGGGAACACTTGCTGTATTGCAACGTAATTGCTTCCGTCTGAGATATAACTGACTTCCGTATTTTTTTCTCTCCCAAAAAAGGAGTAAATAAATAAATAAAGTTAACTCGTTTCCTTTCTTTATCGTTTGCTGCATACATATCACAAATTTATAGCTTTATGTTCAAAGCACACATTCTTCAAACTTAACACGATCCTATTACGTCCCATTGAAAATCTTTCTGCATTTAGATACATGATTCTCAAACTTTTTAAGAAGGAAGGGCGAATGAGTAGGGCATTCCTCTTCAAGGACTTGAATATGATTACTGACATAGATGTTATTGTCTTATAAGACCTCGTGTAGCAAAATAGTAGACCATCGTGGTTCAAACCAATTTATCAGATTTTTTCAATACTCATAGTCCTTGCTGAATCCAGAATTTCTAAAAGCTCTCTGTGTAAAATCCCCAACAAATTATTTTTACAAAATAGTCAACCGTGGTGCATTTCGATTAGTTAGCATCAATACTTTTAGTATAAGCTAAATAAAAATCTAAAAAATATCCTTTAGATCACATAAAGTATGCTGAAAAAAGAATATACAGTAACCGGCGATTTTTCACTTTTACAATGCTTATTGTTATTTAGTAAAACCTACATAGTTTTTTAATTAAGCTATGTTTATTTCAACCACTCCAGTTAATCCCGGAGACATTCAGCTGATACAACCATGTTATTAACGTAGTCTTATCGTTTAATTCATTTGATCACAAATGCCTGTAATCGTATAGTCTATCTCTAATTTTAGGATACCAAGGACACTCCATTCCTAATGTAGTAGACAAAGCTAGGCAATGCATTCTGTAGAAATTTCTTTTGATTCTTATTGTTTTGCTTTGTTTATGAATGCATAGTTTGGACCTTTCTAACATATTACTAATAGAAAGGAGTTTTAAGTACTTTTCGATATTTCATTTAATATAATTTTCCAATAAGAATTTCGCGACTCCGAGGATTATGTGAACGAACTCAGAATGCAGAATCTGATCTCTGAGCTGACTTTAACTAAGTTGAAGAATGGATATGTCGGACCAAATAGAATATAAAACTGAAATCCCTTTACGTGTGATCCGTTAGTACATGAGATATACTGAAGAAGTTACTAATTAGTGCTCACTAGCTAATCTTAAAACAACGACTGTTGAAAATGCATTAAATGTGTGCCTCTGTAAAAAACAGAGACTTTCCAGGGTGCTGAAGGGAATTCTTTGAAAACGACTGGTTTGGATCCTTATTTCGCGAAATGTTTAAAATATTTGACAGCTATGGTGGATTATCTTAGTTACATAATCATTCATTATTAGAATCGGAATTCTAATGAATATTTTTTCGCTTGCATGCATATTTCAAGCATCATCTACAAACGATGGTCGAATGGTTAGGGCGCTGATCTTCGGTACAGGAGTTCGTGGGTTCAAATCCCACTATGGCATCGATGTTCCTAGCCGTTCGGAATAGACCTTTAAGTTGAAGGTCCCAGTCTCACTAGCCCTCTTGTTGCAAAAAAGAGACCGTAGCATTCCAAACTAAACCAAACCAAATCTCAATCATTATCTTTAACTAGCATTTGTAGGTAGCCTCAAATTTTGTAGTAAGCTAATTAGAAGGGAATAATATGGAGGACTTTTCTTTTGATTCACTCGTATTCTGGGACATAAAATCGTCATCTATAATTTGTACTCGTAGTGTTTATTTATCCTTAGCAAAATATTTTTTCATTGAAATTTCACAGAAATGTTTTCGTTAGTCATGGAAAAAATACTACAAACACCTCACTTGATCACAGCAATATCCATCTTATACAATCGCAACAGCATCTGGTCTTTGCCAGAATACTAGCCATAACGTTGTGGATATCGCTGGTTTGATTGACGTAAATCACCTGAAGTTTGTCTCATTCCTGAGTGAGATACTGAAATACATTAATTTCTCTTTCATCTAAGTCTACCTTTACTGATGGGTGTTTGACGAAATGCGAAAACAGAAAACAGAACTTTTTACATGCTCTGATTCATAGGATGATGACTAAACGGTGGCATATGAAAACAACGGTAAAACGTATTGTGGTGACTTCATGGCCACATACGAGTGCAAAGTTTTAAAATCTGATTGAAGGCCATGTACATCTATGCAGACACTACTACTAAGTCATGGGTACAGATTCAAAGGTGGCAAATGGAACAAGAGTCAAATGTAGCCGTTGGTTTGAAAGCATAAAATCTTTAGGTGTCAATTCCTGTGTAAATGGAGAGGTCTTAAACGAACTTGAAGCGTGGACTCATGCTAATAGATGCAGCAAAAATAGTGGTGTTGCGAGAGGTTCTCCCCGTACTAAGAAGCTCTATGTGTAATAATTTACACTTTAATTAATCTGAATCTTTGGGGTACATAATTGTATTTTTAACTTCAATGAACTAACGTCAATTTCTAAATTAATCTAATGTAATGAGAAGGGTTATTTTATTATTAATATTTTAGGGGTGGGGGAGAATAATAATTTTTAAGAAATTATTTTTAGTCACTTCAGATTCAGTTGAAATATCTATCGGTTCTGAATCATGGTAATTGTACCTTACGGGGTGAACATTTCATGCTCAATAATTCTGTGACAGATGTTGATTGTATGAAATCTCATCTGTCAATGCCATTTGATAGCTAATGAAACTGGGATTCACATCTTAAAGCTGATATTAAATATCTACAACACATCTAAGCTAACAGTGGGGTTTGAACTCTACACATTTGGATTTCAAACGTCTATTAGCCTTTTTCTGACAATAACCGGTAGAAACAGTTGAACAAGTTAAAACTGAATCATCCCCTTTATAAGAATAGTCTAAGTTATCTGTCTGTCTGTCCTCGAATTTATGAAGAGGTTGGACCTGGAATGAATAGAGTCATCCATATTGGATTCTTGATGAGTTAGGGTTAACAAAATTCAAAACAAGTAAAGTTTAAAACGAATAATTTTTAGTCAGCGTGATTGTAAAATGGAACAACATTTATTAAATAAAAAAAAGGAAATGGTTCCCCGTTCGATCGTTCCAATATGAAAATTTTGAATTATCTTTCTATATAAATTCAACGTGATTCTAAACTGCATTCACAGTATTGGGAGACTTTAGATGAGTATGAAGATAAACAAATTATAGAGCGTGTACCAGAAAATTCTCAGCCAAAAAACAAATCATTTTTTTACCTGCCTCATAGGGTACTTTTCAGTTCTGAAAAATTAAAAATTTTACTCATCCCGTCATATGATGGGCTATAAGTTAGTGACTCAAGAATATTCTACATTGAAAATCATAAAGAATGAAAAATCCTTACAAATATTAGCCTACTGTGTTAAAAAGTGATCTTGATTGAAATTTAATTTAAAGGGTGAGTGAATATATGCCGCCCTTTTTATAAAAGCAAATTTTTTCTTGAAAACTTATTGATTACCCTTTACTTGATGTACATTTTTTATTCGTTTGAAAGAAATTTCCGAGTCACTTCTCAAAGAGAAATTTACATAAAAAAATAACTTTTCATTTAAAGCTTTTAGAGCGAGAAAGACGTACATTATGTAATACTGTCAAAGCACATTAAACTTTTTTTTATCAGATTAATTTTAGTTTCATAATACCTAATCGACTTTCTTCATGGTTTCAGAAAATTCAAGATATTACACTTTAATGTACTCCTTACAAAGTACACTTTACTGCAGAAATGTACTAGAAGATACCCTAGGTTTACTAAAAAACAACAAATTATATATACTTTTAGAGAAGCCTTTTGCTATCACATTGTGTGCGGGAACATTTCTCAGCGGAATTATACCGGGAGCGGGCGTTTTGTGCGTAAGTTTAGTTATTTAGTTAAATCTCAATAGATCGAAAATTATTTATTTTTTAACCAACTTTTCGTATTTTATATTGAAATATATAAACAAATATATAAATAGAAATATATAAATAACAACCATAAGATTTTTGTAAACAAAAAATATATTTTTTAGTAATTTATAATAGTATCGTAAATATGAAAAATTAAATAGAAATAGTAGTATATAGTTTTAATTTTTTCGAATTATGTTATATATAAACATTTGAAATAAACATTTGTATATTGAAATATATAAACAAATATATAAATAGAAATATATAAATAACATTTGTATATTGAAATATATAAACAAATATATAAATAGAAATGTATAAATAACAACCATAAGATTTTTGTAAACAAAAAATATATTATTTAGTGGATAAATGTATTATAGTATCATAAATATGAAAAATCAAATAGAAATAGTAGTATATAGTTTTAATTTATTCGAATTATGTTATATATAAACCTTTTTACGTTATAAAAAATGAAAAGATCAATCATAAAACTAATAATGTAAAAACTAGTTTTTCTTTAAAAAAAATTCCAGAATCTATGCAGTAGACAAGAACATTCGGCTCCGTTTTCCTGTATATACCGTTATTTTTTACCCACAAACAAACCATGTTGTTACACTAACCCGTACTAGTACGTGACCTGCGCTCAAGTATCAATCGTCAGAACACGTACTAGTACGTGTCCCGCACTCAAGTATCAATCGTCAGAAAACGTGCTAGTACGTGTCCCGCACTCAAGTATCAATCGTCAGAAAACGTACTAGTACGTGTCCCGCACTCAAGTATCAATCGTCAGAAAACGTACTAGTACGTGTCCCGCACTAAAGTATCAGTCGTCAGAGAAAGTACTAGTACGAGTTCTGCACTCAAGTATCAATCGTCAAAAAACGTACTAATACGTGTCCCGCAATCGAGTATCAATCGTCAAAAAACGTACTAATACGTGTCCCGCAATCGAGTATCAATCGTCAGAAAACGTACTAGTACGTGTCCCGCATACAATGTGATATAATGATTATTATGGAGAATTTAAAGTTCGAACTGATTATAAATAAATGTATAAATATCGTGATAATTAATATTGTGAAGATATATTTTGTTTTGTTGCACTCTCACAATAAATAAAAAAGGAAAAGAAATAAGTCTTATGTTTTTTAAAATCATCTTTCATACTTATTCTGTTATTTGCTACAAAATTATCTAGTTTGCTATTTCGCATTAGCTTGATTTTTTTTTCTTTTAACCATTTTCAAAATTTCCGTTCGTCACTCATCTCTGAGTGTTTCCATTCCAAGAATTGAAGCTTTTTTTTTAAACATTTTTTGTACTCAATTTTTTTTCTTAATTGTCTTTTTTGCGACTATTAAAAGTTTTTTTTATAACATACGGTTATTATGTTTTTTATTTAAAAAAATCGTTCTCTACATTTTGTTCATATTTTTCAGTTGCTTAATCACGAATTTTGAAAGTTAAAAACCTTTACTGGAGGATAAAAAAAAACTTCTAAAGAAATAAGCAGCTTAGAAATTTAATGGTAAGCATTACCTTTTTTTTCATTTTTTCTTTTATTTTTTTCGGCATATTTATAGGGTGTATATGTACATTCTGCTCGGCTTATGCATTAAAATTTTAATAACATCTATCAAAAAGATTATGAATTAAAATTTTTTTGAAGATTGTCATTATAAAGAAATACATCTACTATATATTATAAAATCTTTTGGTTAATGAAATTTATATTTCTTTATATAGCAATATCTATTCAGATAAAAATATTAGTTTATCATAGATCAAATTAAATTAAATTTCGTTTGCAAAAGTATATTATTACCTTGATTATTTTAATTTTAAAGCTAATTTTGAATAACATTTATACTTGTTCTCTTTTTGCATTGAGTAATTTATATTACATAATCACCTACTATGCTTGTTTCTTCTGGTTATATAACTATTTTTTTCTGTGAAAAAAAGACGATGAGCGATTCTGTATGGCACTGCCGTTTAGAACCACAGTACGCTGGTTCGAATCCACAGCAGGTATGGATGTTAGAATACATTCGGAATTATATTTAAACTATAGGTCTCAGTCTCATAAATCTTATGAGTGAAAAATAGAACCGATGAAACCAGAGGAAAAATGTCTATTTAGAATAAAGATTCATGGTTATGACTATATTTTTTAAACATTATTTTCGATAGTTCTACATAGGATTTATTTAGTTCTGTTTACACATTAAAATTTCAATCAACTTCTATTCAAAAGATTTTGTACTAAAAATTACTTTTTTATATAGAAATAAATATATTGCAAATTAACATCTGTAATTTAA
>CM063505.1:114674211-114676711 GCA_032207245.1 Pardosa pseudoannulata | reverse complement strand
TCGAGAAAAAAAAATGTCGCGAGCAGAACCTAGAAGTCGGAAGATGGTTTTGACAGGCGGCTCCCTATCTTGCGTGAGAATCAAAGTAGCGAGAAGCAGTCATTAGAGAAAGTTGGAGCCTGTCAGTGCCAGAAGTAGAGAGCGAGATCTCTGTTAGGAAAAGAGGTTAGAACTCAAGTCAAACAGAAACGAAAAGAGCGACTCTCGTTTTCGAGGGAAGTATATTGCTTGCAAAATCATAAAAACGAATGATTGTCTGTTGGATTTTATTACTGACAATCGGATTTTAAAATGGATTCAACCACTAGAAGATTAAACCATTAAGTCATCAATACCCGGATCATTTCTGCCAAACATATATTGCTGAAAATCTTAAATCTATTATGGATTGCTCATAAATAGTAAAACGAATATTTAGCATCTGTGTGTATAAACTAGTAATCAGCTGCCATTTTGTACACCATAGGATGCCATTTATACAAGCAGGATTGTTATACAAGAGATTTGTTTGATACCACCTGTAAATACATCTAAAGTGAAGATTTATAATAGTCAAAGCTATTTCTCCGAGTTTCAGGCCATTTATCTGTCGAAAACAGGGCTCGATTATCAAGGGTTTGGCCCCGGACAGAGAATATGTTTTGGTCCCTTGTAAATTATTATAACCTTTAATTAATGTATAGCTGAAAGATTTGCATAATGCAAAAAGCATTTTTTTATTTGACCATGGGTTGAAAAGATATGCTAACATCCAGGTCATATTCAAAACATTTCGCAAATGGAATCCACCAATCACAGAGCTCAAATTTGCGATTGCGAACATTTTTGGGAAAAGTTCTTAAAATCTAGCCATCTGATTGGTAGACTTCATCTGCAAAATGACCTGCATTCTTGCCATTAGTCTTTAAGTGCAAAACCATGACTAACAAATTTGTGGGTATTTATACTTGCAGGTATTCTGTGAAATAATGAAAAACTTACAAAGTTTTAGCTCACATAATTTGTATATAGAATAAAAACATGAAATTTTTAAGTCTACAAAATGTATTTGTTTCAAAACTACCTCCGGATCTAAAAATTTTTAGGCCCCTGAAATCAGTGGGCCCTGGGCAGGTGCCCCACGTGGTCTGTCGATAATATGGCTTTGGTCGAAAAGGGTTCAAACTAAGTTTCATTTATATCGTGGTCAGGGTGTTGTCTGGTTTGCGCCACCTGACTGATTCCGGCATCACCAAGAGGTTCGCTATAGTATCCAGTAATCTTCCAAATTCCTCAAATGACCGTTACTATGCTACGTTTGTTAACCAGTGGTGCCTGCGGCGCACCTGGCACTTTGAAGGGGATGGCCGAGTGGGGTGGCCCAATACTTGCAATCTGCCTAATACCACCGGGACAAGTCTGGAGGGCATCCCGACCATGTGGGCCCGGATTGGTGCTTGATTGTCTGAATACAGCTCAAATGCTAACATGTGTTACATTGAGATTGTTTCGTTATATAAATATTTCATTATAAACAGAAATTTTTCGCAATTGCAATATTTCCTAGACTCTGTACCAAAAAGTAATAAAACCATAAAAATGCAAAATTTTACTCTGAAAATAGCTTTCTACCTTCTATTTTACTTCATTGTTTAAAAACAGATTTAAAAAGCATTGTTTTGACTGCACGTGAATATGCCAAAATCTTTCTGTTGCATTGTTGTAGACCGGTAACATTAATGTATGTTGCATTAAATTTTTTCGTTATATAGAGTGTGGATTACTATTAAAAATAGAGGTGCTTAACTAGATATTGAAACAGTAAAATTTCTACATTTTGCAGCGAATCGCTTATGATTTATGCGAGATATATACATAAGTCTCAACGAAACTAGTCGTAATTTATTTAGAGATGGTCAAAAATAATATTTAAAGTTTCAAATTTAAAGTTTTCTTGAACGTACATAGAGCCTTAATGCAGAAGCATTTGAAGCATTGTTAGCTATTATAGTATAACATTTCATGTTCCATCACCGCATATTTTTGTATCCCTCTCTAACTCTCAATTTTGGGAAGTCCCATAGCAAAATTCGTCCCCTTGTACCAACGGACTCTTGGCGAACTACTGTTGGCCAGGGGTTTCGAATTTCCAACCTCTCCCGAAATTTTAGTTAGCACCAATTTGGACGGACCGTTCCTTGACACATTTTTATTGCTTTCTCCTGAATACCATCTTTTCTTGAATTTTCATAGGATTTCTTAGGAATTTCGGAGAACTAAGTCAGCGATGAGGTGTCGTCCTCTTTCATGAAACTAAACCGAGCGAATGTATCCTTTTGTATCGTTGATTTTATTCAGGTAAGGGCAATTTCCCATTCCTTGAATAGTTTTATATGGCCTAGATCTATTCCAATTTCGCACAAGTTTTCATTGATGAATTGGACAGTAATAGAACCTGGGCTATCACTTGAAAACTTATATTTAATACGATCACGGCAATATGTGTGCTTTAACTATACAA
>CM063505.1:114639211-114669211 GCA_032207245.1 Pardosa pseudoannulata | reverse complement strand
AGACAGATATCTTTAATTCTATAATAAATATGTAGTACATTATTATAACCATATGTTACAGAATGAATGTTATGACAAACTTAAAAAAAAAAAAAAAAAAAAAAAAAAAAAAAAATTTGAAATTCAGCTATGCACAGCACTGTTTATTGTAATCTTGAAAGCGTTCGTGCCGCATAAATGATGAAAACCTCCTATTGTAATATCTAAAAAATAAGGTCTTGAAATACCCCTCGAATCTGAAGACGCTTCTCATAAAATTGATACTACCTTAATTAACTCGAATATATACTGCATACCTACTAAAATAATTACTATCCAAAAACCGTTAATATGCATTACACACAGAATGTCTTCGTGTACAGTTAACAGATGAAAAAAAACGATTTTCGGAAAAAGAAACAGCAGATTGACCCACAAAGAAAAAATTTGCAGTGCTGCCCTCTGTGGGTGTAGATGTAAAACAACTATTTATTTTTGCTGCCGAAAAACTTAATCGTTATTCATGGCACTGGATGTGATCTTTAAAGTGACCAGATTTTAGAGGAAAAACAAACTGGGGCGCTTGTGAGTAAAAAATTTTGATCGAAAAAAATTAACACTATAATTATTTTCAAAAAACGTTTTATCTAAATTAAGTGGTTTTTGTCTCAAATGAGAATCAGAATTGGGTTGATGATTCTTTTCGAAAAAAATTAAGAAACTTATTCAACTTTTTTTTAAAAAGTTAAATTAACATAGAAACCAGATAATTGTGTTACCAAAAAAAACTGAGGACATTTGAAGGATTTTGTCCAAAATGGAACATTTTAGCTAAAACTAGGACGTTTGGACGACCAAATACCATTGTGTTTCTAAACATATTTCAAGGTGCTTCAAAATCCAGGAAAACTACCCTGACATTTCCTTGATAATCTTAAAAAAATTCCCTGGCTTTTTGCAGTTATGTGAATTTCCTAGAAATCCAAAATAAGTTTGGATTCACCGGAGGTTGAGTCCCTGTAATTTGGGGTTCATCATTTTTTGCATTTCTATGCATTTTGCTGCCGCAATTTTCCACTTAATGATTTCCCCATTTTTTCAATTAGAGTTTGTTAAAATCCCATTAGTCAAAGACATGTCTCTTATCCACGTGAAGAGGGTATATATATTACAATTGTAATTTTTCATCCAAATAATTTAAACTGAAGTAAAAATGAATGATACAACTAAAAGTGATGAAATGTTTTTCTTTCACTTTGATCCGCTTTAAAAACATTTAAATACTTCAACATACATAATGAAATTTTCGGAAAAAATTACCATGCCATAAAATGAAAATAGGAAATGACTTCACTGTAAAAGCGTAATAAAATGTAAAACTATTTTTTTTTTTAATTTGATAGGTTTAAATTTCTTATCATAGTACGCTGATTGTTCTTTTGGTGATAGGAACAAACGTTTCCCCTCAATCAGAAATTCAGGGAATTTTTCTAAATTCCTTGATTTGGGGGGAATTTTGTAAAGTGTCCTGATATTTTCAAGAATTGAAAAGTACAAGACAATTCTCAAATTTCCTGGATTTCCTTGACTTGTGGCCAACTTGCATTTAGTATATTCCATGTAATTTTATTATAGTCTAACAAAGAATTACCTTTTTATAAGTGTAGTTTTCTCGGTCCAATCTCCTTTCTATCAATATAAAATAAAAAAAGATTTAAAATAAAATACTCTGGAAAATGTTTTTTGCCTTATCAGAGTATATACAACTTTTCATTTCTCAGCTAATTAACTTTTAATATTTTGACACTAATGATATTTTCATTTCATATCTTCATTTGGAACAGTAAATTACCTAAACTTCCTCTATCGTAGCTATGGCGATATTTAAACTTTGTAAAGCATAGCAGCTCTCAATCTTAATCTGAATAATTTTTATATTGCATTATAAGCATTGAACTGGTAATCTGACTTGGATGAATTATAGAAATGTTATTTCTCGGGAAATGCATTAAACTAATGGTTTCTAAACGGTTGTACATAGGGGCCTCAAAAGTCACGACAGAGACTGTCCATAAACAAGCTAAAATTAATGCATACATTACCAAAAAAAAATGTCTATTCTTGTTAGATTTGAATACGCTTGATACATATGGTTAGCTGTGTACTCAAAATATTGCATTGTTCAGAAGCATGCCAGCTCCTGTTGTATTTGATTTTACTATTCATATTTCTAGACTTAAGTAATCGAAATATATTTTTGTAAGTTGTGATTATTTATTTATATATTGTACTCCATTTCAGGTGGTTTTGCTGCTCCTATATTTTGCTCCCATACGGCAACCGCCTACCTTGCCTATTGTCTAGAACTGGCCCTGCTGTACACTTATCCCGGGGGTATGAGCGGTACCTTCGAGAGACTCTCTCGACGGTACCGGTATGAGACAGTCAAAGGGTACAACATGGCTGGTTCCACCATTTTTCCCACCTTAGGCAAATTAAAAAATCAGAACCCCTTCCCAAGCATAAAACACATTCTGTTAAAAAAAAAAAAAAAAAAAAAAAAAAAAAAAAAAAAAAAAAAAACACCACTATCGTTCACTTATTTTCTAGATTCAGGTAATATGCTTTTTGTGGGCCGTGTTAACACGTTGAAGGACACTTCCGTCTATGGCCGTCAAAGCGAAGTTCACTATGTGGCATAACAGAATAGCCGTCTAAAACGAAATGATCGTTTTTAGACACTATGGCTATAGCTTCACAAATGTGCTTTTACTGGCGTACAAGTAGAAGCCTAGTGTTATGTTTCGGAAACAATTTTTTAGGTTGAATTACATTTTCCACCTTACACGACTTGCAGCTTCAGTATGCACGTGGTTGTGAAGGGAGTAGTGCGATCGTGTTTTCTCTTGAATTTATTTATTTATTTTGTCATTTATTTATTTTTGTTTGATTATGAACTAACATTTCGTGTAAAACTTCCAAAAATACTTTGTTGCACACAAAAAATTGCTTATTTGAGTCATTAAACCTGTCATTTACGTTTTTAAATTTTTGCTGTTATAGCCGCCATCGTCCCATTACTTAGTGTCTAGAGTCCGCTGGCGCCATGACGGTTATAGCCGCAACCTAATTAAAGGTGCTGAATTAATCAAAATTAAGTTTATTTAAGCAGAAAAAGTAAAACTATACTTCTAACATTCTAAAAATTACAAAAACATATAGTCTTAACTTCACTTGTTCCTACTGTCCTTCAATGAGTTATTTTTTTCACTCTAATTGAAGAAATTTTACCATTCTTAAATTTTACCGCCGTAGGTAGTTTTTAACCTTGACTATCGCCTAAGGCAGGCCCAGGGTAAGTGAAACTAAAATTGTAAAGAAGGTTACCAATGTAAAAAAAGGAACAAAATAATTTAAAAAGATTAAAAGGAATTGCATAAGGATATAGAGGTTTTTATTAGTATTGCCAACCCTAATACTGACCTATCTCCCTATCGATAAAATATTCAATGAAAGAGGAGTTAACCGCCTCATTGCAGAGACGAATACAGAAGTCGTAAGGCTTTCGTTGACATTTGTTAGCTCAGAGCTTGTGAAACAGACATTTTTACCGCATGCTAACACAGAGAATAAATGTAGAAGCAAATTAAACTCAGATACGTTTGGTTTGCTTTTGAACCCTAAGGTCTACTGTTTTGCTCACGAGGGTTAATGACACAGGCACCAACTGCTTAAAGCCGATTCCGAAAGGCAAACCCAGATAAGGATTCCAGATTGCAATGATCGTCTTTTGATCCTAATTTTCAAAATTTTGCCACACACACACACACACACACACACACACACACACACACACACATATATATATATATATATATATATATATATATATATATATATATATATATATATATATATATTGCCAGTCTTTGTTTCTTTTTTCTTGCTTGAAATAGAAAAGTACGTGAGGGAAAAAATGCACCATTTTATTTAATTCAAGAGATACATGTTTGAGAAAAAGTATTGTAACAGATTAAACAGATTAGAGGTAATTGATATCTGGAGGATTTGAATCTGGAGGATTTGAAATAGGTAAAGAGGGGGGAGGAGGTACGCGAAAAGGAACTGAACCAGCTGATGGTACGCATGCTGAAAAAGGTTGAGAACCCGATGCGTTAAACGATCGATAGAGCTCCTAACAACAAAGAAACAATCACGCGGTCCACAATATTTACCTTAGACAAAGGTTCAGTATAATAGGATGGTGAAGCTCCTGACGAAAGACAAAACTACTTAGGAATGATACATCAAATTTAATGTAAGAAATCTTTATAAGTGTTGAACTGTTTGTGTGACTTAGATGAATTGATGACTTAAAAAAATGTTGTTACTTAAGAACTGCATTAAATGGTTATAACGGCACCCAGCAACAAACAAAGAAACAGCTACGTGATGGAAAGAGTCCAGAATTTCTGCGTTAAAGAAATATAGAGCATAATAGGATTGGTGGAGCTTCAAGCGAAAGGCAAAGTAACTACAATGGAATGGATCGATAGATCGAGAAAAAAGTTCAGAATCATTACAATAAAGGTAAAGGTAGGTAAGACATAACAGGATTGTTCGCGATAGCAAACTACAATGAATAACAAAATAATCCAAGGCTTCACTGAAAAGCAAACAAAAGGCAGTGAATGGAGAATTAAGTAAATAGTAAAGAGAAATAGGACATCTCATTTTCTGTAGAGCCAATTTCAAATTGAATCAGGATACAACGATGAAAATCTGCAGTATGTTGTTTATAATCTGTGATTAAGTATCATGTTAACCATGAAGGCAATAGCAGAATAATCGAAAGCTTCATTGAAACACCACCAAAACATGGCGGAGGGAGAATTATGCAAAAGGTAAAATAGAAACTAAATTTTAATCCCTATACGGCAGATTTCAACCCAATTAGGATACAATGATTAAAACCTACCGTATTATGTTTACTTACCGTGATTAAGATTCGTGCTTACCCGTATCAGCAATAGATGACTATCTAAGCTGTGAATGTATCATATCATAGATGTATTGTGCGGAAGCTATTTAAATCTAGAAGCTATCCTGTTTTGTTGAACGCTGTTAATGTTGTTACTTCTGAAAGACAACTTTTTAAAGATTTATTTCAAATCAAGAAAACGCAAGTAATGTGTATACTTTCATTTAAAAATAACATCTATTGCAGATTTGTTATCCCCAGATGTTAACAGCTTATTATTCTTTATTACAAATGGTCTACGAGACGTAAGGATATGATTCTAGGGTTAAAGGTACTTAGTTCTTATAACTTATAGAGCAATTAGAATAGCAAATTTTTACAAAGCATTTTTTAAAAGTGTATCCACTTCTAGTTCTTTCAGTATAGTGTTAATTAACCTACGAATTTCGATATTGTTCAGAAGCTGTGTTAACTACTAATGTTTGAATTATTGTCTAGTGCCAAGGATATAACTTGTCTTAAAATATATTAAAGCTTAACTCTTTGTATCAAGGAATGGTCTGAGAATATATTCTCTCAGACCATAGAATACTCTATGTAGTGGAATTGAGCGAACATTGTGAAAAGAACAGATGTCATCAGCCTGCAACAAATTTAAAATTTGTAGCGCCACCTAGGAGACGTTTATTTCGGATGTCGTGCCAATCACTTAAATAAACTTTTTTGTGACTAATCAGAATTTGACATCCCCCCACTATTCTGGTGAGCTTTCGATATGAGGAGAAAGAAAGTAATCGAAAGGCGACTTTGCACCGACCCAATATCGACGTTTTAAAAATATGTGCGTTTTTACCAATCAAAGCGATGATTAGCCAACCATTTAGAGACCAACATTCCTGCTTGGGTATAGATAAGAAGAAAAAAAAAGTATTGTAAGCCCTTAAATCAGGCATGCCCAACCCGCGGCCCATTTAAAAATTTCTGAGGCCTAATTGAAGTTTTCAACTGTCTATATAGTTTTAGTCATTTTGACTATATACAGTTGAAACAGAATTTTGGTTGTTAATGTTTGCAATAATAAATATCAAATATTATGTACGTTAAGACTTGATAGTAACCAAAGGAAACCTGGTCTTTGAGTAGGGTTGGACAGGTTACGTTGAAATTTGAGTGTTCTAGAATATTCTGCCAATCAGCCATTAATTATACAACCAGCTGACTCGCGTTACGTGCACGTGTTCTGTCCGACCAGTCAGTGGAAGTTGTATGGAATAATAATATTAATATTTTAACCCTCATGATTAGGGAGGAAGGTAAGTTGTTGGGGTTGATTATAAATACAGTATAGTTAATGATTATTGTCGCTGTAGCTATGATATATGTGTAACACAACTTTTATGTACAGTCGCAGCTGGCACTGTAAAAATGCATTCTTTAAATATTGCACGATAATAAAATATTTTGAATAATTTGTTGTTTTATTTATATATGCGCGGCTCACCTCAGTTCAGTAAATTGATTTTTGGCGCACCAAACGATTTGGGTTGGGCACCCCTGCCTTAAATAATTCCAATTTTCTTTTTAGCTTATTCTATATCTGCATGATAATATCAGTATTCTCAATTATCAAAGAGATTTTCACTAAATTCTTGAATAAGAATTTTTTAATTAGTAAAGTTATTTTATTTATTACTGTACCACTCCTTGAAGAAATTATCTCCAACGCCATAAGGATATTTTTATATAGATTTCATTATTAACCAGTTTGATTTGTGATGAATTTAATTCAATTTAAATTCTTTTAACCCTCTAAGCGGTTCGCACGTACAATTCCGTCGGTTGTCCCGTACAATTTTCGACCTCCAAAAACGTTCCGAAAATGGATATATTGTACATATCTGCCAGTGCTTTCCCCCATGGAGTTTTGAGGTTGGAGAGTCAGGTCGGTTGTCTAGGAACTGCATCTCTCTTTGACTGACATTTATTGAGGGATGCACCCCTACTTCCTGAGGCACAAAGACGCTGATAGATTCTCATGGCTTTGTCAATCTCTATTTTGAAGCATTTCGTTTGCGGTAACAGATGTAACTCTAACTGCACCACTTAAATATCTTGGATGACTTCCGTAAAAATTATAAATATTTCTCTTAAAAATATTTTTATTCGTACTTTTAGAATGCATTATTTTTTATGGGATGATCTTCGAGACTTGACGAGCTTTATGTGTATTAAAAATTAACAATCTTTAATGTCTATTTATAGATTTATAATCGGAAGTAAAGGGACAATAACGAGGGTGAGTTTCCCGAATTCCAATCTAGTCAACAAAGGGTGAAGTAAAAAAAATCATAGTACATTTTGGTCACTGACACAATAAAACTTTAGCGTATTTTTGGAGACTTTTTTTCCTCGGTGTGTTCCATTCTGAGGGTTAACTCACAAGCATACAAAGAGAAAATGAACTAATGTTCTCTCCTTTTATTAAATTAATTTATAACGAAAAAAATATTCAATGCAATTTTTTTAAATTCTTAATTAGAAGAGTGCATTTTACCTATTTAAAGAACAAAAAATTCCCTCTTTTACGAAGGCTCGGATACTGCCGTTCAACTAAAATAATTCAATTACCTTTTAAAATTTAAAATACCAGATACATCAGAAATCTAACTTATTAAATGCATATTTACGGCTCATTTGTACACCTTTTTTTTCCCCACGGGAAGTAAGTTATCGGAATTATGAAGGTTAATATACCAGTTAATTTGAATAAATATATTGATAAATTCTGTAGGGACGAAAGCCCATTTAGATAAAGAGCAGTTAACACAAAACTCCCATTCCAAATCATGTCTTAATTTCAAATAAACGGGTATAAAATATGAATAGCAATTCTGATGTTCCGTTTTCCGCATTCGATAGACAAGTCCCAAATGCTTAAAGATTAGAAGAAGCGCTGGGAATTTTATTAGTTAGACAGGAAAACACTAGCGTGCATTTCCTATTGAATTTCAGTAATCCTTTATAAAGTAACTAAATGAAAAATAATAAAACGATAAAGCAGGATGATTTTCCTCGTTCTTAAAAGTAGCTGCGTGTCGGCCATATTGTATTTCTTTAGTTAAATGTTAACGTTGGAAATCTCGGTAAATAGAAAATAAAAAATAGTGAATTTATTTTAACTGTACGTACTATGTTAAATAACGAAAGATACGTGTTACATAGATTTATTATATGGCTTATTCAGAAAACAAAATAGGGTTCATTATTTTGGAATTTATTTCTAAAGTTAAAATATACATGTATGTAGCCCATATTAGTTTAAATTAGTTTGTAAAGCCGTTTTTTACGAAATCGGATCATTTTAATTTACCTCTATATTTAAGTTAAATAACGAAAGATACATGTTACACAGATATATGTCTTATTTAGAAAACAAAATAGGGTTCATTATTTTCGAATTTATTTCTAAAGTTAAAATATACATGTATCTAGCCCATATTAGTTTAAATTAGTTTGTAAAGCTTTTTTTTTTTACGAAATCGGATCATTTTAATTTACCTGTACATTTAGATAATATTTTATTAACATTTACATTTTTATATATTTTTTCTTTAGAGCTACACATTACTAAATATAAAACTTTTAAGCAACTGTTGATCTCCATATTTAATAACACTATGTGTATATATATATATATATATATATATATATATACACACATATATATTGTGTGTGTGTGTGTGTGTGTAAGGAAAAGTAAACTAGATCGGGAAACTAATGTAGGCATTTTGTATAAAACCCCTAAGACACCCCGAGAAAATTCTCAGGGGTTTTCAAATCTACAGTCAAGGGCAAAAATTCCCGCTTCCTTTTGTTTTCCCCTTTTTAACCCCTAACCTAAATGGACCACTGGGGTTACAGTTCACGCCAGTTGGGTCTAATCAATTATAATTTTACATTGCCCTAGCAGACAATTTAGGAAATTTTCAAACCAAAAGGAGATGCACGATATCGCAGTCAGATTTTCCCAGAGATTTTAACTGAGATGCTGACCCAGGTGGCCTGTTACTTATAACTTCACTGCTGACCCTTCAGTTTGTCCTGTCCCTATAATGAAGCGGGAACCCGTCCTCCAACGTTCTGTTAATAAACGTCTTTAACTAAAATGGTGTCATTTTTATCGGCCATGACTGCAACCACCCATCGTGAAGTCTGTCTTATTACATAAATATATATATTATATATATGTGGTGTGTTTAAGGGAAAAATAAACTAAATCAGTAAACTAATGTAGAGATTTTGTATAAAACCTCGAAAACAGCCCCTCAATATACAGTCAGAAAACTTATAATATAAAAAGTTATAAATCTTACTCAGTAAAAGTATTCCTGCATCTCTAGAGAAAGTGCACGAGATATCACGGCAACAGCACTCGGGTGCATCTCAACTCTTTGAAAGTAAAATACTTGCCTCTTTCCCATTGCTTTCCTACGGGTTGTGTTTCGGTATATATTTTAAATATATAATATGTTTACTTTGTTTTGGCAAAATACATACAAAATGGCAAAATTATATTAATACGAGCAATGTGTTTTATTTTATAGTATGATAAAAAAAATTTTAATTTTATATTTCTTAACAATTTTTTCAGCATTAAAAAGTCAGACACCTTAATTTTAGATTTGCAGAGTAAAAAAATATATTTTTCTTCAATTATATATAAAAAATTTAGTTTGTAATATAGACATTTCAAAAATTATCTTGTGGGTAAGTAATTTTTTTCTTTGGTATATATTTTTCATGTCATTTTTAAAAAATTAACTACTTGAAAACACAATTTTTTTAAGTTAATCTTTTTTTAAAGAACTTCTAAAAAATGTATTTTAAAAAGAACTTTTTATTTTATGGTGAATTGAGTAAAAGCACATATAATGAATATTTTAACACTCAACAGATACTGTGGCTCCTTGATGAACCTTAATTTTGATATATAGTCCTTATCTGAAGACCACAATTTTTTGCGTAAAAAGACAAGGAAATATTAGTTTTAAAGTAAATAGGATTCATAAAACACATAGAAAACAACGTCTTACTCGCAATTTTTGCCTTTAGTTGGGTTGAATTGTCACCACATTTTGTTTGGAAATATGTACCTTCTTTATATTTTATTATTATTGTGCTTCTTTTAATAACTACTTAACACTACAAGTAACGCTAATTGATCTTCAAACTTTGTAGAGTAGAAGCTTGAATTATTGCAGGGTTCCCACTCTTTTTCCAGAACTAAAATTAAGGATTTTTTAAGGACCAGAGTAACTTTTTATAAGGACCTACTTGAAATACACGACATAACGACATAAACCTTATTGCCTAAGGAACATATTTTAATAATTATGAACTAGACAAGGCATGTTCAATAAATACCCTACAATATTTCAGAATTAAGTTTTTAAAAATACCTAAAAAATAATATAAAATAAACCTATTTGACAAAACCATTTTGAAAAATGAACGTCTAGTTTTTTGAGTGATCAAATTAAAAATAAATTGTGAACGAAATATAATATTATAAACAGTACTTTCTGGGGGTTTAAAAATGACTCTGATATGTATATTGTGACGTCGCTACACCTCATTGGCGTCACAAAGGGGTTTTGTTAAAGCTAGGGCAGGGCGACACTCTATATAGGTTTTTGACACTACACCACAAACGGTTGTCGCTTCGACCACGCCTTGAGATGTCCAAGATGAATCGGACGGACGAACGGGACAACGAAATGTAAAACAGTCCGGCACTACCAAAGCAGCCAATCAGAGGCTACAGGACAGCGACGCGGAAAGAAAAAGCCAAGGGGAAGAGGCGAAAGGGGACGTACGGCGGAGCGAGTTTTTCGTCGGAGAGTCCCCAGAAAAAGAGAGAACGAAGACAGGTTCATTTTGCGGCGGTTGGTTTTTTGGAAAGCTTTTCTCCAGCCTTTTTGTGGGACTCAAGGAAGCCCAGTTATACCTCTGTACAACGGTATCTGTCGCCACCTTTCCGCAGATTGTATTTTTAGGTTCGCCTTGAACCTGTGACTTTTAGGTCCGCACCAGCCCGCCCGAGCTCTGTGATTTCCATTTGGAAAATTTGAACATATTCCATTTTAATCAAGAATAAACTTTGTTATTGTTTCTAAGCTGTACGTCGTGTCATAACCACTTCACCCATACGCTACCCGAGGATCCCGTGACGTTAATATATATATATATATATATATATATATATATATATATATATATATATATATATATATATATATATATATATATATATATGGATATACTAACTGGTTATACCCGATGTTGCCTGGGAAAGAAAGTTTTAGACCTTTCTATTACATTCAATGCAGAGAAAATTAAACTTCCATTAATAACTGAATTATCTATACCTCCCCTAATTGCATGCTTCGCTTATTAAAATCTGCATGACTGTTAGCTATTAGAAAAATGCAGCTGACTTTATAAACCATTTCAGTATGCAAAAGATTACTTATTTGTCAAAAAAGTTTTCTAGCTTGTGACCATATATAGTACTTAACTAAAAGCATTTTCATAATATTTTAAGGATATTATGGAAAGGAATTTTGAATTACTACAGTAATACACTGAAAACATGTGTGTTTGAGGATTTTCTTTATTATTAATACTGCACTTTTGGCTAGAAAATGTAAAAGAATGTTATGAACATTAACAAATATTTTATATATTCTTTGACCAGTACTTATCACCTGTACTGGCGTTCTTAGAACCGGTTTGGGGCAAGTTTAATTCCGAACTTACAGAACTTTCCAGAAAACTGAGAAAACTGATAGGAAATCACGTGACGACGGATAAATTGATCAAGTTCCAATTTAAAAATTAATGAGTTTTTAAGAGCCATTGACAAAAATTAAGTAGTTTTAAGGACCCTTAAAAATGAAAGCTAAAATTGAGGAGTTTTTAAGGACTTTCAAGGACCGTGGGAACCCTGTATTCGGTAATCATTGCAATTTGTTTACATTCTTGAAACTTGAATGTGAAATGTTAAACGCGCGTTATAAGCAAAATATAATTTGTCGCCATTTTTTTTCTTAGAGTATGTACGGTGATTCTTTATGAAATGTTCTTCATATTTTTATTCCCTCTAAAACCCTTAAGAAACCTTATAAACAAAGCCCAGGCATGATTTTCTGATGGAGATTCACCTAACATGCTTTGTATTTTGGAGATACAGTTAAAGTAAAACGAATGAACGATGGCCGATTGGTTAGGGTGCTGGCCTTCGGTACCAGAGTTTGTGGGTTCGAATCCCACTGTGGCATGGATGTTCGTAGCCGTTCGGAATCGGCTTAAAATTGTAGGTCCCGGTCTCATTAGCCCTCGTGTTGCAAAAAAGTAGACCGTAGTACTCCAAAAAAAAAAAAAAAAAAAAAAAAAAAAAAAAAAAAAAAAAAAAAAAAAGTAAAACGTCACAAGAAAAAAAAAAATACATGACAATACAGAGAAAGTATAACTGAATTCATCTTTATTATATTCACTAAAGGCGTAAAGTGATGAATTGTTTAGAAAACATACATAAAATGCCAAGCCACGTGGCGTGGTTTAATGAATACTAATCAATCACAATTGGTTCAAAATAACATAATAAAAACACAGTAAAAGGAAACACATGCTGAAGTCTTACATTAGAATGCAATTGCTCTTGCTAAAGATCCCGGTAGAGAAATTATCAATTCACAGTGCTGTAACACAAACCTCTTTAACTATCTTTTAGTACAGCTCTACAACTATACTACCACTACTGCATAACTGGAATGGTCGAAGCGATCACATAAATACATTTTGGTCGGTACAACAGTATTTTTTTTAATATACTTAAATTTTGATACTATTCACAACTATCATTTAAAAAAAAAATAAGCAAGAAAGTATATATATCTGTAGAACATGTAAAGAGGGAAATTGCAATTCATTTAACGATTTTAATAGTTAGTATTTTTTACAAACGTCTTTTCATAGACATATTTAAGTAGTATAGGGTGTCCACTAAACTGCTTATACTCCATTTCTTGAAATTTTAGGGGCAGTTTCAAAGAATATCCCTACATAATTAAAAATTTTAGAAAACAGAATGAACATATATATGTTTAATGCTGCACAAGTGTTACAGAAGCAAAAAAAACTACTTTTATTTTAACTTTCTGAAATTTTAGGGGCAGTTTCAAAGAATATCCAGACATATTTTAAATTTTTAGAAAACAGAATGGACATATATTTATATGTTTATTGCTGCACACGTGTTATAGAAGCAAAAAAACTACTTTTATTTTAACTTTCTGAAATTTTAGGGGCAATTTCAAAGAATAACCCGACATATTTAAAAATTTTAGAAAACAGAATGGACATATATTTATATGTTTATTGCTGCACACGTGTTATAGAAGTAAAAAACTACTTTTATTTTAGATTTCTGAAATTTTAAGGGCAGTTTCAAAGAATATCCCGACATATTTAAAAATTTTAGAAGATAGAATGGACATATATTTATATATTTACTGCTGCACACGTATTATAGAAGTAAAAAACTACTTTTATTTTAACTTTCTGAAATTTTAAGGGCAGTTTCAAAGAATATCCCGACATATTTAAAAATTTTAGAAGATAGAATGGACATATATTTATATATTTACTGCTGCACACGTATTATAGAAGTAAAAAACTACTTTTATTTTAACTTTCTGAAATTTTAGGGGCAGTTTCAAAGAATATCCCGACATATTTAAAATTTTTAGAAAGCAGAATGGACATATATTTATATGTTTACTGCTGCACACGTGTTATAGAAGTAAAAAAACTACTTTTATTTTTACTTTCTGAAATTTTAGGGGCAGTTTCAAAGAATATTCCGACATATTTAAAAAATTTTGAAAACAGAATGGACATATATTTATATGTTTATTGCTGCACACGTGTTATAGAAGTAAAAAACTACTTTTATTTTAACTTTCTGAAATTTTAGGGGCAGTTTCAAAGAATATCCCGACATATTTAAAATTTTTAGAAAGCAGAATGGACATATATTTATATGTTTACTGCTGCACACGTGTTATAGAAGTAAAAAAACTACTTTTATTTTAACTTTCTGAAATTTTAGGGGCAGTTTCAAAGAATATCCCGACATATTTAAAATTTTTAGAAGACAGAATGGACATATATTTATACGTTTATTGCTGCACACGTGTTATAGAAGTAAAAAAACTACTTTTATTTTAACTTTCTGAAATTTTAGGGGTAGTTTCAAAGAATATCCCGACATATTTAAAAATTTTAGAAAACAGAATGGATATATATTTATATGTTTACTGCTGCACATGTGTTATAGAAGTAAAAACCTTCATTTATTTTAACTTTTCTAAAAAATGTGCAGTTTTAAATTATTTTAGAATAAGAAAACAAGTTTAACAATTTAAATTACATTTTTTATGATGCATTTTCTTGCTAAAAAAATACCATTCATAATAGGACATAAAAAGGCTGAGCACTAAATTACCATTACTTCAGTTTACCTTTACTATGAGACATTTTTTATTTAAGTATTTTTCATTTAAATTTTTAAATAGAGTTTAACTTGTTTCCAGCCTTAAAAAATTATAGAATAAGAATAGAATAGTTATGGACAGGGCTAAAAATAATTATAATAATCGTATGCAACATATTTCCTGGACACATTGCCCTTTTCTTGCGAAGCAGACATCCTATAGTAATACTTAATTCTTTAACCCAATCTTTAATATGGTGTCACAAATATCTCAACTCCTTCAAGAAATAACACCCAATTGCAGAAAAATTTATTATTCTAAGTGACTAGCATTGGAAAGAAATTAGGAGGCATCTACCAGCTAACTTCTGATCATGAATCAGTGTTCTACGGTAAAGAAGTAATGTAAGAAGCGAAAATTAGAAATAGGGTGTATGATTTTCTAAGCATTACCTTGCATAATATTATTGGCACATATTGAAGATAGAACACCAGCGGAAACTTCAGCATGTTTTCCTTTTTTAACGCTCAAATATTAAATCACTTAAGAGTGCAAAAAAAAAAAAAAAGAATAAAAACAGAACAATTAATCAGAAGTATTATTAGTATAAACTAATTTTTACATATATTATAAACAAAAACATTTCAAAGACATGTACACCTGCAGTATGTACATAACACAGCTACAAAAGTGTCTGTTAATCACAGCAGTTATACAAGTGTAATTCGTATCAATAGTTAATTATAAATATGAATCATTAGACTTGTAATTCAAAAATAGATAATTAATTTTGACAAAATGTCACAAAGTGTCCCCACTGACTTTTTTTTCTTTTTTTTTACCAACAATTCCAGGAGAATAGTAACCTTTGATCAGTCAAATGGCAGCACCATAATTAAATTATCTAACATAGATTTCTTTTGGAAAAATAAATATGCATACAAAAACAAACCACATTTTCTGACTAAACAAGAAATTAGTAATAAAAAAATAACTAGCCACTTATAAATAAATATACTCCTTTTTTTAACCCTGTACTAGATTATAACTCCCAGAAAAGCGAATTTTATGACTAATTAAATTAGACCTGTGAAAGTGCATACACATTATGTAGCGTTAAAACACCAATTTTAAAATTTTAACCAGAATTCCTGCAATTCCTTATTTCAAATAGATGAACGGGTGAGAAAAAAAAACATTAGTTAGATAGGATTAGTTTTAAACAAGTTATGGAACACTACTAGTACTGAAGACGAAAATGCCAGGTATAATAATGATAAGCATCCTATAACTAAACAACAATATTTAAAAACACCATACAGGCAATTTCTATGCCGTAATGTACATGACATGCAATCAACACAAAACCATACTTTTTAAAATTATATTTGAATAGTTAAAAACATAAATAAAAAAAAAACATACTGAAAAGCAATGCTTGAGAAAGGGGTTTAATAGTAAAACATATACTGAAATATTTAAAAATACATTAAAAAAAATGAATACAATGTTAATAAATTTTAACAGTATAAATGAAATATTAATACTGGATTTACAATAAACATTCAATGCTACAGGATGTTAATACATCAATGATAATTACATAAAGAGAAAAAAAATATCTATTAAACTGGAAAAAAAAGTGCTAAAATTCTAAATATGTACAAATTTATTAAAATCATCAAGTTATTTGAGCTCTATCATAAACAAAGGTTAAAAATTTAATCAACTCCAAAATAAGTACATCAGTCGAATAGAAATTCAGAAAATTCTAGTAAAATATATATAACTAATGCCAAAAACAAGTTATTTTACTTCCACAATTAAAATTTCTCATACTTCCCATTTTCTTTTTCAAAGATATTTTTAATTCGAATAAATCCCGAGATTTTAGATCAATTACTCAGTAATGCCTCATTTTTTTGTATATGCACTTTTACACAAGACTCTCTAAAACACAACAGTAACAATATTATATCCAACATGGATTGTATGTATCTCCGCAAACATATGCACAAAAATGAATAATGAAATTCTACCACAAAAATCAATCAAAATGCTAGTTATTTGCATCTCTCAGTCCAGAATGAATATTCTTCCATAACATACCAGTTCATAGTCTTTCTCTTTTTTTATTTTTTTTCCAAACAATTTCTAACAAGGGAAAAGAAAAAACCATGCCATAGATTTTCATGGCAAAAACCATGATGTGTAATAGGAAAAAACAACTTAATATCCTTAAGAACAATGATTTGTCATTGGTGGTTCATAAACCACACATGAAGTACAACTGCATCATATTAATTATACATACATATTAACAACTATTCATTTAATTTTTTTACAAGGATGAGTTTGGAGTAGAAGGATTTTTAACAGTTTTTGGAAATAATACTGTGCACTTATTGATTCACCCTTCACATTTTTAAGCATTAGTGGCAGAAGCAGTTACAAATAATTACATAGGGCTCAGCTATTACATGAATCTAAATTTATTTGAGTTTATAATACAAGCAGATTGCATCTCTGGGTTCGGCATCTATTGAAGCAAAAAAGATATTATTCCCAACAGAACTTCTGTATCTGATACCTTATATAATAAAGAACAAGTAAAATGTTAGTCCAGAGATTAAAACACAACTGGAAAAATGGAATCATGCGTCTCAAAAACCCTTCAGTTCGCACAGCTACTCATATTAATGCATGATCAAGTGGATATAAGTGCTTACACCTGCATTGGCAGCAACGGTGGTCGTTGCCGACTGAAGAGCCTCAAAAAATCAAAACGAAAGCAATCTTTGAACTTGCCATTATATCAGAAGACGATTTTAACAGCTCCTAGGAGATGCCACTGAGGGCAATTCTGTTCAACAAAGCAGTCAGGTTGAAATGTAAAGTTTGGGAGGCCATCAATGTGATTTGTGTCAACGTATAACTTCTGTGGATTCAACACAGTCTCTCAAAGTTAGATAGTAAGAATAGTTGCTGACTGTCTTATCAAGTGTCTTTATGGAAACGAAATCACTAGAAAAACTATAGCAAGTTTTTCACACACATTCTCACTGCATTCTTTCGGTCTTTTCGATCCAGTTCACGCAAACATATACATATATTGATTATTTCTTTCTAAATGGCACTGTGATTCACAGGGACTTCAAATGTCGAGTCATTGTGACCTCATGCCAGTAACTCTAGGCAGGAAAAGGACTAGAAGCATACATAGAATTAGGGCACTACAACTGGAAATAGAAATGGCACTGTTGTTGTCTTTGACTCTGATGTTCACATCCCGGGTGTCACCACTGTCAAAATTGAAGTCACTGGTTTTCTTTGTCCCTGTAATGAGAAAAAAATGGAAGATTTTTACATACTCATTACTATAAATTATTACTAAATACATCAAGGAATGTTTGACTGCATGAGTAAAGTTATTTTAAAACGCGAAAGCAGATAGTTTTTGCTAGACTCCGGATTTGTGATGAGGTTAGTGATTAAGCAACTATTTAATGTGATGAAAAAACTACATAAATAAAATATTTAATTTTACATTTGTCAAATTCTCACCGTACTTTTTTTTTAAACAAAATACACAAGAGATTGCTTAGCCTGACTGTCTTATTTAACAGCAAGGTAATACATATTTTATATGCGAGTTTATATGTGTTTATCAATTGATTTAACCTCTTAACGTGCACGTTTGAGTAGACTTAAAAGCGCTAAACTGACCAAACAGTGCCCGCTCGAGAAGATTCGAGCGGCGTTGCACTTTATGTTGCTATAATTTTCCACACTCGAATACAATCGTTTTATTGATATTTATCATTTACATAGAATTGTAAGCTATAACACTTACTTATTCAAGTATAATATATATATATATATATATATATATATATATATATTCTTCTAAATTCAACGTTCTAAATTGTGTTTTTCACATTAAAAAAAAATTGATTTTTTCTGGAAGGCCTTATTAAAAAAAAAACTGTGCATTAAGGGGTTAATAATCACTAAAACCAACTTTTACACAAATTCTTACAAAAAAAAAATCAGAAGACTGATGATATATTTTCCGGTTTAACTCAAATCTCATAAATCACAGATAGGTAAACAAATATTAAATATTGAAATACATAGTAAATTATATATCAAATATTTAAAGTAAAAATATATAATTAGAGCTAGATTTTAAGAATGTATTTTTGAAATTTAATGATTTACTAATAATTGACATATCGATGTATGCCACTAGAAATATCGCAATCGGTATCGGTGTAGTGTCGAAATTTGGGAACTAGCAAGATATCTTTTCCCATACCAAAGGCTTTCAGGAAAGATAACGGGCCTCTTATAATCCGGAGATAAATAAATTATAAATATATCTTTTCTTACCTCCCCAGTCTCCGCTGCCAGATCCTTTGTCATAATCTTCATCATCGCCTACTTGATTTCGAGGCCAGCTTGCTCCACCGCTACCGCTTCCTTCAATCATGTAAGCATCGGCTTGTGGCAACTCAGGAACCGTGCTCAACCGCAATAGCTAAAAATAAAATTACTCAATTAAAAATAAAATTCAAACACTTGACAACACAAATGCACTTTGAAATAATTTGAAATCATTTGTAGCAACTAGTATTCGTTGATCAGGTCTTGTTTGATGTAACACTCGAAGAACAGCAAAACAAGTCTAGAGCAGAATCATTAAATCGGTAATCTTGCGGATAGCTTTACGATATTTCTTAGATATTAGTATTCTATATTATTTTTAAGTCCAATGCAGGACAGCATGGGTGACATTCATTTCATCCTCACCATTTGAAAGTAGTCTAAATTGTACACCACTAAGATATTATGGTGCACTACAAGGAGATAGTCCCACCTTGTTACATGGTGTATATATTCATGCATCGTGTAAGACTGTTATCATATCGAGTGACCACCGTGTAAGAATGCAGTCGAGATATGTCACAGGTGACATACGCGTCATAATGATGTCAGAAGACATTATTATAACGCGACAGAAATGGGAATTAATGGTACTAAATTGCTATCTCAGGTGACTTTGACGTCATTATGATGCGGAAGTCGCCTGTGACATATCTCGGCCGCAATATGGTAATATCATAAAGCCTCTCCTTAGCTCATTTGGTAGAGATTGAAAATTAAATCTCTACTTAAAGGCTCTATAATTTCTCAATTTTAAATTCCTTTGAATGGGTGAATAATGATCATGGATTTCAAGAATTCAAAACCAGTACGTGAAATCTTTCCGCTTAGTTACTGTTTCAATTTTTGGCTGGATCCAAACCTTTTCGGTGGAGTAGGACATATTTTTTTCTAGTTTTCTTCGAGCCAGGTAACACAATGTAATGCTAGCACAACTTACTAAAACTCTGATCTTCATACAGGACCGAATATTGATCCACAGTATATGATGCAGTGAGGACAAGCGACAAAACGAATCACAATATTTGCTACTCTTTAGATATCAAGGAAAGAAACTGCTAGCTTATGTTACTGGAATTTTTTTTTTTTTTTCTTTTAAAGGGGAAAAAAGATTTAACCAGGTAACGTTACTTTTGTGGAAAAATTTTTTAGAGGCAGAATAATGAGAATGATGGTACACTACCATTTAAATAGTCTTTTCTTGAACACTACTGTACTAGTGTAGTTTCAATAAACTAGCAGTATTTGGCAAACGGGTCAGAAACAAACACATCCTTAACAGAATATACATAGCATGACAAGAAAATGTCAACTCATTTAATTAAAAATAAGCATAAAAAGTTATGTCTTTTGTATTTCAATTACTCGAAAATTAATAGGGTCATAAACAAAGTTTTACTTTAAATACTATATAAAGGCTTTACAAAACCCAAGTATTACAGTTTATAAATATTTAAAACTATTTTAGGATTCCCTTTTTTCCCTCACTGTGTTTCTTTTCCTGGGTGTCATTTCAGAAGATTTTGCCATCTAAGTAAATATTGACGATGATCTCGTCGTTCTTTAATTTTTATCAGTTCGACAACAGCCAGAACTCAAATGCTGGGAAAAATCTTAATTGCACCTCATTTTCGCAATTTTTTTCACCCCAAACTGGTTTATTTGATAAAACTAAATACTGGAAGCAATCTTACCCTTCCCATCTTTTGCAGTTTTTCGTCCAGTGCCATCACTGCAGTGTCGTCTGCGTCGGGTGATTTCATTTCAGGATTGTATCTCTGGGCAGCCACTCCAACCCCAGCAATCGTCTTCGTGTATCTAAGCAAGAGGAAGAAAGAAAAGCAATTGTAGATCATTGTATCAATTGTATTTATCATTCGTTATTGCTGAAGATAAACTTAAAATACAACTATAGTTAAGTAGTGTGTATAAGTAAAAATAATTTGCTTAACACGTTATGTACAACCTTTATTTTTTACAAACTAAACCATTTATCTGCTGTCTCAGTTTGAAAGCATTTATTTTCTACCAACTGACCTACATCACTTTTCGAAAAACTTCCAGCTGTACGTAATCATTTAAGTGTACGAAATGAAAATTTAAGAACTTTTACAGGCAATAAATTTGAAGAATCATGACCTTTAAATCAAGAAATAATTTACAACCCTAATAAGATAGTACATGATATCTCTTCATTTGAAATTTGTTTTTCGGAAGCATATATTTCTTCAGCTATGAATATGTACGTGTGTGTATATATATATACGCACGCGCGAGCGCACGCGCACACACACACAGAGAGAGAGAGAGAGAGAGAGAGATAAATGTGCGTATGTATTCTAGAAACATACCCTTTCAGATAATTTTTCTTCCTATACTCTATATGGAAAAGGTTTTAATTGATTATATCATTTTAAACAAAGTGAACACACACACAAAGAAATAATTTAAAAATATAAATATGAATTTTTATTTTATTCCTTTATATTGCATATATATATATATATATATATATATATATATATATATATATATATATATATATATATATAATATTTTATACAAATAAAAATTTATAAATAAATAAATATATATACATATATAACATATATTTCATACATATACATATATTATATATATATATATATATATATATATATATATATATATATATATATACACATATAAATACACATATATACACATGTATAACACATATATATAAAAATATATACACGAAGACTTCATATATAACATATATATTTTATACACATATAAGACATATATATATATATATACATATATATATACTATATATACATATATTACATATATATATACATATATATATATATATAAATATATATACATATATATACATATATATACATATATATACATATATATACATATATATACATAAAATCATTATATACATATATATATATATATACAAAAATACTAAATATACATAATATATACATAAATACATATAAAAATACCATATAATATATATATACATTTATATACACAAACAAAAAAATATACATATATACATTTCATATACATATTTACATATACATTTATATACGAATATATACTTCACACATTACATATCATCATATACACACATATACATACATAAATGTTACACACATTCTATTTTATACACATATACATACAAAATATCACACATATATATAAAAATGACACACATATTTTACATATATATACACACATAAAAAATACATATATATACACACATATATAAAAAAAAAACACATATAAACAAAATACACACATATATATACATATATATACACACATATTATACATAAATACACACACATATAATATAATAAAAACACATATATAAATTATCACACACATATATACAAAATATACACACACATATATACAAATATATACACACATATAAAAATATATACACACATATATACATATATATAAACACAATACATATATATAACACACATAAAAATATATACACACACATATAAATTTATATATATATATACATATATATATATATATATATATATATATATAAGGAAAAAACTAAACATAATGTATTTTATCTCCAATGAAAAAAACTTTAAAAAGTCAAAAAAACCCTCCATTTGCTTTAAAACCTCACACTGGGCTACTATTTACGTCCTCAGATAAGGAGTCTAACCAATCATAATTCTACATTGCCCTAGCTAGTTTGCCAATTTAAAAAATTGCCAAACAAAAAAAGATGCACGCTATCGGAGGTAGATTTTCACAGCTGTTGACCTAAATGTTAAGAACCTTTTCCTTCATGTTAGCTGATCATTGATGTTTAATGAAGTGGAAGTCCTCCAACGTTTCTATTTTAGATCACTGACATCCGTTACAGCTTGAAGAAAAAATGACAGACATTTTAATGTGTAAAGATAGTTTAATAAATGCGTAATAGATAAAAAAATTATGACTTTTTAGCAATTTTTATTCTTATACCATAATATGAATAAATAACGATTAAAAAGTTTAAAAAAAATATATAAAAATCATAAAAAAATCGAAACGAGAATTACGAGCTTGTGAAATTAAAAGAAAAAAGCACCATTAATATTTACTACTTGCTATGTTTTATTTATAATATTATAAAACAATCATTAAGTAAAAACGAACGAAGCGAGACGTATAAAAATACTTAAAATTATTAATAAAGAAAAATTAGCAGAAAAAAAAAAAATTTTTTTTTTCCGTTAAGTTAAGAAAAATACTTTTTTCCATATACCAGCATTCCGTGTAATCAGGGTTTGTGGAATGAATTTTAAGTTAACATGAAAAGTTTTAAGCTATTATTTTATTACCAAACGTTTATTTTCTCTATATTTATTAGATTTATTGACCTGGTAATAACAGTTTTTATTAAAAAAAAAAGTTACTTACTTAATGCAAAAGTGTTTACTCAGTTTGCTTCTTTATTTTTCTTAACTTTTTTTATACGCAGCTATAAAAGTTAAAATTTTAATTTTCGTTTAAAAAAGTATATATATGTATATCATAAAAAAAAAATCGAAACGAGAATTACGAGTTTGTGAAATTAAAGTTAAAACATGAAAAGAGCATTTTATTAATTTATTGCATTGCTTTATTATTTATTAATATTTTAGTGGTAAAACAGTTTTTTTATTAAAAAAACGCAACAAGTTACATTAAGGTAAGAGTATCTACTTAGTTTGATTCTTTTATTTTTCATGTGTAGCTATAGAAGTTAAAAACTAAAAATTTTAATTTTCGTTTAATTTCGATTTTTTAATACTATACTTTTGCATATACCATGCGAAATGAGAATTACGAGGTTGTGAAATTAAAGTTAATACATGAAAGGAGCATTTTATTAATTTATTGCATTGCTTTATTATTTATTAATATTTTAGTGATAAAACAGTTTTTTATTAAAAAACGCAACAATTTACATTAAGGTAAAAATATCTCTACTTCATTTAAATCCTTTATTTTTTTTAACTTTTTATATGTAGCTATAGAAGTTAAAAACTGAAAATGTTTTTTGTTTAATTTAGATTTTTTTAATGGTATATACTATGCTTTTGCATATGCCATGAAAAAATCGAAACGAGAATTACGAGTTTGAGAAATTAAAGTTCATACATAAAAAGAGCATTGTAATTTGTTGCATTGTTTTAGTATTTAATATTTTTAACAACTTAAAAGTGGTAAAACAGTTTTTATTGTTACATTAAGGTAAAAGTGTCTCTACTTAGTTTGAATCCTTTATTTTTCTTAACTTTTTATGTGTAGCTATAGAAATTAAAAACTATAAATTTTAATTTCGATTTTTTAATGGTATATACTATACTTTTGCATTTACCATGAAAAAAATCGAAACGAAAAGTACGAGTTTGTGAGATTAAAGTTAGTACATGAAAAAAGCATTCTAATTTATTGCATTGATTTATTATTTATAATTTTTTAATGTTTTAAAATACAATAAAAACGGTTTTTATTTAGGAATGCAACAAGTTCTATTTTTATAAATTATTACTATCTTTTCAAAATAAGTTAAACAGATATGTAAAGTTTTTTACAAAATCATTTTGAGATCAAATAATACCTCTATTAGGTTCTATACATTACAATTAAAAATTAAAGTTTTTTAAATTTCACTTAAAAAGTATATATATTGTGAAAAAATTTGAATAAATCAGAGCTAAAAAGGATAAATAAGAGTTCGTGAGATTAAAATTAATATATTATTTAAATATAATTTGATCTATTTCATTGCTTTATCGTTTATTAACAAAATTTTAAAGCTTTGAAGACAGGGAAAAAACATCATTATTGTTACAAAGTGCAACCAGTTATATTTTTCAAATCGTATTTTTCTCCACTAAAGAAGTTAAATTGCCATAAATCTTTTCGAAGTTCATACCAGGAGAGTTTGGTTTAGTTTGGAGAGCTAAGTTTTATTTTTAAGTAAGTAATTAGAGTGGGACCTACTGCTGAAAGCTGATTATGAACAGTCGCGGACACCTATACCTCAGAACTTCCGGTACCGAGAGCAAGTGTCCTACCAAATCGGCCATCTTCCGCTCACAAAACAGAAAAAAAAAACCCGGCAGGATATGTTGATTACATAAAGTTACTCACTTTGAAACTATTTTTGAAATTAGTTGATAATATAGAATGCTAGAGTTACTGATCCAAATTTTGTAGTGTTTTTAAATAGAAAATTCTACTCAGACACCAGGTATATAATTATATAATCAGGAATTAACGACCTTGAAAAAATAATCGAATTTATTATAGTAACACTAGTAGTATCATTATAGCAAATATTATATTTGAATGATTACTATTTATGAATATTATTTGACTACTATATTATTATAAATATTTATGTAAGTCTACAAATATTTATTTTATTGGTAATTTATGAATAACAAACAATAACATCTATAAAATAATGTATTTTCACCTCAATGTATATATAAAGCGGCCAGAACGAATAAAATTCATGTTCACAGCGACCCGCCGAGTTTTTTCAGTTGGCCAGGCCTGGGTTAACAGATACACTACAAACTGTCACACGTTTATCGTGTTCATTTTTTTCCCAACTCCATGTCGACAGATCTGCGATCTCTGGGATACAAGGAACAGGTTTCAATTCTTCACGAAGATACAGTAGTATTTTCGGGGTCATAATGTCCCATTAAGTGTCATCAAAAAGAATAGCACTTCATCCAGGAAGGGGATCATAAAAATTGCCCTTACATCTTATAAATCAATGGTTTTAAGGGACGCGGGAACTTATATACGGATTTACTATGTAGACAGTTCGATCAACAGTTTCACGGACAAATTTATGACGCATGCAGGATCGGAACAATGCGACACAATATATTATTTGTAAGCTTCAAAGTAAAGTGACAAAAAGTATATAAGCTTCAATATCTTGTTTACAGAAATGATGGCTTTTTTTTTTCAACTTATAAATAAAAACTGACATAAAACACCCCTATGATGCATGATATCCAGGAGACAACGCCATAAATTGGGATTTGTTTAGTTTGAATTTCAAGACAAAGTATATAAATAAAACTTCATATTTTCAGTTATGTACAAATGTTTGATGCATAAAATGGAACGAGAAACGGTTAAAAAAATAGTGTTACTAACACAGGTATTTCATATAATCGACTAAGTATTTACTTTACAAAAAAAAAAACAAAAAAAAAAAAAAAAAAAAAACCTATGAGTCCAGTTTGAATACTTTTTATTCTATAGTTTTTTATAGATTTATTTTATTAGTGTCCATTATTTACTTAGCCGAACGATAGCCGAATGGTAGAGCGCTGCTCTTCGGAACCGGAGTTTGAAGGTTCGAATCCCGCTACGGGCATAGATGTTTGTAGCCGTTTGGAATCGGCTTTAAGCTGTAGGTTCTGGTCTCCGTTCTGGTCGTAGGTTCCGTGTGCAAAACAGTAGACCGTAGCGCTCCAAACCAAACCATTATTTACTTCACTAGTCCTACATTTTCTCTCGAGAATATTTTGCATATAATCCAATTTTTTTGGTCTAAGCTTCAAAATGTACCTTGAAGGTATAACTAAGATTATTATGCATAAATAACCCTACTCAGAGCCAAATTCTGATTCCCAAACTGATTGATTAAAAAAGCTCTGGCAATATAAACATTGGTAAAAATGATCTTTACTTTTTATCCATCGTATATTTTATTCATCTCTAATTTTATTTAACGATTTAAAATATACAGTAAATTAAGGAAAAAAATTTCTCTCTACACAAAAAATTATTAACCCTTTAGCGGACAGTGGTTTTGCACCGAAACAACCTGTTAAACATTTTTTTTTTTTTTTTTTGAGAAATATGAATGGTTTTTTATGTTTTTGACATTTAAAACTTACAATAAATGATAGCACTGCATTTATATTTTCTTTTGAAATATATGTATTTAAACTTGCTGTACCTGGAAAGTTAGTAATTCGATTTTTTTTCACTTATGACCCCAAACAAAAATATCTATTCAAACAACACTTATAAATTGTTAAACTATTTATTTATTATACTTTTTAAGAACACTTATTTATTGTTCTTCCAATATAATTAAAATTTTAAAAAGTATTATGTTCAAGCTGGGTTTGTCAGTTAATCCCCCCCCCTCAATTCCTCTTACAGTATTCTCTAATGGAACCTCTTGTAAGGATTGTAAAGAAAATTTTAATACATTTTGCATTTATAAGGTTCATAGGTAATATTTATAAACTAATTTCATTGAATTCCATAGAGTTTATATAGTAACATTTAAAGGGTTAAAGCAAAGCTTTTCGGTATCAGTGATAACAAATTTCTGGGAAAGAGAAGTTAGTCATATACTCTCCCCCTTGAGTACCTCATCTATGACAGTAGCAAGTTTTTTTTTTTTTTTTTAATTCGAAGCCTTAAGGCATATATTATAACAAAAGTAAGATTATTAAGTGTAAATAACCAACCATACTCACAGCCGGATTTTGGTTGATGGATCTCTTTTGGAAACAAAGTATTAAAAAGTTAACACATTGGTTCATAGACTTGGTAGAGGCCTCTGTGTTGCAACCTATTCAACCCAACGTTATATCCATCTTTAACCATACTCAAAACGGAAACCCAGATTTCCACTACAGATCTTGCAGGCAACATTGATCTTGCTGCCAAATTAAAGCAAGGATCAACTATTACGAAGCAAACTATATTTAATGGTAGCTACGTAAAATCCTCTATATAATAATAGCCTAAGTTGTCTGTCCGCGAATTTATGAAGCGGTTGTACCTGGAATGGATACAGATATCCATATTGGATTTTTCATGAGTTAGGGTTAGCAAAATTGAAAGCGAGTTCGAAATCCACCCCATCCCCCTTTTCGAGCGTTTAATGCTATTATTTCAAGCCTTATCCTTCCTCTTATTCTATACAAATTCATTCTTGATAGGATGACAAAGGCATAAAATAATATTTAAATTTCTGGACAGTTTCTACTTTGAACCTTCATATACTCTAATTAGTTCGTTCACAACGTGCAGGCGTTGTACGTGTGGTAGAATGTCCGCCCATTTGATCGTTGTACTTCTCTGGTTGACGGTTCTATCCCCGACGCAGTCATTTTTTTTTTAATGCCTAATAAATTTAATATTTTCTGCCTTTTCTTTTAAATTCTTATTCCGAAAGTTGTTTTATTATTTTAAAAGTCGTTTTATTATTTTTAAAATAAATTTTTACTATTTTTTCAACTTTTTATAATTTTTATTATTTTTATTTTATTAAATTTACGTATTGCTTTACGGATGTCCCTGGACACATAAACATTTCATGTTGTGTATCCTTAAACTTTCTTTTCGTAATGTAATAATAGCCTAAGTTATCTGTCCGTCTGTCCTCGAAGTTATGAAGCTGTTGGACCTGGAATGGATAGAGCATCCATATTGGATTTTTGATGAGTTAGGGTTTGCAAAATTCAAAGCGAGTAAAGTTTATCTTTTCCTAAACTATAGATCCGATTCTAAAATAAATTGGTATGAATAAGCGTCGTATCACACCGAAAAATTCTGTCATCTTTAAAACGTTCGAAATCCACCTCGTCCCCCTTTTCGAGCGTTTAATGCCATTATATCAAGCCCTATTTTAGGAGCAGGCTATTAAATTTATCAATTTATCACAAAATAAATAGGTAAAATAACATTTTTTCTGAGCACTATGACGTCATTCCTTTAACAATCTCATTTAATCATTTCTTATTTTAAATTATTTAAATATCGTCTGCATCATTTTCATACGTTTTATCAATGAACTTAGATATGACGTTTTATAGTTGGCTTAAATAATAGATTAGGTACATATGTGATAATTTTAATCGGTTATTTTTGTAGAAAGATAATTCTCAGCCAAAAAACAAACCATTTTTTTACCTGCCTTATAAGGTACTTTACAATTCTGGAAAATTAAAACTTTTACTGATCCCGTCACTTTACGGGCTATATGCTAATCAATTAATAAAAATACAAGTCAATATCTGTATTTGTTGTTAATCAGTAAACTAGTGATTTCCAAAAAACAAAACGAAAAAGAAAAGACCAGATTCAGAAAAATAATAGCGTTGGGATTAAGGAACAAGCGTTCAAATTAAGGTTGCAGCAACATGTTTCAACTTCCATGACCCGATGGAAAGAGTTTCGAAACGCTTTAAGAATTTTTCCAATGAAATAACTTCAAATAACTCAGATTCTGAAACCCAACCTATTTGGTAAGAAAATACCGGTTTTATTTTTTTTTAACTGGCAAATCTTATCGTGTTCCAGAAAATTTATTTCACAGACACTATAAGACTATTTAACAAATATAAACTTTCCTCATACGCGAGATTCTAACAATTTATTTGAAGTAAAATTATTAACTAACAAATTATAAGAAAATAAGTAGTACTTTTGAGCTTTTTGTACTACCGTGCTGCAAATTAACAAACATACCTCAAAATCAATGTTATTTACAGAGATTTAAAAGGCGATTTTGTTGACTGTTGCTATCCTGCAATACTGAAACTAACACAATTTGCTCGTAGAATCCGTCCTACACGACGTTGCTAGCTAAATTCAAATTTCATATCAAAGCTTCATTCATCGTTAGATCTGATGACCATGATTATTACTGAAATAAGTTTTGCATTTGTTAATTCGAAATTACCAGCCCCTTGGTGGATTCTCCGTTCCTTTTTCTTACAAGATACTAACTTCTTAATTTCTTAATGTTACGACGAAAAGACTAATTCTAACTGATCATGAATGTTTCTTCTCTTATTGAAAACAGTTGCAAGTCATTTCTGTATTTTTCAACATTTTATTACATTTTATCTTAAATCAGTCTTTTCGACCGTGGCGCGAGCAGTTACCTTTACTAATTTCTACCCCAATTTCCGAATTACAAGAGAGTGTTTCCAAAAACTTTTTGAAAATTCCGAATACACGTTAGAAACT
>CM063505.1:114619211-114634211 GCA_032207245.1 Pardosa pseudoannulata | reverse complement strand
TGCGCAAGCAGGGAAAAAAGTAAAATAAGCAGTCAATAATCATAACTGAAGCAAAGGAAATACTTAGCTCTGTCGGTTTTGAACAATCACGTAAAATTTACTTTTCCTTCTCCCTGCTGCAAAATCATTTCTCTGGAGGTAAAGAGATGTCAACCGCATACCAAAGATGTTAGAGCATCTTTCAACAGATGTCGACAAAAAATTTCGGCGTAACTTATTTGGTGACGGAATTTCTTTACAGGCATTTGTTGCCAAAAATAATTTCTCCAAACTTATTCAATTTATGAGGAATTCCGAAGTAATTTTATTCAATAACACGTTTAACAATTTTTTAAGTCATAAAATCGATTACACACTAAAATCTTTACGTTTGGTTACGACTCTCTCACTTTCACTAAGAAATTTACAAAGCTTGATGAATCGTCTTTTCATATAGAGTTATTTTTGTTGATGGCTCTTAAAATGTGAAGTGTGCAAGGGAAAAAAAACTGGTTTTGTGCCAAACTACCTGATCAACTGATATGAAAAACTAAAACCACAACCTGTTATAAGGAATTTCAAGTATTAGTCTGATGTATTGAACAAACTTATTTTAAAAACGACTAAACAAATAGGCAAAGAAGTGCTTAACTAGACTTAGAATACAGAAGGGGAAGATGTATTTTTAAAATGATACGAGAATATTAAACAGGGCTGGCTAAAGCCCGGGTTTTTTTCAGAAAAAACCCCAACCCAGTGGGTTTTTTAGGTTTTTTCAGGTTTTTTTGTCTTTTTTTAGGGTTTTTGGGCTTTTTCGGGTTTTATCAGGGTTTTTACTATACTTTAATGGGTTTTAGATGCTTTTTTGGGGATTTGAAAACTATTCAGGTTTTTTTGTTATGTAAGAGGACAGGATATATAATTAATTGTATGATTAAAATAAATTTAAAATGTTAATCACTTTTTAAAATTGAAAAATTTAAAAATCAATTTTAAATTATGCAGAAGAAATTTTTGTCTAAATTAAAGGAAATTTTGAAATCTTAAAATAATTTTTTTTCATATTATAAAATTTTTCTAACATCAAAAAACTAGTTTTGAATGGCGATTATTTTATACTAAAAGTTGGCTTTGAAATAGTTGCATTTGAAGTTTTTACTTTTCAATAAAATGCATTAAATTATTGCTCTATATTTGTTAGCAGTATTGTGTTATTAAAGCATTCAGAAGATTATTTTTTTAGTTAATTTATAAGTTACATATGATAACTAGCAGAATGATTTATATATATTATCCCCATGTTTATTTTGCAGTTGTTATATATAATTTTTCCCAATTTTTCTTGTCCATTTTGCAATTAATTTTATCACATGTAATACTTCAATATTCGTATTTTTTTCATCATACATTCTTATTAACTTTGTTTAATTTAGATTTTATTGTATTTGTTATACAGATAACTATTTTTCCCTGAAAAGTTTTTGTTTTATCTAGCATTTTAGACCCTCTCAAATTAAACAATATCTAGGATCATTGTCAAAGATGAAATATGTAATATATATTAATTAGATATATTATATTAAATAGATTTAATTCAATATATTTATTATTAGTTAAATTTGTGGAATTTTAAATAAAGATTTTGAGAACCCAATTTTGAAAATACCCACTTGTGTTGGGCAAATGAAGCCAACCCTGATATTAAATAATACACCTAAGTTATATCTTCCAGAAATCCACACATTTTGCTCGTCAAACATGTTTTCTATGTGACAATCGTATAAGAACATGAAGTTAACATACAGCAGAGTAGGTTTAAAAAAAATGTTACACTTACAAAAGTTTTTTTTAAACAAGCAAAAATAGGTTTTCAGATTTGAATCAAGATAGCAAAGCCCGAAAATGACAGACAAACAAAAGTACAGAAAAAGCAATTTTCGAAAACATCCGACGACTATCTAATACATCAAAAGCATATTACCCTCACTCAATGCAATGTATTCGAATAAATGAATAACAGACTGCATTTCAATACCGAAACAATAAGACAGCCTTCATACACGTAATGAAAACATCACCTATTCTACAGAGGACACAATGCAATCTCCCTCTTAAAAAAAATAAAGCACACAATTCTTACATATCAAGCTCATACATCAACGACACTGTGAGAGAACTAGAATACAAAACAAACAAGGCGCACAAAAGCACCAAGCATCCATTCGTCTACCAAGTACGTCGAAATCATGCATAAATTGTCGTTTTCTTACTCCTTCTCTAAACTACATTTTCGTATTTTACTTTTTAAGAGTCATCATTGTCTAGCGGTAGCAGTTTTAAGTGAACCATTATTAAAATTTATCTTTTTTTGCCGGACGCTTTTTTTCTACTCGTCTGCGGGAATGGAACAATTGCTTTTCCTCAAAAATTCTTAACGTACCTTTCCAGAGAAGAGAAAAGGGAAAAGCAAAATTACGTTTCCAGTCTGGTTTCTTCCATATTTATTTTTGTTTATCCCGCTTTTAAGGATGGCGGTATAATTTTAAAACATTCGGAGAGATAAGAGAGTTGGTTCTTTACAGAGCGAGAGGGTAGGGAAAAGAGACTTGCGTCTAATGAATGCGGGCTTTGTTTCCAATATGTTTGTTCACTGTTTTTCTAAAGCTGGAAGGGTTCTCTACGTAAGGAAGTATTTTAAGAGATACAAAAATAATGCACGTTCATAAAAAATAATTCAGAAGCGAAAAGGTAGTAGAAAAGTTACTTTTCACAAAAGTAAAACGTAAATAAATAAAGAAGTCATTAATTTTCGTAAATGATTTCAGTTGAAACCTCAGAGAGCAATGAACTTTTCAGCATAAAAGTTTAAACAGTTTTTTTTTTTTTTTTACTAAAATTATCACATCATATACTGCAGAAATGTCTAGGCCGTTATTAAAGTTTGAACAGAAGTTTTATGTTTTAACCTTTTCTAGGTCGAATTTTAAGTTGAAAAAAAAAATTACGGCCCATTAAAACACATATATAGCTTCTTTTAATAGGCTCATATCAAGTTTTATTTAATTTCAAGAAACAGTTTAGGTTTTAGAATATATATTCAAATATTCCTAAGTCAAAATTCTTAAGTCAGTTTTGTAATATGTAATTTCAGTAAATCATACCAAACATGCGAAAGTACTAGGATGAGGTATTATTTTACAGTTAATATAGACTGTAGAAATCTAAACTTTTTCTATTAAACTTCACATACACAGTTGTCAGTCTTTAAGGTGATGTGACAGTAGGCCTTATACATCGTAAGACTTTTATTAATAAAAATGAAATTAGATTGGATGATGACGTTTCAAATTTATTTCTGAATTTCTGTTTTTAACATATCTTACTGCGCACCACAAAATGCGCCACATGCTAATTATTTTTAAGGGTAATTTTTTTTTTTTAACATTTAAAAACAAACTTAAATACTTAAATATTTTGAAAGCAAATAAATGAACTTATCGAGGTAATGATGAAATAGATAAATATTACATGGACGTTGACGACGTCCAAGTAATCACTAATTCCAAAAATTTATTTAGAGGTAAATACTATAACTTTGTCCTCTCTAAATAATGCTAGCCAGCTACTTCATAGCTCACATAAATGCAGACCCGTAACTAGGGCATGGCAAAGGCTGCATTTGCCACGGGCGCATCAGTCATAAGGGCGCCTCAACGTGATGAAAATGGGATCCGAAAGAGGACAATTCGACCGAGCAGAAATAAGAAAAAGTTGAAAAAAAATTTATTATAAAATCCAATGTGTTTAAAAATCATTTTTTAATGAATGTTCTTATTTTTTAAAATGTTTCTAACAACTAAACTTGTTACAGATCATCATAAAATGTTCACCAAACAGTCCTAAAAAGTCTTAATACAAATCCGAGTATTCGTTTTAAATTTTGAACTAAAGTTAAAATTGAATTTAAATTTAAAACTTCGTCAATATTTTATGAAAATTTAACGTAGAAATATAAAAAATTTTTCCCTATTCTTTTTATTAGCAAAACAATACTCCCAGAGTGTTCAAAAATATTTTACGATTTTAAGTGTTAACCCCTTCCGGTAAAATGACGAGTCTAGCTCGTCATTGGTTTTTCATTCCATACCGCACAATGACGAGCTACACTCGTCATGCGACTAAAGTTACTGATAAATATGATAATTAATTTAGTTTAAAATTTCTAGTGTACTGAATTTAGCAACACCTTTGTTACTTGTGGAAATCCCAGGTCACTATTACATATTGTTTATTTAAAGTTTCTTGGTACAAGTCACTGCCAAATTGATGAGTCAGAATAAAAGAAAACCTACTAAGAAATGCCGTGTGTGTTACAAGAATCAAATTAGAAGTGAGACTCCCTGGCGATGTAAACAATTCAGAATTCCTTTGCACTTTGTTTTGAAAAGTACCACTAGCTTGAAGACTATTATCTTAATTTTACCGTTTCTGATACTCAACACTATGTAAAAAGTGGATTTTAATTAAGAATATGTAAGAATTGTAAAATAAAACAAGTTTTTTAAATAAAATATAAATGGTTACTTTACGCACAGTTTTTCATTATTAAATCGTACCGGAAGGGGTTAATAAAGTAAAAATAGAAGAAAAAATTAATATTCTAGGAACATTGTCCACTAGTTCATTCGAAAAATACTATATAGGAAAAAAAATGTATATCTCCCTATATTTCGCGGTAGGATCGCAGATCAGTTTTTTGCCGTGGGCGCCAAAGAACTTAGTTACGGCCCTGCATAAATGTGATATTTAATATAAAATCTCTATTTAATTTTATAATAATTAAGTCTAATTAAAAACTTATAACCATTAGATTCATTGCTATTCCCCCTAGTCACTTTGCATGCCGGAAAAGTAGAAATTTCAACATGCCATGATCGTAAACATCTCGCAAGCCACGGGTGCGTCAAAAGAAAATTCCACGTAGCTAAATTTTTCTCTGAAAATTTTCTACTGGTACTTCCCCTCCCTTTATCGGCAGATAAAATGTCCCATCACTTTTGTCATTGATTACACGAATTAATACACTCTTCTTGCCTACCCCAGAATCAATACCGACAAATCTCAGAACGACCCGGTGGTGGTTATCGCGAGAAGCGTGACTTAATCGATTAGAAGTATCGATTATGACCTTTTGCGGGACAGCCGATCGGAAAAGGGAGGGGATCCTATAAACCTGGGCGGAGGTCACATGGCCAAGAAGCGTGAGGCGGAATGATACAATACTGGCAATTTCATCTGCTAAAAAAAAGCACGGGAGTAAGAAAGTTATTGAATAGAAATTTCTATGAAGTGAGATATTTTAGTAGATGTGATGGATATAAATATTTTGTGGTCGATGTCCTCGACCAGGGGTCGGCAAACTTACATTATATTTCGAACAAAGCAAGATCGTAAAAAAAAAGCGCGGTGAAGCCAGCAAACTTGAATAGGTATGTTATTTTTAATACGAACTTATCAAAGCTAAATAAAAAAATCCTTTATTATTAGAAAATGATAATTTTACACATATTTAAAAATATTATTTCTGGTAGAGAAATTTTTAATAATCTTATAACAGAAGAGTGGAAATTTCTTCTAATGGGTTTGGACCGATATGGTCCATATATACTGTTGTGCTCAAGAGTAATGAGACTTAGACATACTGCTCAAAGCTACGGACGGTTACGAAGATTTATGTCAGCAGCACAATTCGAACCCGCGAACTCTACCGAAGAGTTGCATCCAACTACTTGGCTATTGTTCGGTTTTGCACTTATGGCAAGAATAAAATTGTTCCTTCAGGGACAGTATTTCACAATACTGGATTTTTAAGTTACTAATTCACTACACTAAATTTCCGAATGGGTAGAGTGTTGATTTTCAGTAACAGAGTTCGTGGGTTTATTCTCACTGTTGGCATAGATTATCGTAGTCCCGGTTACATTATCCTTAGTGTAGCAAAACAGCAGAACGTAGAACTGCAAATTAATCTATAATTACTGTTGCTTGTAAATGGTCATCAGTAATAATGACCTGCGTTGGAATTTTACATACAGCGCAGGGAAAGACTCCATAACTGCGTCGCTACCGAAAACGCACGAGGCATGTCACTATTCGCTGAGCTTATAACATACAAATAGCACTACGTGCGGTAGTCGTTCAAAACTTATATTGGATAAGGTTGGCCAGGCATACCCACTGATTTACATGGATTTGGTATACAAGAAGCAGTTTGTAAATCATTGTTCTAGACTGGCAAACCCATGGGAGATTCTAAGAAATTCTTTTCTGAATATCCTATCAAATTTTCTGAAAAAATTATAAGCTCCAATTTTAAAATAAAAACTACATTAAGGTTCATTTCTGGATATCAAAATTAGAGCAGGATGATATCTGAATTTTAATATTGTGATTTATCGTTTACCAAATATCAATATATTAATATGTTCTAACATATATCCTCTTATTATAGAGCTGCAAATATAAGTGTGTTTATTCTGTATAAAATAATACAAACACACATATATCAAGGTGTGTGTTGGTTACCTAGAAAACAAAAATTCAATTTCTTAATCTGAATACATAAATTTAAATTTTAACATATTGCTTTAAAAAAAGAAAATCACATAATATATTATTACTGTTCTTAGGTAAGAAAAAGATTTGTGGACGGGTCAAAAAATAAAAAAAAAGGTTGAGAAAAGATATAAAACTTTCTGATTATCTTCAAAATTCATTTATATATATATATATATATTTTTAAAGCTGAAGATGGCTTTAAAAGACTTTTTTTCAATTTTCAGAAACTGAGTTTTCCGAAAATTCTTTTCAAATTTTCAGAGGAGGGGGGATTGTTTTTTTATAATTTTCGGAACAGAGTCACACACAAATTTTCGGAAAATTCGGAAATTTTCGGTTCAGTATCACTCCTGGGCAAACAATTGAGGGAGAAGAACGCCCGCCACCAAACACCAAAATATGTTAACAACAACGATTATTAGAAAGAGTACTGATACACTGATACCAGAATATAAATGCCAATACAGAGTAATGACAAATTTCATTTCCTCCAGAAAATAAAATTTTAAAGATTATTAAGCAGTCCACATAAGAGTTTAATAACAAAGCGTATCCATTTTTCAGCCCTATAACATTACTCGGAAAAATAAAATAAAAATGATAAAAGAAATGGAATCGGAGAATGCCACCGTGATTTATTTGAACCCATCAGTAAAATATATATCTCAATCGCTCAGTTCACGAATGCGAAACATTTATGGAATGCAATAAAAAGCTATTTCCATTTTTCGAAATATTTACAAAATCCACTATTTCATTTCGGTAAACGGGAGGGGCTGCAAGGAATCCAATACTTTGCTCGCTAATTGAGTAAATATTTATACAGATGTATCTTTTTACCCCAAAATTGATCCATTAAACCATTTTTTAATAAAAAAATATAAGTCAAAACATTAAGTGTCATAAAAACTGGCAAAAATAATCAAATTTAGTACAGTCAAGCGTCTTTAACACCGATGGTTAAACGTCAAACTCATTGCAAATGGAAAGTGAAGGACTTTTATTGTTTAGCGGAATCTTATTTTAAATGCAGTGATTTCAAGCATTAATTAAATGGTCTTGTGAATCAATTCCACACTTGGAACGTGCTATAAAAAGAGTGTAAGCACATCACACTAGTTAATCCATATTTTGGAAGCCAGTGGAACCAGATTACTCACTGATTTTTAATCAACTGAGATCACAAAATGTGTGCATGCGAGTAATATCAATACGTAGAATGAAGCCTGACATAGATACGTGGCCTTCTAAAAAGTCAAATTCATAATTTAGAGGCTATTACAATGGAGATATACAGTGTAATATCTTTCTGCTGGACGGCATGAAGCGCCAAGATTTACAGCTGAGTAGGAAGCAATTAAGATAGAGGTCTACAGTTAAAAAAGAATTTGCTACAAACATCCAGGTCAGAAACAGGATTCGAATCTACAAACTACTGTTCCGAACAGAAGCATTCTTGATGGATCCGGTGCAGAAGACATTTTGGCGCTGTAATTCAGTATGGCCTCTAACCGAATCTAAGACTACCAGGGAATTAAAGAATCTTCTAATATTTCACTAGTATTCTTCAAACTTTATTCCAATGACATTCCTGCAAGATGCTTCCAAGATCTACCAAAGAACTTTGCATTGGACTACTTATTCATTCTAGAGGTTAGGAAAGGACACTGGAAGAAATAGAACTGCAGATTTCTGCACTCTGTTTAGTGTTGTTGCAGGTGAACAGTAAGAGATATATACACAATGATTTCATTTTTAGAAGCAAAAGAACATTTCCTCTAATAAAGCTTTATACGAATGGCGAAACTGGACAACATCAGGGTATCCATAGAAAGATAAGGACAAATTCAAACTCAGTTAGACATGGAATGATCATATGCACTGAAAAATAAAGGTTCAAGCATCACCAACGTTACATATAATCGCGTTCTTCGTTCTGAACCTGACGGTCTACATCACAAGCACTTAAACACAACATTATTTTTTCCCTAATATTTTCTAGCTGTTTATTTGAAGTTAATAATGGTTAATGGTTTAACACAAATATGCAGCAATAAATGCTTTAAAAAAACAGTGATAAACTTTTAAAATGGTATTACACTATGTATTTTGCAGATAATGACAAAGATTTATCCTAAGGAATTAATAATAGACAACTGCAGCTCAACAATTTTCACATTAGTATATTATTTATCCACGATTGATGATGACTGATAAAACATAATCACATCAATCCGTACAAATTCACCGAACAAACTTTCTCAGATCCTGCCGTTAAAATGATAACATAGAGACCTCAAACAAAATGACACTAAAAATTCAAATTTCTTCGGATTTCTCTCCTTCTACAAATCATGTTACGATGATAAATTTCGAAATGCTATGCGGAAGGTTTAAAGGGCAACAGGAGAACAAAAATGGGATGGTTTGACGACATGATAGGCAATAACTTTGTATCCAAATTCATCCCGATTTCGTATCCGACACCTGAGACTTTTCAGAGGGAAACTTTTGATTTGTCAGAAATCCTTGCCGGATAGAAAGTATGATCCGGTTATACCGAATGGGAATGGTGTCAAGACGTATAGAAGTTAAATAAATAAAGGAATAAGTAAAAATGTAAAGAAATTGAGAGATACATTTTCTAAGGGCGCGCTATATAGGGAATAGAAAATACAGTAGAACCTCTTTTTAACGACCCCACGATACAACCACCCCTTCGTTAGGACGACCATCTTAAAAAGTCCCAATTATTTTACCATAGGAATAATGTTAATTTTGAATCATTACAACGACCCCAAGCGTATTATTTTTCGTAAGAGAGACCGCCAATTTTAGACCGCAGAACTCATGAGCAAGTGGGCTATTTTAAAATTATTATACTGTGGTGCAACTTCTAGGAACCTGTACTCCTCTCTTTGTGTCTACTTTCATCACGTACGACATTGATGTCCTAGGTAGATGACATTCCAGACAATAATGAAATGACCCAGCTCCTCAGTGTCAAATTTCCGGATCTTCAATTATCTTTTGATGAGTTTGTTGCGGTAGACGAAACATTACAGTACTGCGAAGAAAATTTGAATGAGGACGATTTTATTATTGGCCGTATTACTGGAAATGAAGAAATCTGCGATTCCGAAGACGGAAAAGAAATCGTCCAAGTTTTTGAAAAAGTGAATGAAAAAGAAGCCTTCAATGCAATCAATGCCTTGCGTCAATATTTTGTAGGACAATTTAATTCTGAAGATATTCTTCAAAATCTAAAGGAAATGGAATCAGTGATAATGAAAAATTCCAAAATGAACTTGAAACAGGCATCAATCAAAGACTTTTTTTTTCCCCAAAATTCAGTAATGGAAATACAAATAAATAGAAGTGTTCTCTAGGTATGTACTGTTGCATAATTTCTTTGCTCAATTTATTATTATTATTTTTTCAATTCGTTACAACGACCTTTCGTTTCAGCGACCATATGATATTGGTCCCACAGGGCTTCGTTATACCGAGGTTCTTCTGTATTACAGGAAATTTGTGTATATTAATAAATAAATAGCAATATTTTAATTTATTTTATTCCATGTAACAAAAGGATTGTAACGCTTAAGAATCGATCCATCTCCTTCACCCTTGGGGCTTTATCCGATGAGATGCGGTAAATTTTACAAAGATAAATCTTATTTTTAAATCTCTTGTATATAAAATAAATTAAACTTAAAGCCATGTGAAAATTTTGGCATTTGAATTAAATGGATAAATAGTACACAAACATATATTTTGGTAAACAATATCATAAAGATATTAAACTCTGACAGACGAAGAGTGGTTTATTAAGAGTACAGAAAATACAGAAAAAAAAAATTCCTAGAAACTAGCGTTGAATTACTTAAAAGTATTACAGTGCATCCGACGCTGCGACCAGATGTCAAAGTTCAAAGACTTCAAAAAACTGAGATCCCCAATCGATACCCACCCATTACTGTCTTTTCATCATATATCCCTGACGTCATCTGCAGTGTGGGCCGCAAAAGCCAGACAGACAGACAGGCGCCATGCCCAGATTCAGAGCGTATGAATCGAATTAATGGGGCGAAGCCACGACTGGGGGGTTTGCTTTGAACAGATTCAGAGAAATCGCTTTGTAAAGCGAGATTCGGAGAAGCTAATCGTTAGAGGCATCTAATAGCGACTGGTAGTAGGATGGTTAAAACCCGTTTAAAGGACATTCTCCTCGTTCCTCAACAAAAGGCCATTTCATAGTTATATCCTCTTTTATTACCCAGAAATGTAGTTAAGAGCATTAAAAATGTATCTTTCGCACACAAAAAAATCGATCTAGATATCTTTGTCCACAACATTTATTGTCAGAGATACAATGAATTACAACTTTTAAGTTTAAAATGCTTTGATTTCCATCTCCATTCTTCATTAAAGACTAGAAATTTATCCTCAGGTTTCAGCAAAATATTAATAAATAGGCCTCGACAGAATATAATATAAAGGTACAGATCAGACTGGCTAAGCTCCTTGATAGTCCGAATTATTTTTCAAAATTTGAAATTTGCGCTAGCAGCAATTAAATACGTATTTATAAAATATATGCAAAAAAAAAAGGGTATTAACATTTTTTTTACAGAAATTATATTTACTGAATGTTATTTGGAAGTTCGTCCTTTAATTTTTCAAGGAATTTTTTTAATTGTCGATGATTTTTTTGCATTGGTGCGAATGTAATTTACAACATGTTACCCTGTTTTCATAATAACATCAGGGTATTTTAAATATTTTGTAACGTGATGTTCTCGGTGAATTATGCAGTGAATCGGTATAAATTGTGGAATTTGAGAATCATCTCTTAAAAGCCCAATAAGATCGATTTTTTTTACCCAGGCCGGAGTTTCATCAGTTGTATTACACAAAAATGAAAAGGGAACTCGGGTACATTTATCGAGAGCCACAAATAATTCTTCAAAGAGCCGCATGTGGCTCGCAAGCCGCAGGTTGGCCATCCGTGGTATAGATAATCTTGGGTTTTGTATCACAGGGGCGGTTCGTGTATAAGCGAAAGTGCGCCGGAAGTGCAGCATTCCCTATTTTTGTCGATGCAAATATATATTTATTTGTATTTCCTTGAAATATATTTTCTTTCAATAATCAAAAAATACATCTTACAAGGTACATTATAATTATACAGATATAAAATATTTCGCAGTTTTTATTTCATTTGTTTTAAAGCCTGAATGCTATTTTACCATGTTTAAGGTAATAAAATATTTCTAAAAAGCAATATAAATGGAAATAGGCTAGATTACCACTACAATTATTTCAAAGGAGGAAAAAAAAGCTGAACTATCACACAGACATCAAACAAAATGCTATTACGCAAGAAAGAAAGAAGTGAGGATTTTAAATAATTTTTAAGATGAACCCAAGCGTAAATTTTTAGATAACAGAATTATAAACTTAATGCTTATTTATCTTTTAATTTTATGAGAGGCATTTATAATTTCTTTGCAATTTCAAGAGTTGCAGTAAAATAGCGATTTCAAATCCCGATCTGCCACTGCTCACAAAATACTTAAATTTAAGACCAATCATAATGTAAGGAAGATGGAAGGTGAATCCTGTTATAACAGCATAGGTTTTAATACTTACGCCGCGTAATCCCAATTTCACAAACAACCATTCAACTAAAAAATATAAACCAACAGAAAATTCCGAATTCTTAAGTTACTTTAGAAGTGATTCTATTACACTTATTAGTAATAAGCACCAGTATGTCACAAGACAAAACGCGCTTGCGAAATGCATGAAATTCATTTGATACTTTAAAAAGGTTGTATGTACTGTAAAATTTATAAAAATTTTGAAAGCTGTAATTATTAAAAAAAAATATCCGACCTTAAAAAATTATACATATTCAAATGCAGTTAGCACAAACTTTGAGGTCATTTACACATCATAAATTTACAGATTAGCAACGTCAAAAAAAGAAATTGAGATAAGAAACTAACAAAGTACATGCAAAAAGACATCATGAAACAACCGGATATTTCTTGCAAAGAACTTTCGTCGTTATTTGGATATTACAAGTTACGTTTTCGTTATTTTTGAAAGGTCAAATGTTCGTTACAGGAAAGGCTTTCTAAATTGTTTAATAATATAATACAATGCTCGAAAATGAGGCTAATAATCAACAAATTCCAAAGTAAGGAATAAGGGGATTTGATTAATATATGAGGTATAATTCCCGGCATCACCAACTGCAGCGTTTAGTATTCCGATACTCCAGCATTATATACATAAATGCAGACAGTTTACACATACAGTTTCGGTTGTGATCGATATTATATATCAGTAGAGACAATACAGCCAGTGTTGTTCCTGGTGGGTATACAGCGAATACCCAGCACGCGTACGGCATAATTGTTTTTGCTTGCATTTATTTATTAATTTATTGTTTTTACACATACCGCTTGCTTGTTTTGCTTAACATCGACAAATAAATTTTTGTGGACATGTTTTATGTATTTTAAAATAATATAAGAATGCAAAAAGAAGAAATCTGCAGGTTGTCGTTAGACTTTCTTTTTCCCTTATATCTCAGACCTAAATGTAGATTTGAACGCTACATTTCACAAGGCTGAGTTACTCCGTTATAACTTCAGATGAAGAGAATAATCAGTAGGTAAATTTCATTTAAAATTTAATCTTAACACATTTATTAACAAAATCAACAATTGACTACGACATTTTAAATGTAACTGAAAATAAGATCAAAAGCAAAAAGTTATGTAAATATTTTGTTTGAAAAAGAAGACTGCCCAGAGAAAAGTCAAGAAAGACAAATGCAGCAATATAATTCAAATTGCATCGTCATTCGATTATTACAACCTGATCCCACGGCATTTAATGTAAAATTTTATTAGCAGTATAGCTCTTTGGGGTTGATTTTTACATGGTTGATGGAAATAGACTGGGCATATTCCGTCACACAAAGGTTACTTATGGAAGATGTGACATTATAGTTTGGAAAAATTATTTATAAACTATCCCATAAAAGACTAATCAAACAATGCAAGAAACTTTGCAATAAGCGTGTACAGACTTTAAAAATTATAAAATTGAGAGAAGGAAAAATAAATCACTATGATTCTGTTTTGTTTAGAATGCTATTTTTTTTCCTTTGAACCACAAGGCCTATCATCTTGGACTTACTGTCTTAACATTTGAACGACCAGTCATTTTGAGCCCAAAGATACTTTTAAAGGATTATTCTTATAAAGATTATATCAGCCCACAGCTTTAATCACTTTTTAGCGAATTTTAAATTAATAAGACCCATTTTTTCCAATATTTTATAATAAGGGTATAAATTGTGGTCGTACTCGTAGTTAAAAGTCGTTCTAGTTAATGTTAAAACCGATTCTGAACCGTACAATGGGCTACAACTATTTCTACAATGGAGATAACCTACTTATTAACCAACGGTATGCAAAATGGCTCGTTGGAGATCGACTACTATTTCGATGAAAATCAATAAGAAAATAAAATTTCAGAAAAGTGAAAGAATTCCGTGTCTTAGACCATAAATTTTAAAAATGTCGATAGAGCCAAAAACATTAGCTTTTTTTTTTTTTTTTGTTAACCACTGAACAATGCATCAGAATATATTCTAGAAGCTAATTATCACCGGTGAAGAAAAGCCGATCATTTTAAGTCCGTAAACTGTTACAAGAAGAGCGTTGAAATCAATGAGACTTTCTGAGAGCAGTATAATTTCACCTCCGAGATGAAACCCGCTAGCAATAACGATCATATAATTTCTTAAAAACGGCGCTTTGTATTTTACTTCATTACACCCCCATATAATTGCTTTTATTAGTTATTTTTGCAGACTCCTGGGAATTCTTTCCTCCTTTTCCTTTCCCTCCCGGGCAATTTGCCAGTTTGTCTAATGAATAGTCAGTCGCCTCCAACACATAAGCGTAATAACTTTTCCGCTTAATTTCATGATGTCACTACCCATTAGATTCCAATGTCTACATGGCTTAATGGTAACGCAATTTTCGTTAATTTAACCAAAACCTGGTTTGAAGGGGGTATCCTCTGTCAAAAGCAGGGTTGGAAAAAAATCATGATTTTTTTTAAAAAATCAAAAAAAATCAGATTTATTTGATTTAAATCAGATTTTTTATATTTTTTTCTGAATACTAATTTTAATTGTTGTTTTTATGTTTTTTGCAATATACATAGAATAGTTTGTTATAAGAAGTAACATCTTATCTATCTAGTATACTCTGCACACTGATTACCTACACTTAAATATATAAATTTTAATCGAAATACATTCTATTATTTTGTAATTGGATAGTGCAAACTCAATAAGATGTCAATTAAAAG
>CM063505.1:114596711-114614211 GCA_032207245.1 Pardosa pseudoannulata | reverse complement strand
GCCCTCTTCCCTGACGGCCCACGTCTCGTCGCTGCACACGATGTCCGCCAAATTGGCGTAATGTCCTTTCGTCTCCGCTAGCCTCTGGACGATCTGCTGCAACCTCGTGTACAGACTCTCTTCCGAAGATCGAACAGGAACTATCCGGCCGGGGATAGAACCGGGGAGAACTGGAACGGGCTCGGAGACGTCTCGCGTGGCCCGACGGGGATGACCACAAGCCACTTTAACCTGAAATAAACAAGAAACAAGAGTAAGACATAAGCAAATATAAATGCCATGATAGCAAAAAGGAAATTTATTACCATGGGTGATTTACTTAAAATCACAGACAGAGACAATTTACACAAAATAGTTTCTGAACATCGTGCAAAATTTTCTGAAAAAGTATACGATAAAAATTTAAAATAAAACCTATATTAAGGCTAATTTCTAGATGCCAAAACAAGAGCTGGATGATATCTGATTTTTAATATTGTGATTTATCGTTTATCAAATATCAATATATTCTAATATATATCACCTTATTATAGAATTGCAAATATGAGTACTGTATAAAATAATAATACAAACACATATATATCGATGTGTGTGTTAGTTATCTAGAAAAGAAAAATTCAATTTCTCAATCTGAATATATAAATTTAAACATATTGCTTTAAAAAAAAGAAAAGAAATCACATAACATACTATTACTGTTCTTCGGGAGAAAAGAGATTTGTGGAAGAATTAAAAAAGAAAAAGGGGTGAGAAAAGATATAAAACTATTTAATTATCTTTAAAATTCATTTATATATTTTCTATTTGAAGTGAAAGATGATTTTAAAAAACTTTTTTTTTTAATTTTTAGAAACAGATTTTTTAAATTATGAAAAACAAATCAGTTTTTTCATAATTTTCATCTCTGTCTCCCCTCCTCTCCTCTCTTCGCTCCCCCCTCTCTCTCTCTCTCTCTCACACACACACACACACATATACATATATATACATATACACACATATATATGTATATATATGTATGTATATATATATATATGTATATATATGTATGTATATGTATATATGTATGTATATATATGTATGTATATATAAGTATATATATGTATGTATATATATGTATGTATATATATGTATGTATATATATGTATATATATATATATATATATATGTATATATATATGTATATATATATATGTATATATATGTATATATATATATGTATATATATATATGTATATATATGTATATATATATATATATATATATATATATATATATATATGTGTGTGTGTGTATATATATACACATACATATATATATACATACATATATACATATATACACATACGTACATAATATATATATATATATATATATATATATATATATATATATATATATATATATATATATATATAATGGGAGTACATTAAAATATAAAGTGTTAGTGAGGGGAAGGGTTTTTAACACTGATTTTTCATGTTTAAAAGGTCCGGAGGAATTTCAGAACTTTGGAGTACTTGGCACTGATCCAAAAACACAATTTTTCCAAGACTGACTCGATAGGATTGGTTTAAAAGAAGAATGTTTAATAAATGAGTGGCTTTTGCATATTCAGGGGATTTCATACAGTTCAGTAAACAACTCTTTTTCCTCCAACAGGGAGTATACAATCAGAGTTTAAAAAAACTCGAGAGCTCAGTATGAATGGTTACCCTTTTACCATAAAATATGTAAAGTAAGTGGCAAATCATTTCGGTCCTTAAGTTTGTCTCTTTGTATTCTATTCTTTTTTTTCTCAAAGAAAAAAAAATTAACGTCTGATGACTTGTTATTCCACAAGACAGCATACCTTACTAACTTTTGATAAGCAAAATTTATAAATATTATTTCATCTAATGAATTAATAATAAATTTTGAAGGAGCAAAAAAACATCAAATACTTTTCTAAAACATAAAATGTTTTCATATGAAAAGTTTCATTCAAAAATGGGTGGAAATAGATTATTTTTATAAGTAGATTACTTATTTAGAAGATTGAAGCAATTTCGTTATAGGAGAAACAAACTTTTGGTTTCAAACTTTTGGATTATGCTGATATTACAAACATAAGACTAAACAATATATCTTACTCTTCTGAAGTTAATCAGTTTTACATAATAGGTAACTTATTCAAAGCTCTTTAATAATGATGCTCCGTTTCGTTGATGTATTTAAACACATAATGCTCACATAGTGTTGACAAAACCAATTGAAACTTCGATTCTAACTGTATCGAAATCGAGTGCACATCTACTTAATTTTATGAACCGATATTTTGTGGAGTAACAAAATATTTGAAATATTAATAATATTAAGGCTATACATTGGCCATATAGGTACTACAATCAGTAGTTCGTATCCCACTGCTGTCATGGAAGTTTAAACATAATTCAAAATGGTTGCAATCATTAGGCCCCCTAGTCCTTGTGTTGTGAAAAACTGACCATAGTTCACCTAACCTAACAAAACTAAAGAAATTAAAGTAAAAGAATGAAATCCGATAGTTTAACTGCAGACATGCAACACTGCCTTGCTAAACAGAAAATTACGTAATTTTTGAATTGCTGTCACGGAACACCACGGAAAAATTTAAGGGTAGAGTGTAAAGAACAGTTGATACTGCTGCTCAAAAGAATGACAGAAGATGAGCTTCTCTTTTCAAACTTATAAATAAATTTACAAGCTGCAGTTCTGAATTGCAGATTATATAACTAAATTTTTAACGAGTTTCTTGCATATAGAAAACGATAAAAAAAATTCTGAGTAAACTCCAGATCAATAACTAAAATATTTCCTTATATCCTTCCAGAATAAAAAAAGTAATTAGAATACCGGATGGGAAAAGCAGTTAAAACGATGCATCAGAAATAAATTACACTTGTAATTTCTATTTCACAAACATATTTTTAAATTAAAAAAAAAAAAAAAGCATAAGGACATATGTACAACCGCATGAAAAGATACTACACAAAAATTGGATAACTCTAACGCAAAAATGTTTATAAACATGGACCAATGGGCCCACAGTTAATTAACGTTAGAACTTGGAAACCGTGTTTGTAGAAAAGCAAGCTCATTTAAGAAGAAAAGTATAATTTTAGCTGTTTAACAAGGGGTCAAAAATCGCGTAATTTGTTGATTCACTAGTTCAGCGACATCTACTGGCCCAAGATTTCACAGCCCGTCAACAAGTCTTCAAGTATGACACTTCAGCGGTGCTGACACGTGTCACACATTAATTGAAGTCAACCTCTTGACCTCGGTTGTCAACAGCGCGTCTCTTGGCACAACATATGCCAACCATTTAACGGTTCAGCTTTTTTACGATTCTGGTAATGACACCCTCCTGTTTATTTTATGAAGGTGCTTTGGCGGCCCGATCTACTCAGTCTCGGAGCGTAAGTGTTCTGTTAATAATTAACTGACAAAGTGGCTATGTGACAGACACTTACAAGTGGGTCATTTTCCTTTTCATAATCATGACTTCGGGATTATTTTTATGTCACTTAGTGGTGCAAGCGGCGTTCCACACCCCCTATTTCGGGAACGTGACATTTACTGAAGAAAAGTGGTCGCTAAATTTATGAAACTTCTGAGCAACTGTAAAGCTTTTTCAATTTTACTGTTAACTACCAGAAGAAATCGGAATACAAATAAGATATTTTTTCAAATCTTGCTTTTATTCATTGGCTTTAGGTTTCTAGTAAATAGGAAATTGTTTTTAATAAAGCTGTAAGAAGAAGAAATTGAAACTGAATTGTACATAAAAAGGTGTCCAATTTCAAAGCAAAACTCGCAGGTTAGCCACAGAGAGACACATAGTGTGACACTGCGAGCTACAGAAAAAAACCCTACCATCTTCTAGTAGCTTGCGATCGACGGTTTGGCAATTTTTTCTGTAAAGGGCACAACATTGTTTTCTATATACCAGAACACCTTTTTCGATTAACTATACTTAATATCTTGGAATTCGGCTACAAGTATGGATTACTATCTTTAAAATGCAAATAGTAAGTTGATAAAAGGTAAAAGCTTTATGTCAGAATATATAAAGAAACGCATTAATGCACGCTCTCTCTTTACTTGCGCATTGCTTACGCTGGCTTTGCATTAATTACTAGACTCAATTGTAGAACAAATGAATGCAGCAAAGAACAGGCTATTGTAGATTGTACCTAGAGTGAAACCTGTGTATAACAATATTTTCTTAGGTACAGTGGAATTTCTCATTTAATCAAAATATTCCTTATTTACTCAATGCAAAATTACCAAGAGGTTAGTAATCTTGTATGTTTGTATTATAAATATTTACATTACAAAAGTTACATTAGACTCTAAATGTGATCTAAGATATCATTATACATTATGTACATAAACAATGGATGCTAAATTGATCAAACTGGGCTGCAAAAATCTATTCCTAACAATATTTTTCAAGCTACAAAATCGTTCAGAGTATTGCTCAGCTATGTTTCACCGTATATAATCTTAACAAAGAAGGAGTCAGTTTGGATATGTCTGGAGCCATTTTGACTAGCTTCGCCATGATGTCTGTACACTCACTAATCACACACACATATACAAACACACATATATATCAGTGTATGTAGTATGTGTATATCGTAAAACTAAGTGTACGATGACGAGGAGAGGGTAGGATGTTAGTCATGGCCACATGATGAGAGAAAGCAATAGAAGAATGTTTCACTGACGAAAATGATTTCAATAATCTCAATTAGATGGGTTCTCACATCATTTTTGGGAACGTACTAACTGTGAGTCCGTTTAACATAAACAATCTGAACTCCAAGAAAACTTAGGAAAACCTCTAAGAAAAATCTGTTTGAGACAGCGTACATCCCCTTTTTGTGTGATATTTCCTAAACTGTTTTCTAGGGCTCTATAAGTTTTAATTGGAGAGACAGGAAGGGCGAACTGTAGCCCAAGTGGTCAGTTTAGAGTAGGGGTCAAAATGAGATAAATCAGGAATGCACGGGGTTTTCACTCCTGATCATATCTTTGAAAATACCCGAGAATTTACTAGAGCAGTAATTTGGCTATAAATCATTTCAATATCTTTTATGTATTCGTTTACAGAAGCTCGAGACACTATATTCCTTTAAGGGACCGTATTCGGCGGACACACACATTTTACACAACAAATCTACCTATATTCACAGATTTAAATCACTTTTTCTTACCATTTACGTTATATATATATTTAAATACATACAATCACACACAGACACGTGCAGGCTTTAGGGTCGAAGTCAGTGGTACTCCGAAAAACCGCTTGGAGCATCTTGACCCACGAATTATAAAATCTAACGCTCATTTCTATTAATGTGGGATAAATTCACGACTCTGATACAACAAGTGCTATTTTTCTTTTCTGAAAACATTGATTTTGGACAGTAATCGTGTTTATAATGCTAGTTAAGCAGGTGTCAAAGACGAAGAAAAATATCTAGAAAAGACGCCCAGATACTGGCTGAGACCGGCTCTGTATATACAGACACCAAACAGACACATATACAGACACATTGACCCACGAATTATAAAAATTAACGATCATTTGATCATTTTTATTAATGTGGAATAACTCCACGACTCTGATACAACAAGTCCTATTTTTCTTTTCTGAAAATATTGATTTTGAACGGTAATCGTGTTTATAATGCTAGTTACTCAGAAGTAACTAGCAGAAAAATATCTCAAACAAGTGCCCGTTATAGTTGATACCGGCTCTGTATATACAGACAGACATATACCCACACAGGAAACACGAGACCATACGAGAAGAGATACGTTAAAAAAATACCTATAAACAAGAGTTTAAAAAATAAATAAATTGAAGACCTATCACATAAAACCAGTGCCTAAGATGTCATAACGAAGCCACAATAGTGCAGTTGATAGCATCTCATGTTTTTACGAAGAGACAGGTTTTAACATTTTCCCACACGCACTCATTTTTATTGTTCCACTATTTAACATTCCCATGTCAACTTAATTAGGGGAAGCAAAAAAAAATGATAAATGAAAAACAATGGCCGGATAAAAAATGCATCGAGTGTGTCCTTCACCGCAAAGTGGTCCGTTTCATTTGACGCACTGTTCGGCTGTCGCGAGGGAGTCAGAAATAATGGGCAAAACAATTAATTTGTAAATAATACAGCATGATGCCGGCTAATAAATCAAGATGGATCGAGATTAGAGATATAACGAGGTGGCCAATACCATTACCCATATCTGAAAGAATAAGGTGTGTATTGCCAGAAATGATGTATCAATTTATAGGTGAGTTTGGAGCGCTACATTGTACTGTTTTTCTACATAAGGGCTATTGAGGTCTAATTTAATGCTAGGAACGTAGACATTACGAAAGAAATGAGACTGTTTTAATCTATGTGCAAAATTGGTAAACGCATTTACTTTTTTTTTATTTTACTAGATTTCATGCGACACACTGTTTAGCAGTCATTAGGGGATGCAAAATAATGGGTAAAATAATATATTTGCAAATAATACAGAATCAGGTCAACTAATAAATCAAGAAGAATCGAGATGAGAAAGATAATGAGGTGGTTTACACCATCAACCATATTTGGACGGAAAAAAGTGCGCGTATTTCTAAAAATACTACGATGCTGGGAACGCATCTATAACGAAAGAAGCGAGAATATTTTAATACATGTGCAAAAAAGGTTAACGGGTTTATTTTAGTTTTCTTAATGGCTAGTGAAGATGAATAATGAGAAAAGATATGTATTTCCATATTTCTAGGAATAACATGCTTATGTGTTCAATCACATTAGGAGACAAAACAAAGTAAGCTTTATTCAAATGCTTAAATAAGCAGTAACACAGATCAGTATTACCAAACGGGAAACGATCCGCATTTATTTCCGGAGCACAGTATACTGCAATGCAACAGGCGTAGTGTACTCTTCCACCTCTAACTTCACACAGATTTGCTCTGAACACAACGGATGAGCTTGGACCTTGCTTTTATAGTGCAAAGAACTTTCTGGGCACAGAACCTTCCGGATCCCCAAAATAGCCAGTTTGGCAATAAAAATTAGCTTCCAAAACCATCGTCAACGAGTTAAATCTTGAGAAGAGAGATCACGTAGAAACACAATATTAACATTGGGTCATTACGCATATTTCCTGCAATCGAGGTATTTATGCAAGCCAAATTCGTAACAATAAAGATGCATCAATTATGGTAGAAGGAATTTATTCTAATATACGAGGCGTGTCTTTTTTTATGGACATACTATTTAGATATACGTCAGCTTTAGCACTTTGGATGTTGATCGTGAAAACACAGCCATAGAAACGATGAAGGGTTTCTATGGCTAGACAACCATGAATTGGCTAGCCATGGAAACCCTTCCGGAAGACGTTTCTAAGTCTAAACATGATTCAGTAAATTGGAAATTCCGCCAATTGGGATAACCGAGCAGTCATTCTTTTTCTTAAAACAAAAGTGAAAGCGGCTGAAATTCCTAGATCAGTGAAATGTATAGAGAATAACAACACTGAAAGAAGGGATGCTAAAAATGTGTTTAGAGCATTTAAAGGTAGCCACACGAATGTGTATGATGGAGAACAAAGTGAGTGATTTTCTGCCATGACTTGGTGAAGAAAAACGGTGGAAACGTTTGAAAGAACAGACCCTTTGCGATTATCTTATTAAATGAGCATTCTTAAATATCAGGATGAATCCCGCACATTGTGGTGCAACATTTAAATTGTGGTAAGTTTGTATCCCTCTGGGTACCGAAGATGTTGACCGAGTGGCACGAAATCAAACGTTTAGCCTGCGCGTATCCAAGAGGTAAATTTCTTATGACGGGGGAATTCGAAAGCTGGTTCTACAATACAACAAGTAACATGATTTTGGTGGAAAATATGTTGGTGGTAAAACAAAATATAAGTATTCAAATAAAAATTATATCGATGAAAGAAGCAGTGTTTTTAATTTCAAAACGATTATTAAGAAAAAACAAAAGAAGTCTTATATAATAGCAGCTATAAGTGCAGAACGATTTCAGTCTAACACTCTAAAATAACGTTGAAAACATTGCAATTTCTTTTCGTACATATACTTTGACCTCGTATTATTAAAGAATTTATATTCTTTAAATAGTAGGTATTTAAAATTATCTATGCTTGCTCTATGAACTACATTTACGTATATCCGATTATTTAAATAAAATGAAAATTTACGTATTTAGTTGGTGAGATACGATTAAGAATACATACATCAAATATTGATTTATAATTCGCTTAAACAAAAGACAATATGATGTGTCATGGGAAAATATCCCCAACAACTGGCACAGCGCCATAAGTAAAGGACAAGACTAATTCAGTAATTTCCTGTCCTAGCCGATAGATGTCAGTAATAAAACATAAAATAATTAGAAACAAAGTTAAAATTTCAATTTTCTTTTCTTTTATTTATATGTTGTAGTATTCTGGCAAAAAGTTTATTTTTTAAAGTGCTTTCTACATATAAATCAAAGGGAATTACTAGTCTGGAATTCAAGTTATATATCAGGGGTGGCCAACCTGCGGCTCGCGAGCCACATGCGGCTCTTTGAAGGATTATTTATGGATCTCGATAAATGTACACGAATTCCCTTTTCAGTTTTGTGTTATGATATTTTAAATTATTACAATTGGTGGAGCTCCGGCAATGCTGGATAAAAAAATCTTAAATTATAATTCTTAATAATTCTTTATAATTCTTATAATTCTTAAATTCCACAATTCACACCGATTCACTGCATAATTACGCGAACGATGGCCGATTGGTTAGGGTGCTGGCCTTCGGTACCAGAGTTCGTGGGTTCGAATCCCACAGTGGCATGGATGTTCATAGACGTTCGGAATCGGCTTTAAGCTGTAGGTCCCGGTCTCATTACCTCTCGTGTTGCAAAAAGTAAACCGTAGCACTCCAAACCAAACCAATCACTGCATAATAAATTCACCGAGACCATCTCGTTACAAAACATTTAAAATATCCTGATGTTATGAAAATAGAGTAACACATTGTAAATTACATTCGCACCAATGCAAAAAATCATCGACAATTCAAAGATTTCCTAAAAGAACTAAAGAAAAAGAGAACTAAGAACTTTCAAATGACATTCAATAAATATAATTTCTGTAAAAATATTTTTTTAAAATACCTTTTATGCATATCTTTTAAATACTATTTAATTGCGGCTCGCGAAAAATTTCAAATTTTGAAGAATGGCTCGGACTATCAAGGTGCTTGGCCACCCCTGTTTATATATTATATATATATATATATATATATATATATATATATATATATATATATATATATATATATATATTATATATATATATATGTTTATATATATATATGTATATATATATGTATGTATATATATATATTATATATATGTATATATATATTATATATATATATATATATTTATATATATATATATATATATATATATATATATATATATATATATACACGATCCTGAAAATGTACACACAAATCTAAACAAAGGGAGGGGAAGAGGATAGTATCCGACATCAAGAATAGTCATTTCTAAAAACAGAATTACTTAAAATTTCTATTTATTTTAAAACTCCATTACGATTACTAATTACTAAAAGAACTTTCCTTTCGTGAGATATAGTTAACATTTAATCTCCGATGTAAAATTGAAAAATGAATAAATTATAATTTTTTTAAAAAATTGCTAAAATTGTTTGTGTCTGCTTGTATACAGCGATATAATGACCTATAAATTTCAGCATCGGCAAACAGTAACTGGAAAAAAAAAACTTTGGAGTTGACATGAGCCAGGTGACCATATGCAACAAACACTGTTACCGTAACACAAAAGCTACAGTGATATAATCACTTTAAAATCTAATTCACAAATCAACAAGCTGCTTCATTTACATTCTCAACGGATATCCATACGTCACGCCTCTGCCCAGCGAGAAATTTTAACGTAACACATATGCGCAGTTATTCGTTTATGTACGCGATTTGTGAAGATGAGCTCCAGTTATATATATAAACGAGTGAAAATTCATAATTGTAAATAATGACAGGGAAAGCTATAAACTATCCCGATTGCAACCTCTATATTAGTCGCTCACCAATATAGCTCATTATAAAGTGGCTCCGGTTTTAGCAATAATTATAAATTAAAGCCTTAACCTCGTGTCCCTGTTCGAAGATTTACGCGCCACTTTTAATCACTGATGATATTTAATTCTCCCAAACAACCTCCTGGAAAATTTAGCGCTCGGTTTTCGTACCAAATTTAACAAAATTAAAGGAAGCCATTAATATAATGTCTCGTTATTGGCCACTAACTACGCGCAAGATCTGCTTGTTAAAATTCGCAGAGGGGTAATAATAAACCAGGCAATTACAGATCGGGTACGGAGAGTTACTTAATAACAGTTATTCGTCAAACACTGTTACTCAGCAAAAAGAATAGACGAAGAGTAGTTAATGTAAACAGAAAACGATTTTTTTTTCTTTTCCGAATACACTCACGTAAACAATTCCTGGTAATAATTAATGATTGTAGGCGACTAACAAGTCTTTATAGAAAAATGGTTTAAAAAATCACCGCAGCTTTAAAATGGGATACCCCTCCCCTTTTATTGCACAACCGAACGATAGCCGATTGGTTAGGGTGCTGGCCTTCGGTACCGGAGTTCGTGGGTTCGAATCCCACTGTGGCATGGATGTTCGTAGCCGTTCGGAATCACCTTTAAGCTGTAGGTCCGGGTCTCATTAGCCCTCGTGTTGCAAAAAGTAGACCATAGCACTCCAAAACAAACCAACCTTTTATTGCACAAGAAAACAGCTGAAATTACCAATCCGAATCTAGTACCAGATCGGTACAAGATTCGTGTGCTGATAAAGCAATCTTTAGATTTGCAAAGATTTGCAAGAATTATTCAAATTTTATAAGTTTGTATCTAATAGCCGTTTGCTGAAAGAGATTTTATCACACGTGTGAGGGCTGTTAGTTAGTTTTGGAGCGCTACGGTCTACTTTTTGCAACACGAGGGCTAATGAGACCGGGACTTACTGCTTAAAGCCGATTCCGAACGGCTATGAACATCCATGCCATAGTGGGATTCGAACCCACGAACTCCGGTTACAAAGACCAGCACCCTAACCAGTCGTTCATCGTTCGGGCACGTGTGTGAGGGAAGAAGGGGAACAGGCTGGTCTAGGGTTAGGCAGTATGTCCGGGGCAGTATTTCGACTCGAATTTTTACAACGCTCCCTATTTTAATAGAAAAAAAATGTAAATTTTTTTAAGTATAATTTTTTATTGATTGGAAACCTACAAAATGATTATTTTATACATTTTTTTATTATATTTAACTGAAATGCCAACCACTGCAACTAAAAAGCGTTACGTACGAGCATACGTAGTTTTTTAATTCCTACTATTAGTTTACACACTCTCTATATAAGGCGATTTCACGCAGTAGGGCACATCTCAATTAATGGCAATTCTGGTTTTAGTTTCAAACGGAGGGGCAGTTTATTGCTTGTCTATTGGCTGTTGTAAACATGAAAATTAATGGGAAGGGCATTATTGTAGTTCGTGACGTTGCGACAAATTTCTCTATTATATATTTATATATCTTGTTCAAATTTTCAATCGTTATTAAAATACTTTTCATTTATCCCCTGTAGTTCAAATACACTTTTTAAAATTGTAGTGGATGACGCTTGATGTTGATACAGTTTCTCAAATAATAATTCATTAATTAAATTTAATTAATTTTCATCCGTCATTATGAACTTTGGCAATAATGGTTCACAGACAATTTTCCGCCAAACGCAGCTACGGTAGGAATAATGCTGAACGAAGAATGATGTCAATAATACTATCATGGGCATCAACAGTACATAAGATGCAAGGTAGCACTGTAAATTATGCAGTAATATATCTAGAACGAAAACTCAACTAGCAGGTCAAGCATATGTCGCCCTGAGTTGTGTGAAATCATTAGATGGACTAGAACTGGACTGCTCCAAACTCACTGGGAAGATTCTTTGCAATAATGAAGCATTACAAGACATGGCTTGACTGAAGAACAGGGTGCCCCCGCCAACTTAGAGATAAAGCTCTTAGCACGATAACCTAACATTATTTGCTAATCTCGCCGTGTCCAAACAATCTGTATCTATATTTTAATTTATATTGTATCTGTATCCATCTCTCCTTATGGAACCCATTTTTTATACATTAAATATGAGTAATGCTTAAAAATATTGGATATAATAAACCATTAAAGGTTCACTTTGGCTAATTTTTAATAATTTGGAGTTGGTTTTGTAACCAGGTCTTCTAGTTGAATCCATTTCTTATATATTAAATGTGCGTAATGCTTAAAAATATTAGATATAATGAACCTATAAAAGTTCACTATGTTAATTTTTAATAATTTGGAGCTTTTGGCTTTGTAAACTATTAAGAGATTAATTACCCATAAATGAATATTCCCGCTTTCTCAGTGGTTTTGGTTAATTAAGAAAATGTAAATAACTCTATTACAATGGCGCAATTTACATCAATTAAAGTAGCCCAAATAGTAAGGGATACAATGTTACCGGATGAGATACGTTTGTGTTTTAGTAAACATCGCCAATAATTTCACCAAATTTGCCAAGGGGCACCCTATTCTTCAATAGTACCAAAACATAATAGTCCGACACCATATTTAGAAAGGAAAATGGAAAATTGCAAGGAAATTCGCTTTTTAGTTTGCCACTTAATATTCTGATTCTGTCATATGTATATACATATTTATATTAATTGTAATTATTTAATAAAAAGTAGCTAAAATAAAACTTTTCTTTGATATCCTAAGTAAAAATTGACTTTAAATTTTTTTATATATATTACTTGTTAAAAAAAAGACTCCACTGCGTAACGATTTGTAATAAGTATATAATGAAACATAGTTTCATTATATACTTATAGACAGGATTTTCACTGCCTTGTTTTAAAGGGAATACCGGTGATTCTATTATTTTTATGTGTGCTTATACTTCGTTAAGGTTGACAAGTGCCTGCAAAAGTGAATATTCGTTTCGGCAATTCATGGTAATAAGAATAAATAATCAGTGTTGTGAATTATTATTTTTTTTAAATGAGTAACAAAAATATCTATTTCATGTATATACATCAGGGTGAGAAATTTCCACTCGCCAGCTCGCTGTTGGCTACTAAATATTGAAGGCTAGTGCGTAAATCTCGTTTTAAAATGTTGTGTTTCAACTCAAACTACATATGCTTCGTTAAGATTGATATGTGCCTGCAAAAGTGAATATTCGTTTAGGCAATTCATGGTAATAAGAATAAGTAATCAGTGTTGTGAATTACTTTTTTTAAATGAGTAACAGAAATATCTATTTCAGTATGTACATCAGGGTGAGAAATTTCCGCTCGCCAGCTCGCCGTTGGCGACTAAATATTGAAGGCTAGTGCGTAAATCTCGTGTTTTAAAATGTTGTGTTTCAACTCCAACTATATATAAGGTGCTACCACATTGCGGTCGAGATTTGTCACAGGCGATTTCTGCGTCATAATGACGTCAGAAGTCGCCAGAGATAGTACCATAAATTACCCTATATGCCACTTTCATAATGACGACTTCTGGTGTCAATATGACGCGATGTCGCCTGTGACATATCCATTTTTAAAATTCAACATTTTTCCATTGTTTCGGTCAACAAAATATTTTTTATATACATTTGTTAACGTTTTAAAAATTGTACATATTTTTTTATAAATGTAAAATCGTGGAGAGTAAAAATTTTTATCTGACTAGTACATTTTGATTATTTTATGTTCGGTATACCCTCTTTATTTATTTATTTTTATTTAATTTATGATTTGAAAGTGGTGAAATTTAATAGGAATTTGTATCAAGTCAGCATCTTACACTTTTGACCTGGACAGCAAAATTGCTAGAGCCGGACAATTTACATTCTTGCCTGGGACGGCAAAACTGCTAATTTCGGCCCTGAAGCAAAGAAAGGTAAAATAACGAAGAGCTGAAAATCGCACTGCGAAGCGAGAAAACGGCACGACAAACACAAAAAATGACTAATGTGAACCCAATCACCAGCTAACGCTAAACCCGTAGTCAAAGCACAACTGAACACAGATTTACATTCTTCCTTGCAACAACAGTGGAGGGAGGAGGAATAAAAAAGAAAGAGGCGTATGCATGATCATATCCGTTTCCTCATAACTGCAAACAAGCGGCTTCCCGCCAAAAGAGAGTTCGCTACATCTTCCGCCCCTAGTGATCAAATAACCTTCTCCCCAAAACCAGACTCACTTTTCTACCCGATTTCCCCATCCTCTGTGAGTGAATACGTACTAATCACTCATTCTCTCGGAGAACGGTGAATTAATAGAATTAGTCATGCTCGATAGTTAGGAGCTGAAACGGTTTCCGAGAACACCGGCAAAGAGGAGTTTATCACGCAGCCAATGAAGAATAATTGCATTCTCGGTGCAACAACCGCTGACACTTCTTTAAGCAGGGAGAAAGTGGCTTTTATTGTAAAGAAAAAACAGAGCCAAACAAAATCCTAGTCGCCTGCCTTAACAAAATAAATATAAAAAACACAGGACAGAACACATTCGTTCTACACATGGTACAGTTAAAAGGCCATCACGTCAGCAATGAGATTCGAACACACAAGAAATTTAACACACTAACTATACTGCTATTATTAGGTGTAACTAATCAGAAAATGTGCCTAATATCTACTCCTGTTGAAACACTGAACTCACAATAAATTAAGCGGCTCTTAACATTGAATACAATTTTATAAGAACGTAGCAAATTTTATAAAACGATCCCTTTAAAACTAAATACTACATTCAACGAATAGATTGTTAACTGATTAATACACAAAATAACCGAATGAATTAAAAGACAGAGTCAATAAGCTATCTAAATGGTATTAAAACTTTGGTACGATAAAAGTATTAATTGAAAAAATGCTTAAGGCGAATAGCTACAATGCTTTATTTTAACTAGACGACAAGCATTGTCAGCTACTTTTTTCAGTTTTTTTTGCCTTATTTTTGGAGGTCTGATTTTCTTGGTCAATAACTGTCCTTTCCTGCTCGTGGAAAGTGGCAGACGACTCAGCAACATCCTGCAAAAGTTCACTGCTTTTAAATGTCACTGAATCTGGATTTGTAACTGACACAGAATCATTGTCACTGAATGCAAAAGGTTCATCACGTTTGTTTTCAATTTGCCCGACGTCTTCAGATTCTTTCTCTTGTCTGATAACTGGGCTTACTAATTCATCTTTAGTAACTGACATTTTCTTAACATTCGTGGAGGGTTCATCAGAGCTCGAAGTGTTTGCATTGTGATCGGTAAGTGGTACAGACACTTCGTCGCTTAATTCACTACTCATGGAAGGCTCCCTTTGACTACGGTCTGTTTGTCTTTTACGTTTTGCTTCACCAACTTGCCTAAAGCCGTCACATTCGAGAGCGGGCGTATTTAAATCTTGTTGAGACCCTACCACAGATTTTTCCATTTCAGAAGCAGCAGTGTTCTCTGTTGCTAACAAAAGGCTTCGGGACACATTATCGTCGATGGCAGTTGGGGAAGGTATGTCAGATGCACGAACAATGGTAGGTGGAATTTCAGCTGAATTTACTTCAGGCTGCTTTATAAACAAAGGTACGGTGTACAAACAAAAACAAATTGTTAGAAGAAAAAAAATGTCGAAAAAGAGTGATCCAAACCAGCCAGCTGACACGGGAAACAAAATAAGCTCACAAGAGATGTATATAAGTTTATCGTATAAAAGAAGAATAACGGGGCAGAAAGATATAGTCGAACGAAAGTATATGGTACCTGTATTTAGACTCAAGTAAACACCATCTATTCTTGACTTCAGCATCTCATTCAGAGTAGATATGTATATAATTGTAGCATTAGTTTTGAAAAAAATCTGAAATTTTTCTGATTGTTCTTTAAATTCCGTGATTTGGTGTTTCACTAATTCAAGAATTTTATTAGCATTGTTATATGAAGTATTAACCACGTCTCCAAACATTATGGATGTTGATAACTTACTAATAAGAGTTTCATATGATTTTATAGCAATCTGCACTTTATATATTAGTTTCTGCGAGCTTTCCGGGTGTTTTTCAATAGTGTTAAAAATATCCAAAGCCTCCGTGTTGCTCAAATTGTGTACGAATCCATCGATATAACTAAAGTACGAAGTGACATCAAAATCCAATATATTTTCTAGGTTCAAAGTACTTTCTTCAGATTTGTTTAGTGTGATTTTTGTAAGATTTTTAATTAACTTTCCAAATTTTTCTTCGGCTGTGTTGGTGCCAAGATTATTTTTCATGATTTCAAAATTAGATTTGTTTACCATAGGATCAGGTAAAGGACCAAAGTATGTAGAATCGTTTAAGCAATTAATGAGATTACTTTTAACACTAACGTTAAACTTTCTAGAGGAATAGAAGCTGAACCAGTTTTCGGGGACTTGAAAATTGGTGTGATCTAATGTCACTTCAAACAAAGATTTGTCTTTTGATGCTGAACACAACTCTAATGGAACAGATGACAGTATAAACAGGATTAGACTAAGAGCCCAAAACAAAGCAAGAAAAAGAACAGAAATGTGCAAAAAGATAACGAGAACTTTACCACTGCGATGAGATAAATCAGATTTATACACATTTTCACCAGATGGCAAAATGTGAAAACCTTTTGTACCTATGGTACCACAGCTATAAATCAGACATATAAAAATTCCTAGTGTAGCAGCAAATATGCTGAAAACTAAGACCAACACATACCAATGCCTAAGATACTTCATAACTCTAGATCGTAGATTTTCTATGGCTTTTAAACCGGCGTCTCTATATTCTTCTTTAAAGGTAACATCAATAAACGCCACAAATTTTTCGACAGTTAATCCGATATCCTGCTCTGTATCAATCGCTTCTTGCTGCAGTCTTTTCATCAGAGGTGTTGGATCAAAATTAGGACTTTCCACAATTGAATGTAGATCACGTGAAAAATTTGAGACTTTATCTCGGAGCCGTAATTTAGAAACCGCGTTTAGCTTTTCAATAGATTCTTTATAAAGTATAATTGGTAAATCTGGAGGGTTGTAAGTCGGCACTACGACTGAATCTAGAACAGGTCCAAAAATCTGAGAAGCATTTTCTTTATCAAATTCTTTTTTCAACTCATCTAATGTAGCTCCATATTCCTCACTAAGTCTTATAACATCGATATTTGTTGAATTTGTGAAAGACAAAAATTCCTGAGAGTCAATCGTAAAGAAACTTATTAGTTGTAAAACCTCAAATTGAATGCTACCAGACAGATATAGAAG
>CM063505.1:114394211-114591711 GCA_032207245.1 Pardosa pseudoannulata | reverse complement strand
TCCTGCCTCTTTATAGTCTTCCTTTTATTGGTTATTTTTACTGTTATTAATCCATAAGGTTCCCCCACACCCATGAGCGTTCAAGCCTTCCACGGGGGAGGCAGCCGGTTCTGAGACAAATCGGAAAGCAACCAGTGGACATTTATAAAAATGTACACGATATCTATAAAAATAATCAATAAATGAAAAATATTGCATTACCACAAATAAATGCAATATAATTAGCATTTATAAAATGAAATAAAATACTACTGGATGTCATTTGCTTACCCATAAACCTTATTATTTCATTTCCTTCATCGTATCTGGATGAACGTAGGCTCACTGTAGTATTTGGTTAATTATATAAGAAAAGGAACATCAATGAACAAGGATATTTACGAATGACATTAACGAAATTTTGGAACTCGACATTAACAAACTGTTAAATCTCCACCGATCTCAACATAAAGATTTTTAAATTTCTAATTTTAAAGTTTAATAGACATTTTTTACTAAATCCGATCAACTTTTAATTAAACATGCCAGAAGAGGCATTCTACAACTGGAATTCTGATATCAAAAGGCAGCAGCGCTGCATCTGTTTGACGTTTCAATTTATAATATGTCTTTTAATTTAATGTTGCTGATTAATTTTCTCCTTTACTTTCTTGGTGAATAAACCATGTCCGATACCTATTATGTGTAAGAAAAAATGATGACATTTCACATTCAAATCAGTATGTTGCCGTTACTGAAAGTCAGAGGGAAGGGGGGGGGTAGAGAAGGAGGATCCAAATCCAAATTCCACTAAAGGTCATTTCTAGGAACTACTCCTGAATCACTACTACTGAATCCCTAATCAGATTTGGAGAGGGGGGAGGATAAAAATACATAATCTGACGTAATCTGGTAGTAAACCTGGCAGGTAATACTTGGCTTCATCAATTTATTTTCTTTTTGGTGTTATGCTTCCTGGAAATCAGATCCTTTTTACTTAATGATTCTGTTCTTGTTCAGACATTAGTTCTCAAGTTCATCCCATAGGTAGAAAGAAACAGTGATCACAAATATACAGAGAATCAAACTAAAAACGGAAAGAGATTTGGATCAAAAGCGAGAATTAATCAGTATTTTCCCACCCGTGAAACACACAGTTGCGGTGACAGACAAAATCCTCAATTTTCTCAGTCAGCCATCGTCAAGGCAGCTCAAAAAAATATTCTTGAGCAATACCCAAGCGATCGTTGTCTATCTTATCAACAAACCGCGTGTCTCGCCTACACTTCATCCCCCTCCTTCTGAAACTCCCTCTTCTTTTCTAGCTAACAACAGTCACCCGACACACATCGGGAAACATACTCATAAATATAACGCCTTCCCTCTCTTCCGAAGCTTAAATAGAAGCTACTTTCCCGAAAAGTCTGTGCCTTAAAAATGAATTATTTATTGCGGAAGGCGCCACATTGGGCATCCGGCTGCTTCTTTCATCGCTCGAGTGCAGAGTAAACAGAGCTTCACCCGAGAAAGACAAAGTTTTAAAAAGGGGGGCCTGTTTCCACCGTCCGCCCCCGATTCCTAATAAGTTGAAATGAAAGTCAAACAGTCTGTTTAAGTGACACCGCATAAGCGTTCACTATTTTACGAGCGCCTATCTATCCCCAAACATTATTCGTATTCAAGTCATTGATAGTGGTCGTAAGTGTTCAAAGCGTTAGTAATACTGACGGTGGAAACATAGCAATATGAAAATAAAATTTTGCTTCTCAATGTAAAACTAAGCGATTTTATATACGAAGGCCAGTTAAAAAGTTCTTGTATTGCTTAAGAACTCAAAATAGGATTAAAATTATACAATAAATTCATTTGTATCTTCTACGCAAAATCTAATTTTCAACATAATTATCTCAGTTATTTAAACATTTATCGAGAAGTTTTTCAATACTTCTTTATAAAGATATCACATCCACTGTCCGATAACCATTCTTGGGTAACAGCTTTCACCTTGTCGTCAGAGTAGTATCGTCACTTTGAAAGTTATTTTTTCAAAGAACCAAACGGGAGCACAAGAAAAATGGTCTGCGCTATAAGAAGGGAAATACCATGTTTTACAGAATCCAGCTTTTACAGAAGTTTGGACGTTTGTTTTGTGGCAAGTGCGGATTTTGCGATAGCTTGAAGTGCATTTTAACCATACAGTTCCTGCAACTGCTAAGACATGTTTAAGACTAATTATCAGACAAACTAAAAGTAACATGTAAAAGCCACTACATCACATGATACTGATAAATAAATGTTAGATCAGATGTATGCAGAACGCAATAGAAGCTTAATGATCCAATTATTAAAAATACAGTACCATTCATGGCAAATGTTTTTTTGTTTGTGTCGTGTTATTGATCTTAATTGCTTCATGGTATGACTCTGAAAACGGTGTTAAGACAATAGACCTTAAAGAAATCAAAGCTAGTGTTATGAACGACGGGACGCCGGATTCTACGTAAATTGCAATATTCTTAAAAATAATTGTACGAAGCAATATAGCTCAGCGGCAGCTCAGTCGGCAAAGGCAACGCTCTAAAAGCCGGAGGGTTGCGGGTTCGGAGCCCTAGCCACCTGAGATCTGCCGTGTTCGTTAAAGGTGACTCGGGCACATAAAATGCGTTCGTGGTCACAATGTTCTCTAAGAGCTCAATCAATACCTCTGGGGATGGTAGGCCAAACCTCTGGGTCTTCTGCTTGGTCCCTGTTTCTAAATTACGATGCCCCATTTGACCATATGTCGTACTTTCACCCCAGCGGTGCTAGTTAAAACGAAAGGCGCACTCTCTTTGCCTTAATACGAGTAGCATACGACTCAATAGTGCTTGGTTTGACCAAGTGGCATCAGAAACAACAACAATATACTTACATCCCTACATAAGAGTGCGATAGTCAGAACATTACGTAAACTTGACTTCTACCTGAACTTTACGTAAAGATAACGATTAACCTTAGCAAGCTACCCTGTTTTTGTCGAATTGTGTTACGTTTGTTAGTCTCTAAAACAATTTTAAAAAAATATATTTTAAAACAAGGAAAGACAAGTGATTTATTGCTCAACTTCAGCTTGTAGCAGTTTATTTATTCAAAATTACATAACATCTCCGAGACGTAAAGATAATGTTCTAGGGCTACGTATTTTTACATTTTATTAATACCTGTTATATTGGCTTTGCATTTACGTTAATAATCCCGTATGTTTAATTCATATTAGGAAAGGTTCATTTACTATTCTTTTACATAGCTTTTCGATTCATTTAATCCAGACACACAAAAAATTAATCATTAATCATAAGTGAGGTAAATTAGTAAAGATAAGTTTAAGCGATTTTGTGGGGGTTTGCTATACGTTTAAGAAATTAACTGAGAGGGATGCAATAAAAAATCAGATTACAGGCAAGTAAAGTGTCCTTACTTTAGTTTTTCTTTCGCGCTTGATCAGTGTGCAAAAATTCCTAACGAACGTTAACGGTGGTTAATAGACCGTTCTTAGAGTTCGCTTAGCGGAAAATGCCGATTGCCTGATATCACGGGTGAAGAAGACACTGGTAAAGTTACTCGTCTATGAAAGCAGAAGATTCTGGGTGCACTGCATTGAATACTGCTATATGTATATAAAAGCTGATAAAAAGTTGATATTCTAAAGTAAAAATTCTAGTGTTTCTTGTATGTAAGTAATCATTTCTTATCGCTAGTGCGTGTTAACTACGTTTATAAAATCGAAGAAACACTGATTTTTATTTTTTAAAAATAAAGTGTAAAAATAAAGTATATTTATTAAATCAGGTTAATTCTCATGCAATTATTTCAAGTGGGTAATGGATATGGTTTAGTGCGGTGAATTAATTAGACTGGTACTTAAGACTTAAATTCAGTTCCGAATCTAAGACCGTCCATGCTAGCAGTGGGAGTTAAACTAATGAACTACGTTATCGTAAGCTTTGGTGTTTTAAACGGACGGTTCCATTTTAAAAATTTAAGGTTCTAAAAAAAAGCAAAACTTTTCTTAAGCGAAAAAGGATTTGCGCGAGTGTTTATATGTTCTTAAATGCACAAAAAACATTGTTTTACAAATGTAAGAACACATTACCAACTGCAAAAAGAAGTTTCAGAATTAGACAAGAAGTTGCAGCACAGCAATAAATCAGAATCAACAAATTTTAAGCATAGACAAGTGACGTCATCACCTAGACAGCGTTGGTCTCGTGCGCAAATTTCTTTTACATAACAATTCATCATACATCCTATGGATTTCTCCACAAATTGAACCATAGCAATCATCTCAATTATAACCTCAATTAAGACCCTTCTTTTTATGAAAAGAAGTGTGGGGGAGCTACGGCCTACAGTCTAGCTCAGCATGTGAAAATTATTTTCATTTGCGACTCCCCATCTCATTTTTGTATGTTGCAACCCCGGGCAGTAAAAGCAAATTTCTATTTTTATTAATAATCTCTCAAAACATAAAACACGGAATTATGCGAAACTAAAATCGACGGTACTTATACACTCCGAATGGCAACAGTTGCAACAACCAGATGTCGACAACATCGGCTGTCTGCGATTTGCGGTAGTGTATGTCACGAAGCGTGTGTCCAGTCCTGCGCTTTAAATATGAATTAAACATATCAAATTGTTTAGATGCACAAGTAATGGAAAATTTAAATAAATATTAAATATATTTACCCAATTTATTTTTTAACGTGTGTCTAGGATTACGTGGTAATAACTACTGTTGTATGTGAAGCATAGAGCAATTTCGCGCAACGTCACGAACTACTATAATGCCCGTCTCATTCATTTTCATGTTTAAGGCAGCCAATAAGGCGATTTCACGCAGTAGGGCAAATTCTCAAATTATGACAATTATGCTTTAGTTTCAAACAGAAGGGCAGTTTATTGTATGTCTATTGGCTACTGTAAACATGAAAGTGAATGGGAAGGGCATTACAGTAAGTCGTGACGTTGCGACAAATTGCCATTATAGGCAAACAAACTGTCCTTCACTTGAAACAAAAGCTATAATCGTTATAAGTTGAGATGTGCCTTGCTGCGTGAAATCGCCCTATTCGCATTTCATAATAGTGATTATTTTTATAATCAGTCTTATAGAAGATGAAATTCTCGACTAAGTTCTCTCACTATGTAATAAATAGACATTTATGATAACATGTAATATTAATATTTTTAACATCTGCCATTTTCAGTTAAATTGGAAAAGACAATATACAGTTTAGTGACGATATTCCTATCGCAGAGGCAAGTATAAATTTATTTCTCTATCTTACTGGTTCCTCTTATTTGTATTAAAAACTTTAAATTTATATATATATATATATATATATATATATATATATATATATATATATATATATATATATATATATATATATATATATATATATATATATGTGTGTGTGTGTGTGTGTATAATGTCACACAAAACACTTCGGTTGTAAACATTATTTTATTTTGAAGCACATTTATAATCAATTTTTACCGTTACAGTTTAGGACGCCACACTCAAAAAGGGCGCCATTTCCACACACACGCACAGAGCGTTATCTTTCGAAATTTGCAATTTGTTAGAGGGTTACTTGATGCAGGTAGTCAGTCAGATATTATGACTAAGGAATGTGCAAATAGATTAGGGTTGAAACAAGAAAAAAAAAAAAAAAAAAAAAAAGAAAGATAACGCTCTGTGCGTGTGTGTGTGGAAATGGCGCCCTTTTTGATTGTGGCGTCCTAAACTGTAACGGGACTTCTGTATAATGTCACACAAAACACTTCGGTTGTAAACATTATTTTATTTTGAAGCACATTTATAATCAATTTTTACCGTTACAGTTTAGGACGCCACACTCAAAAATGGGCGCCATTTCCACACACACACGCACAGAGCGTTATCTTTCTCCCTCGTCGAACATGACAAAAACGCCATCTACCGGCGTAAACCTCAACATATATATATATATATATATATATATATATATATATATATATATATATATATATATATATATATATATATATATATATATATATATATAAACCTTTAAATTTAACGACGTAAAAAATTTACTCGCGACCCCCTGTGGGTCGGTAATCAAGTATACGCATCAGTGGTCAAATGAAAAAAACACACGCTTTACTAGATCAAATGGGCGACAGGTAAATATAAAATATGTACCACTATAGCCCCTACCTTCTTAATCTCTCAAAAATTAAATGAAATTGATTTTACAGTATCTATTTCGTGTTTGAAACAAACTTGTAGTAAAAACAAAAACTTGAATAATAAAGGAAATATTATATAGCAGAAAATATGGCCGTTTCAAAGCTAAAGACGCATAAAATAATGCCAGCAATTATTGGGCGATAGCCGTTTAAATGTTTTAACTTTTCTTTACCTTTTAAAACTTTTGGAAACACCAAATAGAACTTAATATCGAAAATCGAAGGAAATGTATACTGAATAATTCACATTTCTCAAACGTCATATTTTATGGAACGAGACTCCGAAATAATTCGTTTAAAAAAACGAATTATTTTCTACACACTTAACTCCGTCGTAGGTATTTATTCATTAAATATGACAAAGTTTTCGCATGAATTTTTTTTCGCAAGTACTCAGGAATTAATGATATAAAATTTTAGCGCACGTTTTAATTTATTCGAGCGAAATTTTTATGCCTACATACCTTTATGCAATTAATCGAATCTGTGAACACTGTCTTTATATTAACAACCTCATTATAAAGCAGATAAATAATAAGTCTAACACTTAAGTACAGCAAACGGAGGTTTAAAAAAAAAATAGAAAAAAAAAGAAGAAGCGAAATCTCGGAAAAAGCTATTCTTTATTCTAAACCTGATGTCTCGGCAGCCAACATAATGTGAGAAATTTACGCCTGACTGCAGAAATTAAAACGCCCTTTCTAGAAAAATGGAAAATCGGCGCCCGAAAAGCATAATTAAACCAGAAAACCAAAACCTCTGGGGACAAAAAAAATTAACGCTTATATTCGAAAGAATTCACAGCGGAAAATGTTTTTTAAGGTTATTAAGACATAAATAACTCCAGGCTGCTTTAATGAGAAAATTCATTAAAGGTGTTGGATGTTTTTATATAAATTATATATACATATACATACAAAAAAATACATATACATATAAATAAAACATAAAAAATATACATATACATAAAATATATAAATATAAATATATATATATATACAAAACCATATATTTATATATATACATATACATACAAATATAAATATATATATTTACATATACACATATATATATATATACATATATATACATATAAATATATACACATACATACATATATATATATATATATATATATATATATATATAAATATATGGCTCCAGGCAATGACTCTTTTCTAGTCTCTATTTTTTTTTTCTTTTTATGGGGGATGCGACGGATTCGATGACACAATTTTCAAAGCATCTGCCATGTAAGCTTTCATGCCCAGTTTTGCTATTGTAGTCAGATTTGAAATCTTAATTAACGAAAAATATTCCCATTTTTTTTTCCACTTTTATTTGCTAAAAATCAGAGCTGTATTCTATTTGGATTCCTAAGGTAGGCAAGTTATACTTTTGTAGTTTCAGAATAATAAGCAGATGACATATCACTGGACAATTACACTATAGGAATAAAGTAGTAAAATATATCTATAAATAGTAAGTATGACACAATTTTCATAACACAACGTTTCTTGAATGGGAATTTTCTTCAGTTTCTATTGTTTCGATTTCTATTGTAATAAAAAAATTAAAACACGTTGTACACAGTTTTATCTTCAGATAAATTACTGTTTGATAAGTTATGGGTTAACATTTTTTCAAAGGGTAAAATGCAATAATAGTATTCATATACTACCACCAGTTGTCGATCGGCATGTTAACTTCCCTTATATTGTTATACCTCGTGATAGGATGAAAAAAGTTTAAATATCGACAGCTCTAGTCAGATTCGATATTTAAACTTCTTATTAATTCTTCTTTAAATAAGAAATTTCACTAATATCTTCTTAAAATAAGAAACTTCACTATTGTTTCAATTTCTATTGTAATAAAAAAATTAAAACACGTTGTACACAATTTTATCTTCAGATATATAACTGTTTGATACGTTATGAGTTATCTAACATTTTTTTCATAGGGTAGAATGTAATAATAGTATTCATGTATTACCACCTGTTGTCGATCGGCACGTTAACTTCCGTTATATTGTTATACCACGTGATAGGATGAAGGAAGTTTTAATATTCACATTTATCTTCATATAGTATCAAAGAATATTCGTTCAAAATTTGATAACTTTCTAGCAATTTGTACTGAATACGTACATACAAGCAAACAAACGGAAATATCTATTATATATCTGTTCATTGGAAATAAAGAGTATGTCCTTTTCCTTTTTAAAAAAGAAGAGAAAATAGAAAGCCTATCCCGTGTATGTCCTCTATTATACGACAAAGGCATTGACTAATTTCACTAAAATTGGGAGATTTAGCAGATTGGAAGAAGCACTATGTTTTCACTATTACACCAAATACGTTTATAACAAATCTCTAAAATATCCTGGGCTCTTTTTGTAAAATCTGAAATATGTGACAGTGCCCTTTACTTCGGAATTCAGATATATAAATGTTAAAAGCACAAAACCATACATTAAAAATATCTTAGAATTTGCACGTAATTTTATTCGCTGTACAAATGTAGAAACATCTTAACCGTCCGAAGAGCATTTTCAAATAAACAATCATTCGTTATGTTGCAGAGGTAATATGAGACAGACACTAAACAAATTTTGCTCCTTATCGTAATTCTTCCATAAACTTGTAGCTTATTGTAAAGAAAATATGGTGAACGTCGTTTACTTTTCCATTTACCGCAAAAGGTTGTTAAAGCTATTATTTTAAGTCACGCGATCATGTAAAATTACGAAAAGAAAAGATTCAAATTATTTAGCATATTTCAAAGAGTTGGCGTGCGAAATCGTATAACCAGGTAAACCATTTGTATTTTTTTCGTTCACTGAAATTAATTAATCAGTGGGTGGTATTTCTTAATAAAGCCTTGAGTTAAGACATTTAAATTTCATAAAATGGCCTGAAGTTTTAAAAACAAACAAAAAAATAAATAAATAAATCGATGTAACTTATAAATAAACCCGAACAAGCTGATTAAAGTTTTTACAGTTTCACGAAAAAAAAAATTACATTTAATAAAAAGAAAAAAATCTACATGGAATATGTATTATAAATCAATGCTTGAAAATATCAAAACCTACAAATGAGAAATATATTTGTCTTGGGATTTTTAAAAAATTTTCCTACTTTAAGCGAGTGATCCACTGTATTATACTTTATCGAAAAACAATCCAGCGAAATAAAGCATCCATTTTAATTGGTAATGATACAAATATAAAGGATAAATACTAATAATTAACATTAATTTAGGAATGCCTATCCCGTAATCACAAAGGATACATGATAAATGTCTATTCAAGATATCTTAATTGTTTTAATAAATTTCTGGTAAACAGAACCATACCTACATATTTCAAATATGGACATGGATTGAATAGTTCCGACAGAAATATGGAAACTAAAAATCACCAACGTACAGATGTGTTTCTTTAGGGAACTTTTCATTGGAAATGGTCACCAAAAAGACGTTAAGTTAAGCTACGTTCGTTTTTAAATAAACATCGTAGTTGTAACATTATTTTGAAGTGACCAGTGGGAAATGTCGCAAAATTAAATTTAAAAAATTCATTGACAGTAGTATTAGCAACAATAATAGTAATAAAAAAAGCCAAATCTACTACTGCTAACAGTAATGTTTATGCGATCAAATTAACCACAGTCAAATCCAACAATTACTGAAAATACAGTTTAAGAACTGATAAACCAATATTTTAATAACTAAAATAATCTTTAGGTAATATAATTGCAAGGATTTTCAGAAATATGGTTATAGAATTTGGCATCTCCAGCCAAGAACTTGACATGACCACCTAACCTTGGATTCAGCCTATTTTGCATTACGGCTGTACTATGGCCATCCATGTTGTATATAAAACACGCACATATATGAAGTGATAGAGAGAGATACCACATAAGAAAGGGAGAATTGAAGGCAAATCTTAACTTAGGACTGATGTCAAATGTTAATTAACAAAGTATATGGCGGCGACGGGACCTTTTTTGTGTAGAATCTGCCACTTGAATAAGACCCCATGGCTTAGACATAAAATGGAAGCTGTTAAGACGATCTATCTAGCTCCGAGAACGGGCTTAGGATAACAACAGTACAAGAGAGAGAACTTGCCAACTCATTTCAGTTGCAGCCGAGATCAAACAAAAACAGGATATCGGTAATTACCCAATACAGGAACCCACATTATTGAACAACGCCTCTTCCGGCAATCAGACTAAAGAGGAAACAATAATGAATGAAAATTGGGCAAAACGCACACACAAAAAGAAAAAAATCTAAAAAATTATCATTTGCAAGGTTATGCGATCACGACTTATCCACTGAGATCAAAAATTTCACATACACGAGGATTGATTTGATAAAACACACACATACACACATATATCACATGGAAAATTAAATAAAGCAGTGTATTTGTATAAATTTTATTAATATTTTATATTGTAAAAAATCGTTTACATATAAATATATTAACAATTTTTTACAACATAAAATGTTAATAACAATTTATACAAATATACTGCTTTGTTTAATTTTTCCATATGTGCGGCTTCTTGATGTTTACTTGATTATAGGTTCATGGTAAAGGACTAATTTTTCCTTCATAACATGAACTACTGTTTTAAGTGTAACAATACACAAAATATATTTTCCTTGATTGACATATACTAAACGAATGAGGGTGTTAAATGTGTATGTCATATAGTAATGCTAGCAAATTTTGCTTCCTTTTTTCCATCATACCTGTCGTAGTAGATAAAATTGGGGGGAAAATGACAAGGTCATCAAGATCGCAATTTATCACTTTCACCTTAATGAATCTCTCTTAATAAAAAGGACCTCGAAAATTGCGTCTCGAAAAACGTTACCTATGAAATCTTTACGCCCATCCTGTTCGCACTCATCATGTGAATCTCTGACAGATGCTTAGAGCGGATCTGCGATAAACCCAGCATTTAGACTGTATAGTCTTACGAAAGCCCGTGCATCAGTTTCTTTATCAGAAACTGAACACACGTGGCACCGCGCTTGTTCACTATTCATCAGGGGAATAACTGTCTTTGAAAAACACGCTTGACAACTAGCAAGCAGACGCATGTCGGGTAGGGTTACATCACTTTCACCCCCCCCAAGTCAAAAGGTGCCGCCGAAACAATCCCTCCCCCTTCACTTCCTACCGTCCCACCCTACTACGTCAAAATAACATTGATGGATCTATTCTTTCGTGAGGCGGAAGAGTTCGCAGATGGTCCAATGCAGAAATGACATTGGAAAATAGTTCGCCAACCGATTGTATTATTGGGACATATACGCAATGAATGGTAATCTATTTGGAACACTAAGCGTACAAGCAAGAATAAAACCTTGAACAGTGTCACGGTAACGTTCACGACAAACACTGCAAAAGTTACTAGACTAACTAATCAATTAGCTAGAATAAAAAACAAGCTTCTTAAACGAAAATACAACAAATATTCAAAAAATTCAATGATCATCAACATTAAAATTATAACTTAGAGATTTTCCTTCAAATAAATGTAAGTATATGATGAGAGAATATAAATTTTGTTAAAAAAAAGTGCGCTTTCACATAATTTCACATTTAAATGTATTCACTATACTGCACAAAGGGTACTTCGCAACCATTAATTGTAATCTAAGCACGCACTCAATTTGGGATAGTTGTTTACAAAATCTGCATTCACCTGAAAGCTTCATTCACCTGTTAAAAAGGTTTAATGCACTCTGTTTCCCCGCAGCATATCTCATTAGTTCATATCTATATTTATTTCCATTAAAGAAGCACCATACCAACAGAAATCTAGTGATATGTTTCAGCGATTTACTTGGATTTTTCGATATTAGAATTTTTCTTCACTAGTATACATGGCATGGGTAATTCTGAGAAAAAAAAAAGAAAAAAAATTCTGAACATCCTACAAAATTTACTCAAAAATTATATGCTACTAATTTAAAACAAAACTATATTAAAAGTTAATTTATGGATATCAAAACTAAAGCTAGATGATATCTGAATTTTAATATTGTGATTTACAGTTTACCAAATATCAATATATTAATAAGTTCTAATGTATATTACCTAGTATTACACATATAATTGTGTTCTGTATAAAATAATACAAACATACATATATCAATGCGTGTGTTGGTTATCTAGAAAACAATTCTTAATCTGAATACATAAATTTAAATTTTAACATATTGCTTTAAAAAAAAAATCACATATACTATTACTGTTTTTCGTTAGAAAAAAAAAAAAAAAAAAAAAAAAAAAAAAAAAATTGGACGCGGCATAAAGGAATAGAGGGTGAGAAAAGATATAAAAGTTTCTGACTATCTTTAAAATTTATTCTTATATTTTTCCTTTGAAACATTAAAATTTTTTTTTTAATTTTCAGAAACAGATTTTGCCGAAAATTCTTTTTAAATTTTAGGGAAAAAAAATCCGTTTTTTATGATTTTCGGAACAGATTTTTGGAAAATTCGGAAATTTTCGGATCAGAATCACCTTTGATATATTGTTTAATCGAACAACAGCTGCAAATTATACTAAAAATCAATTTTGTTTACAGATAAAAATTCATGCCCGAAGTTGGGATTGCATGTAATGGTATACAATAAAAGAAAAACGATGGATTTTGATTAGAAAATTTAATCTCTTAATATATACATATTTATTTTTAATTCCCATTATATTATATTACCTGACTTTGCTGTTATGAAACATTTACGTTATCACAGATTAACCAATTACAATGAATAGATATGTTACTTGTAATCTATTACACAATATATCATTTTATTTTAGGTAAGCAATATTTAATTAAAAATAAGGTTTTTCTATTAAGCTGATAGTTTCCGCAGTCAAAAATAGTTTACGGGCTTTCAGTTTTTTTTATACTTAATTAGAATTTTTTTTTAACTTGCTTAGGTCCGAGGGCCACATTAAACTTATGTATGATTGTGGGCGCACTTCAGTAATAATTCTGACAGAGGTATGACAAAATCGGCATAATTTAACTAAAGACAAATGTTTAGTCCTCTCAATTCTATATAAAACAGTTGTAAACTTCTGTGTTATAAAATGGGTCTCATGACTATTTGTGCATTTTAATTTAAGAATAAGCATGAGAAAGCGGAAAATCAAAATGGAAAATAGCTTTAATACAATTATATAATTAATGTTATATAATTATAACATTTATTTTTAATTGTATAAAAGAGTGAAATTAAAAATAAACAATAAAATTATACACTAAACAATTAAATTTTGAAGACGATCGCTCAGCATTACTCTTTTATAACAATTATTTTTTAATTGTATAAATGAGTGAAATTAAAAATAAACAATAAAATTATACACTAAACAATTAAATTTTGAAGACGATCACTCAGCATTACTCTTTTATAACAATTATTTTTTAATTGTATAAATGAGTGAAATTAAAAATAAACAATAAAATTATACACTAAACAATTAAATTTTGAAGACAATCGCTCAGCAGTGTCAATTTACTTTTTTTTTTTTTTTTTTGAAAGCCGATCAGCATATTATTATCATGACAAGTAAAACAATACCTAAAGATGAATTATTATTAATATAAGCAAGATAAAATTTTAAAAAGCATAATTTAGCTGGAGTGCTGTGACTAGTAACTTACATCAATCAATTATAGGAAGAGTTCTGTATTAATTTATAATGAATTTCACTGGAAAAAATACTGCAAGACTATGAAAATGTTTGTTAAGTTTTTACGGCCGCCAGGTGAAAATCCCTGGTATTACATATTCATAAAATTTGACGTTAAAGCGAAGAATACCTTAGTGGACTTTTAGGATAGTACTTCCACAGTCCACGAGATATCGACTGCTCACATCTTCAGTGCTAGATATTTAGATTTAAATTCCGCCAAGTTGGTGGTTGATTCACCAAATTAATCCGCCAAGTCTAAGAAGCTTACACAAATTACTGAAAATTAATTTCTCTACCCTTTTTTCCCCCATGACTATTAATAACACCGAGTAAACAAAATGTATTTTCCTATATTAGGGATAAACATTTGTTTGTACCATTAAAACAAAGCCCTCAAAACCGTTAACTTAAACAAATAAAACACACAATGTTATAAAAAAAACTTAAGTCAATAATTATATAATGATACTAATAATATATAAAATAAAATAAACTACACTCATTTGTTCGCGCCATTTACCAGCCATAAATTTAAGAACCTAATTTCCGTGCGTACAAACAAAAATACTTAGAACCACACACGTTTCTAAGAACAGCCACAGTAGCATAATACTTAATTATACTTCTAATATTAAAGCACCGTACATAAAATTCCACAATTAATTATTAAAACAATGGGCTACTTCTTAGTCATTAATTAGCGTTGCTTCCTATTTATATGTCTGAATCTTAAAAATGAATAATGTTTACAATTACAACACCCTCTCATAACATTAGCGTTCCATTTTTAAGAACAGAATGCAAAATGACTTCATAAAGGAAGGAAAAGGAGGATAGGGGAATAGGGTGGAAGAAAGGGTCTACTTTGCCAGTTTTATCTCTTTCTTTCACTCATTCTGCAATTAAAATGCAATAAAGCAAAAGTTTAAAAAGCGACTGAAAGAACAAAAACTATGCTGGAAATGAAATTGCTATTCTTAAAAGTCCATTATGCCTTCTAATGGTAGGAAGAATATTCCCCCCTTTTTTTCCCCCACCGCAGCTAAAAAGTGGAAAAAAAATAATAACTAATATATCGTATTTTAAAAATCGATTTTTAATATTGCTTATGCATTTGAAGAAAAACCATTTGTTACGGATGATATTAATTTTTTTTAGTTATAAATTCATGGAAAATGCCGCGTGTACACTTAGTGAATTTCATCCCCCTTTTTTAACAAAGAAAAAAAAAAGAAAGAAAATATATTATGAAAAAAATAAGTGAAAAATAATCACTCCAAACTTTTCGAAACATGTGTAGTTTTTCATTAACGAAAACTTACAGGAAGACTTAGTTCGAAAGAGCAAGTCATGTGTAATACATTCTTGAAAGCAGTCGGCAGAATTTCTTACAATACATTAAAGAAGCTGATGTTTAATATATGCATCTTTTTGTTTTAGTTTGGGGGGGATGGGTATGACCAAACGATTGATTCCTCTTATACGAATCTTAAAAAGAAAAATTTATATTCCAGGCAGTGCAATAAAATGTCTAGAAGGGTATTTAAACTAAACTTATTGATTCTCAGTTTATCTTAGTCCTACATTCAATAAAACATTTTCTTTTTTATCTTCGTAAACTTATGGAAACGAATCAACTTTTCCCTTTGTTAAAAAATAACATAAATTTGGATTATATGAATAATATATTAAAATTTTTTATAAGGACTGTATCAAATAATTATAATAATAATTACATAAACATGTATACGCCTATATTTATCTATCTATACACACACACGAATTAGAAACGTGTAGCAATAAAAAATAACATAAATTTAGTTTATATGAATATTGTATTTAAAAATCTTTTATAAGGACTGTATCATATAATAGTAATAATAATAATAATAATTACATATATATGTATACGCTTATATCTATCTCAGACATGCCAACATTCAAGCACTTTTGTCCGGAGTAACAGCTTGGTTTGAAATTTTAACATGCTAATTACAGATTATACATAAGTGCATATCTTTTTGGTTTCTAAATTAAAATAAAAGTTAAATTATTTACACATTACTAAAACGTAAAAGGTAAATTAAAATATATGTATTTAAAATTGTATGAGTAGCTTTTTAAGCTTTAACAACTTATTTTTCAGAACAGTGTTTTTTTGTAGCAGCATTGACCCTAATTAAACATTTACATTTTTCTATCATCAAGGATTTTAGAGTTTGTCTACTCAAATTTGACCTAAATACAGTTTAGTTTTCCGCACAGTACTGAAAATTCTTTAACATGCAGCATTACTGTGTGGAAAGAGTAATATTCAGCAGTATTTTTTGCAAAACTTTGTATTTAATTGCTGCATTGTAATCTTTTAGGTATTCACAAGTTTTGTCATTTTCCGGAGCAATTTGAGGAGTTTCGGAGTTATCCATTTTTCTTATTTTTCCGGAGCAACTCCGGAGAATCCGTAGTAGTTGGCATGTCTGCTATCTATCTATACACACGAATTAGAAACGTGTAGCAATAAAAAAATAACATAAATTTGGTTTATATGAATATTGTATTTAAAAATCTATTATTAAGGATTGTATCAATTAATAGTAATAATAATAATTACATATATATGTATACGCCTATATCTATCTATATATATACACACACACGAATTAGAAACGTGCAGCAATAAAATTCTCGCTATTTTCATCCTCCGGATGACAAATATTAAAAGCCGTCCAGGATTAGGTACCAAGTATGTTGGCTACATTTAGTACTAGTTTTTGATCTTTTCATTTCAAATAAAACAGCTCGATGTCTTTCATTACTTTAATTTTACAAACACACATATTTACAAAATTATGTACAAATATTTATGACTTCTGTCACATGGCAGTTAATTCAAGATATATAAGCTTGGTTTCTTACCACGGTACATCATCTCTTACTTTAATAAACTCTGTATATGTCATGTCAACTCAATTTCATAGACTAATGCAGTACCATTACTAGAAACACTGGAACTAGAGGGCTTGGCCCAGGGAGTTCTGTTGCTAATTCTTCTTGTGAGATCCCGTGAGACGGTACATTATTAATTTTAGTCTTTTAGTTATTTGTATTGTATAGTCACTGGTCTTATTTCAATGTAATTTTTGTATTGTATATTCTCCCGCCCAAAATCAAGAATTTTTTCTTCTCTTCCCTCGTTCCCTATCTTAATTAAACTCTGTGAATGTGAAGCCAGTTCAGTTTTATAGACTAATGCATTACCATTACTAGCAACACCAGAACTAGAGGGTTTGGCCCAGGGAGTTCTGTTGCTAACTCTTCCTGTGAGATCCCGTGAAATGGTACATCATAAAAGCCACCTTAAAACTAGCGCGTAGATGACACACCTATAATTACCTGGTGGTAACAAGGAACGAAATAACCATGTGGATCAAGTTACATAATTTTTGTTATTTTTGCACGTACTATGATGTATTGAGTGAGACTCTACCGATTACCTCTCTCCCTAGACTGCATCTCTGAAAAACTAGATTTTTTATTTACGGTCCAATAAGCGGTCTGTTTGGGGAGATTTCACTGTATTTATTGCAATATGCAAAATAATGAGAAATGCAACAAGCAATTCTGACTGAATGCCTGATTATAACAACAAAAATCTTAATTTAACCTCAATCTTTCTTTTCAGCTTAACATAAAAATAACCTATAACATTTAAAGCATTTAATTAATATAAATGCGGAAATCTTTAAAACTCAAAAGAATACTTCTACTGTAGTAAAGTTAAATGCCCGTAATGCAATTAAGAGATAATTGACGACTTCGATAAGTAGGTAAAGCACTTACTCGTCTCTCGCTAACACACTGGCATGATATTTCGAGCTGAATCAACATCTTAAGATTTTGCACACGCACGCACGCACATACAATTCCCCCACCCCATACATCAGCGATTAATACAGAAGAGTTATTTTATCGAGAGTCCATAAAAGTGATAGAGAACCACTTTTCCTCTCACTTTATTACACAGATATTCCCCCCCCCCTCATTTCACGATAAAGAAACAACCATCTTTCACTATATATTAACCTTTCACAGCAACCCGTGAAACACAAAACCTCTCATCCTTCATTTTTATTTTCTCTCGGGGGGCCTCCAGAACACCAGGCGTTACATAGGAGGTGGCCCTGCAGGGGATAGGAAAAATTACCTTCCCCCCATGAGGTCGTGAGAATATAGTAGAGGTTGATAAGGTCTAATCAGTCATACAGCTCCAGAAGAGAGAGAAAACACCGCCGTGTGAAATTTTCGATGAAGCCCTTAATTTAACGAAGCACGTCGGAAAAAAATCCCTTAAATTTGGGGCTTTCGTGGTATGGGGTAAATCCAGTAGAGCACAAAATGTTATTGGATCAGGGGAATGCAGTAATTCTCAAATTAATTACTACAGAGAGAAACCTTAATGAAGGTAGCAATAAACCCGTGGTATCTGAATCAATAATAATGCGATGAGATGTGATCGTCCGCCTAAGAGCTATCTATGAATATCCACTTAAGAACTAATTGGAAATGCATTAATAATGTTTCTAGAAGGAAGGGGAACAAGCATGAAATTTTTCTACGCATGAAATTTGCATTTATAAAACAAAATTGCGTACTTATTCTCACTCACGATTCAAACTAATTTGAATTCGAAAAGATAGCCCGAAAGGGAGATGTATAAACAATTATATAAATTTGGAAATCCAAACTTTTGAGACTATAGGAGAAAAAAGGCGTTAATGTTGAATTTAATAGTACGTGTAAAAATTGATAGGAAATATATCGAGTATAATCCTTAAAACATTGTGTGGTGGTACATTTCGCAGCGGAATTGTACCGGGAGCGGGTGGTTTGCGCGTAAATTTAGTTATTCATTTAAATCTCAGTAGATCGAAAATTATTTAGTTTTTTTACCAACTTTTGGTACTTTATATTGAAATATATAAACAAATATGACAAATAAACAAATATATATATATACAAATATATATATTTGTATATATATATATATATATATATATATATATATATATATATTATTTTCGCAAGGATAAATAAAAAGTTAATTTTAAATCTAATTTGATTTTTTAATCAACCTTCCTGTTCTATGGTTCCGCATCGACTGATGTAAAAACTAGTTTTTATTTGTTTAAATTTTTCCAGAATCTATGTTGTAGACAAGAACATTCGGTTTCGTTTTCCTGTATATAACGTTATTTATGTGTCCACAAACAAACCATGTTGTTACACTAACCCGTACTAGTACGTGTCCCGCGCTCAAGTATCATTCGTCAGAAAACTTACTAGTACGTATCCCGCGTACAATGTGTTAAATTCAAAACGATTAAATCTGTATTGTGCAGAACAATAAAGAAATGTCTATTAATACCAGTAAGCCTTTACTCCAAAGACAAGGTCATATTTCTGAAAAGCTATTAAGCATGCAAAATTACTTTTTAAACATATCACTAACTGATTTACCCTTTTTTTTTTTAGTTGTAAAATCTTTACTTACTTGTAGAACACAAAAACGAACAAAACATCAAATAACATAGAAACAAAATGATTAATTACACTTAGAAAAGAGCAATGTATTATTCCTCTACCATGTCTATGAAAACGTTTCCTTAAACTAAATCTGCTTATAAATTTTTTTAGTTACCGTAACAGAATGTTTCTATGAATTCTGACAATTTTCTATACTTTAATAATAATAATAATAACTCGGAGGACGGGAGGAATACATTTCGGAACATGTACTTGCGTGAAGACTAGACTTAGCATATTCTAGACACTTGGGACAAAGATTGAATAAGATATTTTTACAGATTCTATTACTCTTTTCACTTTTGAAGAATCATATTTGATACATTGTTTCTTTTTCACTGCTGGACGTGTATGTTAATATACTACAGACTAAAATCAGAGTATTAATATTGATATTGCACCCAACGACTTCCCAGTCTGTGAAGCGTAAGTTGAAAACAAAAGAGGATGCGAAGGCGCGTCTAATGCGATATCCTGGAAGGGAAAGAGTTAAATCAGAGTCTAAATCAAGTGTGCTTTGACCCTTTTCCTCTTTATGGTACGCGAAACACAAAGTATTGCAATTCTATAATTCGACCTCAAAGTTTTGATAAATATCAACTCCAGACATCGGAAAAAGACATTTTTGGAACTATGTCTGTCCAGGTGTGAACAGGATGAGTTTGTAACAGAACTCCCAGGGCCGAGTCCTATAGTTCTGGTGTTGCTAGAAATGGTAATGCATTAGTCTATGAAATTGAGTTGGCCTGACATTTATAGAGTTCAATTAATTAAGGTAGGGAACGAGGGAAGAGAAGAGAAAATGCTTGAGTTTGGGCGAGTGAAAATTAATTACACTTAAGTACAAGTTAAAACTGATCACACGAGAAATATTTAGTAGAACACTAATATCAAATCATATATTTTTTTAATTAATAAGACAGAACGAAAAAATATAGCAAGTGGAGCAACCGCAATGACTCTAAAATAGAGCAATCTAGATGGATGAAATTTAGTATGTGGTTTGTGGTAGTTAAGCTTCAGTACACTGCTGAGCTTCCTCTATGGATTCTGTTTTAATCGTGCTTGTTGTACATGATATTGCGGTGTCCAGACTTCGCGAGTCCATGGTGAGCCGTTATTCAAAGTACTTGTTATTTAAAGACATAAATACCTGCCTTTTGTAAATTCCTAAAAGGACGATGACTATTTATAATTCAAAATGTTTGAAAAATAATCCAATTGTGAATTAAAAGTCGGCAGTTATAATGGAGAGCGTGTGTACAGGACGCTAAAGAAACTTTTTGACAAGAAATCAATGCCATGTCTAAGAAAAATGCATAGGAATACAGAAAAAAGAGGTTTTATTCAAAAGAACGGAGACAGGACATATACCCGCCTCCAAAAATAAAACAAAGAGAAAACCACCTTAAACACCCACCATAGTAACAAGTACAAAGACATTAAAGACACTTATATACCTTCCAGCGGATTAAATCTTGATGCTCTTATCTACAAGTGCTATACGTAATTCTACTTTTATTATTTTACCGGAAGCGGAAAGCATAAATACAGGACCACACACAGAAGTCTGAATAAAATATATTCAAAAAGCTATTGAGTGAGTGTTTAGAAGTCGGCATCTTTCACATTAATTTATGCAGCAAATAAGCGGCCCGAAATACTTGCTTTTCTTCTGGAAAGCCACAAGATTTCGGTTTAAAAAAAAATCTACTGAGAAACTGGTTTATTCTGGAAAATGTGGAAGGTGTTTTAACCTCATTTGAATATACAAGAAATACCGAGCATCTTAATAAAAGATTTTCCTATCTCAACCTTATTTTTAAAAATTAATGCTTACCGATATTTTAATATTTTGGCGTACAGTAGTAGAATATCTTAGACCGTATTACAAAAATACATAAAAAATATTCATGAAGAGTCACTCGACAAAGACAATGTAATTTACTTTTTACATAACGAACATTTTAATGGTGATGTTCGTTTGTTTCGTCATTCGTTGGACGTTACTGGCACATTAAAGGTGGAACGTTTTTGCCAAAGGTGGAAAAAACTATTTAAAAAATTGTTAAAAACCGTCCTGGCAAAAATACATTTCTGCCACTTTGCCAAGAGGCAAAAATGGATGTTTCATTTACGGGGATGTAACTATTTTAACTTTTACTAATTTTAACTCTAATTTAAAAATACATAATACAATGTTTTTTTTTAACATAGAATATTCAATGCGTTATTGAAACAGTAATCTAAATCTAAAATTATACTATCTAGAGGTACAAAATAATTAAATAAATAAATAAATAAAATGAAGATTGATTTTGCAAGTTTTTATGTGCAATGTTGTTTTTAATGTAATTATTTCCCCTACAAACTGTAGGTTTAAACGTTTTTAGAATTTATATAATATATATATATATCTTATATAACTTATATAATATATATATCTTATATATATATATATATATATATATATATATATATATATATATCTTCTATATGTATATATACATATTACAATAAAAGGCAACATTACTATAGTAAATTGATAAATAAAGAAAACATTTTTTATCCATGCCTCCATCACATAAATTTATTTACAAAAACAGAATATTGTATTTTCATTGCTAACATTAATGAAAATTATTTTAAATTGTTTAAATTGTCAAATTACTACTAATGAAATACCTAATTAATATTCTTATTTAAGTCTCAACTGTATTATGTACAAAATTATTTATTATTTCGTTATTTATTATTTTGTACATTTTTAAAATCCAGTCAATTTTTGTAGATTTTGCCATTTTTGCAGGTTTCTACCAGGTTTTTTTTTCCAGTTTTTGCCACTGTCCACGCAAAAATACCATTTTACCGGCAAAATGAACCCTACTTTATAGCTACTAAAAATCGATTATTTAGAGAATGTGTTAAACGGATTCTTTGAAAAAACTAAAAGGAATTAAAGTTGTAAAATATTATTACCTTTAGGTGGACATTTAAAAAAAAAGCTCCGTATTTAAAAAAGACAGACGGTAGAAATTATACAAATAACTAGAATTCAATTCCTAAACATTAATGAAATAGAAAAATCGCGAAATGTGCGATAATCAAAAAGGTGCACAGGTTATCTTTCTTTGCCGTGTGTTATTTGGGGAGGGTCAAAATTTGAAAGTCGAGCCTCCAATGTAAAATATTACCTTTAGATGAGCATTTAAAAAAGACAGATACGGTAGAAATTATACAAATAACTAGAATTCAATTCCTAAACATTAATAAATTAGAAAAATCGCGAAATGTGCGATAATCATAAAGGCGTACAAGTTATCTTTCTTTGCCGTGTGTTATTTGGGGAGGGTCAACATTTAGCCTCCAATGTAAAATATTACCTTTAGATGGACATTTTAAAAAAAAGCTTCGTATTTAAAAAAGACAGATACGGTAGAAGCTATACAAATAACTAGAATTCAATTCCTAAACATTAATAAATTAGAAAAATCGCGAAATGTGCGGTAATCAAAAAGGTGCACAAGTTATCTTTCTTTGTCGTGTGTTATTTGGGGAGGGTCAAAATTTGAAAGTCGAGCCTCCAAATCGTGTGCATATCCTAATTCAAAATTCTATACTTTCTCCGTTTGTGAGTTCTGGGAGGCTTCACCCACGCCCCTCCCAACCTTCTTCTATTTCTCGAATGTATCGATAAATATTTATACATGACATTCACAGAGGATATGAAAAATTTTTCAGCTCTCCTCTGGCGTACATTTTTGTATGTGTACATTTGCGTCGGTCGATGCTGATTTTTTTTTTCTCTTCTCCGCCTTTTTGAGTTGAGCTTCGAGAAGGAGTAGAACAAAGGGAAGGAAGGGAGAAAATGGAATAATACTGGGTGCACACGATTTAATCCTGCATGATATCCCGGGAATTTTATCTGCAGCTTCAGCAGCATCTCTGGATATAGATAGTATTAATGTAGATCAGTTCTAACAAAATATATTTAACATTTGCTCATATATATCATTCCACATGAATATGCTATAAAAAGAGAAGTATATGTATAATTTTGAAAATGAACCTTCACAAACTGGTATACTATAAACAGTGTTCACACATTTTTATTTTTGTAATGTGAGTGTATGTATGTATATGTGTGTGTGTGTGTGTGTATATATATATATATATATATATATATATATATATATATATATATATATATATATATATATATATATATATATATATATATATATATATATATATTGTAAGGAAAATTTTCAGGTGTTTTCAAAACTTAAAGGCTAAAAATTCCCTCGTCATTTTGCATTCCCCTTTTTTACCCCTAACCTAAATTGACCACTGGGGCTACAGTTAACGCCCTCGGAGAAGGGGGCTGACCAATTATAATCCTACATGACCCTAGCGGACAATTTAGGAAATTTCCAAATAAAAGGAGATACACGCTGTAGTAGACAGATTTTTCTAGAAATATTTTCCCACAGTTGTTGACCTAGGTGTTACGTGCCTTGTACATAGAACTTCATGCTAGTTGACCCTTCATTTTGTCCTGTCCTTATGATGAAGTGGGAAACCGCCCTTCAACGTTATCTTAATAAAGGTCTTTAGCTGAAAGGGTATCATTTTTATGGCCAGGACTGCAACCACCCATCGAGAAGCCCGTCACATTACACACACACACACACACATATATACATATATATAAATAAGTTGCACAACTCAACCCTGCGGAAACTACAACAGAGAAACGAACAATTTGTTTTACTTTCGATAGACGTGAGTTGGAGGGCAACGTGTGCAGACGGCACTTCTCGATGACCGCTTTTTAACCGCCAAGACGGGTGTTGATGTTGTGCCAGACGGGCACTGATGTCCAGTTTTATTTTGATTTTCCCTAAACACCAATTTTAAATATAATGTGTAAATAGTTTAATTAAATAAGTTCATTTTAGTTTAGCCTTTGCAGCTTTTCCACCGTGGGAATAAATCTCCCTCCCATATATATATATATATATATATATATATATATATATATATATATATATATATATATATACGCAGTGGGATTGGAACCCTTGAACTACGGTACCCAAGGCCAGCACCCTACCCATTCGGCCACCGTTCGTGCTGATGTTGACCCAGGTGTTACTTACAACTTCATGTTAGCTGCTCTCTCAGTTAGTCCCGAAGATAATGAAGTGGAAACCCGTCTACCAACGTTCTGCTAATAAAGGTCTTGGACTAAAGCGGTGTCATTTTTATGGTCATGACTGCAATCACCCTACGTGAATATAACAAATATTAGAATTTTTATTTTTTAAAAAGTTCAATGCAATTTTTTTAATTATCATATTGTATCTTGATTTTGTTCCTTTCCTTTTTCAAGATATGTTAGGGATACCGCTTATAAAGAGCTTGTTCAAGTGCAAATGTACAGAAAATTATAGAAAACACGTCAGGGGGCTTGGGTAGGATGTATTTAAAAATAATCACTTCAATTCTGGTTCCATTTTTCCTTTATTTATTTATTTATTATTATTATTTTTAAGAAAAAATAGAGGAGTAGATTTAGAGGTAGGGCTTGTAGCCTTATCCTGAAGAAATTTAACTCAGTGACGAGTGTTTGGACAAATAAAAAAAATCTCCTTTAAAAATAGGTGTTAAAATATATTTCTGACAGTAATCCGAGTTAATTTATATATTTTTTCTACTCTTCTTATTTTAAGTTTTAATTTAAAAAACAGGGATAATCATAAAACTTTTATTTTTTTTCCAAACAAACATTTTATGTGTCTCTTCTTTTTTTATTGCAGTCAGATAAGTAAATTGAAGCCTCATCAGTTGTAACTACATATTTTCATTTTTCATCTGCGAAATAATTCATATAACAGTCTGCGAATAGTCTGATACTGAAAAACATGAATCAGTGATCACTTTTATTATTATTAGCTGCAAATCAGATTGCATAATTTTCTTCTTTTTCTACAGAGAAAATAGCAAAATTCGCTACAGTTATTTGGGAATTGTTTTTTTTTTAAATATGAGATTTTTTTAAAATATGAGAGATTTTTAATTATAGACTTAAAACGTACCTTTGCTGGATATGCGAAAAACACCGTCCTACATTGCAAAGTAAAGCTTTAGAGTACAGAATTACATACTTGAAGCTTTACAATAGATATTGCTCTATACATGAAACTTTTTAACGCTTATTTCCTTTAAGAATTTTTTTTTAAACATGTCACTTATTTTAAGAGTATAGAATTATTAAAATCCTGCTTTTCACATTTTTTTATTATTAATCGAATAGGAGTACATTTTTTTCGGAAAGAGAAAAAAATATAGTCTTTGATCTATTGTTTCTTTTCCAGTGACATAATTAAAGCAAAGGATATTTTTAAGCTGCCACCTACATTTAAATCCTAATCTAATTTGATATCAGTCATAAATTTATTTTAACAATTAAAATAAAACTCCCGAATAAAGTCCAAATTGTTACAAAAATGCGTAAATACCCTCTAAAATTAGACATATTTATAGTGAATTGATAGCAAGCAAAACAATTCTGTAAAGCCAACGTAGAAACCAGACAGGAAAAAAAATAGATTATTGCAATTCAATATGCGAGTCATAAATAATGTGCGGAAATTGCGAAATTAAACCCAATTGTAGTCACGTTACTCTTCCAAATATTCGTTGATGACACAATGAGTGTTCAACAGGACATAACGTCATTTTTTAATAGGAAAGATAACGAAAACAAAACCACCAGAATATAAGTTTCCCGGATGTTAAAGTCAAGGTAAAAAATATTAAAGTTGCGGAACTTGAAGGAAAAAATAGCTTCACTGTAGAAATTTCAACAACTATAAAACAACGGTGGACAACCTTTCAGTTCCGGTTTTGACCGGAAAAAAAAACCGTAATTTTAGTCGGAATGAAAACTATAACTGAACCGAAAAATAAAATATCGGTTTATTTCGGTTCGATCTATTTTCAGTCATTTTGTTACTGTAATAAACTCATTAATATTTTCTAATTTAACGTCAACCATATAATTATCGTCCTTACATGTACATTGCTTCTCGATTTCCTGTTTTGATCGCTACTAGTAGTTTTCTGTTTAAGTTTCAGATGAAATTAGTTGTAAGAGGCAAATTTAATTCAGTTGAATTTCAGTTGTCATTCGCGATGTTAATTCTATAAATTAACAGTGTACAAATTAAACACGAATAAAATCTTCTAAATGTTGATAGAATTACATTTTTTGTTTACGATAGAACTATATTTTTAGTACAAGTAAGAATATAAATAAAATAATTTATTCGGAACTGAAATTATATATTTATTTTAGTTGAAGCGGAACACCAAATAAATTACTGTTCAGAGCCCTGCTTTCACAATGACAAGACCATGCAAGGCCCTGTTCTTGGTGCATAGACCATGGGCAGCACTCATATCATGAAATATATTTTCGGGAGAGAGTATTTAAAATTATATTTTTTTCTTCCATATAAAACTATATCCCCAACATGTAAAGCTTTTGGTACCGAAGATAAGCAGCGCCCTAACCTTTCGGCCCAATCCCTTATATAATAATAGCCTAAGTTATCTGTCCGTCTGTCCTCGAATTAATGAAGCAGTTGGACCTGAAATAAATAGAGGCATCCATATTGGATATTAAATGAGTTTTATCTGGCGACTGTCCTCGAATTAATGAAGCTGTTGGACCTGGAATGGATAAAGGCATCCACATTGGATTCTTGTTGAGGGAGGGTTAGCAAAATTCAAAGCGAGTTCGCAGACCTTCGAAATTCACCCCTTCCTCCCATTTTCAATCGTTTAATGTCATTATTTCAAGCCTTATTTTCCCCGATTAAGAGCAGGCGATGATTAAATTCATCAATTTATCACATTATAAGTAGATGAAAATAACATTTTTTTTTCTAGCATTATGACGTCGTTCCTTTAACCATCTCATTTAATCATATTTTATTTTAAATTATTTAAATATCGTCTGCATTATCTCATACATTTTATCAGTGAACTTAGATATTAAGTAAGTAATTTTCTATTTTATTTGTTTTAAATAATATATTAGGTGCATATGTGAAAATTTTAAATTGAATCATCGATTATTTTTTGTTGAAATGAAAATTTTATCACCGGTTTTAACAGCAAAGTCTAGGAGTCTATTTAAGGGACTAATAAATATCTAGCGTTTAAGTTATATATCTTTGAAAATTAAGAAGTTTGTTCGTTAGTGTGTTTGTTTATCGCATATTTAGCGAACTGATTAACTAAATTTTGGACATTATTCATATATACCGCCAAATAATCACTGTCAATATTAAAACCCCTGCTTTCCATTCTATTACGTAATATGACAAGATAAATTAAAGTTGGCAACTAACATGTGGTCGGTAAAGATAAACAAATTATTGAGCGTATTGATAAGTTTCAGCCAAAAATCAAACCATTTTTTACCTGCCTTATAAGGTACTTTACATTTCTAAAAAATAAAAATTTTATTGATCCAGTCATATGACGAACTATATGCTGGTTTAAGATAATAAGCACGTAGTTCACATTAATGTAGTATTTTAGTTGAGACATTTCGCTTAGTTTGTTAAATTATTGAAGTTTTTATAAGTTCATATTCTGTGAAGTCGAAAGCGTCTCAGTTCCCTTCAGGAGAATACTGAAAATCTTGGACCACCAACTGAGAAATTTCTGAATTGATTCATGTCTCGCTTATTTTCATGCATTTTATGCGAAACCTCGAGCGAAAATAACAGGCAGTAAGTGCATAATTTATGCCCCTGTCCCACTATTTATCTTTCCTCCTTTTTTAATAAATAATCGCACATGAAATCATGAACGTGGTTAACTGGAAAGAGAGTCATTTAATATTCCGTTTTGTAGGATATAATTCAGTCTGGCAGCATATTAGTGAATTAAAAAACAAGTTTCCACTTTTATGTTATCCGGAGGGTCACATTTTAAGAATAACCAAAGTTTTCCTATCTCACGTTGCAGATATTGATTTAATATTCCACACTGATAGAACTATCAAAAATTACGTGGTATATAAAATAAGCCTTGATTTACAGTAAAACCTTGATTATCCGAGCTTCGTTATAGTTATATAATGTACATATTATTAAATATGGATATTAATATCTATAAAATTTTGAACTCACGGAACTTTTGAAGTATATAGCTAGCTCTAAGGAAAAAACTATGTAGAGGTAAATTACACGTTTATAATATAGAGATAAGTTCACGTCTGACCATCGCGCTAGTAAGTAGTTCATATTTAAATCGCTAAACAAAAGAGTTAATACTTTTTTTAAATAGCTTATGGCTATTAAACGTAAAATAAATAGCTTATGGTTATTAATTAGTAACGGTGAGATTTTGAAAAATTTGCTATGGAATTTGCAGTTTGTGAAACCACAATAGGATATTGGAGACGTAACAAGATTCAAAGGCTTTTTATTTAGACTCGTCAAAGGCCTCAGAAGGAAGGCTGACATTAAAAATTCCAAAATGGAAAATTTTGATTAAGCAGTCTGTTTGGTTAAAGCAATTCGAGCGCTGGGTGTATGTTATTTATTTGTATGCATATTATATGACACGGAAAAAAATTCATGCTATAATAACCTCTGATGTAGCATATTTCCCATTGCGTGATTAAACAATGTCTTTTAAATTCAGCTTTACGGATTAAGCAAGGATATTCACAACTCCTAAATCCAAACCGAGGTAGCCGTGTGGATTCGGGACAACAGGTTCAAATATCTCCCTGCACACCCAGCAATCAAGCAGGATAAACCTGTGGGTGAAGATGTCCTCTTGGTGGGAGACTGGATGATGATATTAGGAGAAAATATACCCTTCCAGAAGTTGATTAAAATTCAGGGAAATCTTTGGAGTGACATCAAGTGAAAGGTTAGGATGCTGCTCATTGATATAAGGAAGTCGTGGTTTCGAATATCACTACTGGAATGGATATTAGTAGACAATCGGGATACTGGATTTCGGTCTTATTAGTCCTCGTGTAGCAAAACAGCAGAACAAAGCTCTTTAAACTAAACCAGCGTCTCACAGGATATCACAGGAAGAATTAGCAACAGAATTCCGTGGGCCAAGCCCTCTAGTTCTGATGTTACTAGTAATGGTATTTGCATTAGACTAGTGAAATTAAGTTGGCATGACATACCAGCGTTCACCACGAACTCCTTATATCTGTCAGAACAAGCAACTTGTAAGAACTCTTGTGCTTTTTGTTTACCACGAGAGAGCGTACAGAAAAGGGTGTGGGGTACGCTGGTGATGAGTATGACCTACTTTGATTTGTTTATGTCCTATGTTTTGTGGAAAATAAAATGGAAAAAGACATTGTTGTCTCGTTATTGACACCATTCCTTCACCGTTTGACAGGTAAGAACATTTATTCAACTAAGCGAATGTTCTGTAAATAATTAAGCAAAATCTGAACTCATTCTGCAAACTAATCACAGCTCATTGCGAGGTACCAGCTGTTAGATAATGGATTGTACTACGGAAAATTTAGAATATTTTCACCAAAGTTTAAACTCAGAATGTGTGTAAAAATAACTTATGGTTCGATTTAGAACAATTCCTTTTTTTTTTTAACTCCAGGGCTAATTAAGACTGGAGCCTACTGTTAAGAGCTGATACCAAACGGCTATGAACATCCGTGATTGTATTAAGACTCCAATTCACGGTCAAAGTCATCGACAGGCAACGCCCTACCTATTCGGACATTGCGATATATAAATATAGAAAGAAAGTGTGTTATTTTACGCAGTTATTCTCCTCACACTACAAACTTCTTCTACTACTTCTAGTTTTAATAATTGTTTAATATATTTTAAATCGTGTTAAAAGGTAATTTAACTATATAATCCAATATTAGAATGGTAAAGATCAGTAAAATTAAACAAATACTTTTGGGATTGGTAGGTTTGGAGTGCTACAGTCAACTGTTTGCTACAAGCGGTCTAAAAAGACCGGGATCTACTGCTCAAAACGAATTTCGAACGGCTACGAATATCCAAGCCATCAGTGGGATTCGAAACCTTGACCTGCTGTACCGAAGAGCAACTCCTTACCCATTCTGCCAAATACTTTTAGCAAGAAGGAAAAATTAAAAAAAAAAAAAAAAAGAAAAGGCACATGATAGTATGCGCTATTCTTATAAAGGAATGACGAAAGAAATCTTAGTATAGGAAAAGTATAGAAATTGATGTTGTAATTAGAAAAAGTGATTAATTTTTTAAAAAACTAAATTTATGAAGATCAGCCAATAATTGAATTAATTAGAAAACATTCGAACGAGATGCAGAGATATATTTAAATCAATCACAAAACCAAATAACGCCATTCACTGTACAGTGATGCAAATTAAAAGAAATTTGAGACTCGCAGATTAATTAAAATGCCTCAATTTTTCTTCATCATTAAATGCTGAATACTTTTATCTACGTTTAATTGATAAAATTTGAAAATAAATATTTCCCAGTTCATAAAGCTGTTTTTGGAAAAATGCATTAATTACTTGTCAAAGTACTAATAAGTATCTATTTTCAAACGAAAATTTCATTACAGTGAAAATTCTTTTCAAATATATTCTCAAGATTTTTAACGGTAATTTAAATTGGAATAAGATGTTTATTTTAAAGAAACAGTTTATGCATGAAATTAAGTTTGCTTATAAAATTTGAAGCATGTAAAACAAAAAACACTATTGACTAACAGTTACATATAAGGATATTTTGGTTTGGAGAGCTAAGGTCGATTATTTACTACAGAAGAGTTGATAAGACAGGAACCTTTTGCTTTAAGTCAATTCCAAATAACTACGAATGTACATACTATTAGCGAGGTTCGAACGCAAGAAATCTCAGGGACAGTACCCTACCGATGCATAACATCGGTTGGCAACCGGCGGTTTGTTCGTAATAATTTACATATTTATCAGAATTGTACAATTTGAATGCGCCTGTATTGACAAGCAATAAAGAGTAATTTATCAACCTTTTAAATGGATAAACCTAAAAATTGAGAACATAGTTTGATAACATGCTTATTACATCAAAAGTAATTTCTTTCTTTCTTTTTTTTTTTTAGTAAGCACGAAAATTTTTTTACAATTAAACCTTTATTGTATTGATCTTGTTATATATATATATATATATATATATATATATATATATATATATATATATATATATATATATATATATATATATATATATATAGTTCAAGCACTTTTAGAGAAAACTTTTAAATTAAAATTTTATATTTTTGATATATCAATCCCAATATTATTATACATATTATAGTGTCGATAGTATCTCATTTGACACGCTCTTAAAACAGTCCATTTAAATGGACTGTTTTAAAAGCAAGTTAATTTCCATTAAATTTGTTTTCCCACTTTGCAGTTTGTTAGATAATGGTTTGGTTTGTACAGCCTATTAGTTTTATTACACGAAGGCTAATAAACAGGGACCTACTGCTTAAAGCTATTCCGAAATGCTTTGAACATCCATGCCCGCAGTGAGATTCGATCCAACAAACTCCAGTACCGAAGAGAACATTACGTATTCAGCCATCTTTAACGGCTATTAGTAAAATGACCCGTATTAAGAAATCCGTATTATTAGTTTTTTACTCTTTTCGAGTTTTACATGCATGTAAGTAAAGAGTAAATGTAATTCTGCAATATTATTTAATCAAATTTAATTTGGAAGTAAATTTTTAACGAACACTAGATTTTCTTTATAGTCTAGTAAAGTAGTGCAGGCCTGGTTAATTCCAAAGCTTTGGAAGGAAGCACTGAAAATGCATTTTACTTCCGCGGGCTGCCAAAATATGTATAAAAATAATCACTAAATCAATCGAATAATGTATATTTGTTATAGTAAATGCGGTATTTCTTAAATTATAAATTTAGTGAATCACCGTTTGCCCACCCCTGTTCCAAAGTGAAATACGAAAACAAACATTCCTATTTTTTTCCTTACAAGAACGGTTTGAGGCATACAGACAGTGTATAGCAGATCTCTGGCCTCCGTTCATTGTGGTTCAATCATGTCGAATCATGCAATAGTCGCCAGGTGTATTTTCTCACCTCCGGTACGAATGGAATGACTGGAATTCTTGTGAAACACCTCAATCAACCCTCCCCTTTTCCCCTTCATAAGACTAATCTATACCTGTACTCAAATAGTTGGAACTAAGATGCTCCCCCCCCCTTCCTCTCCATCCAACAATATCCCATTTCTTACCTTTGGAATGCCCGGGGGAAATTCGAAAGAAGGATGCTGTTCCTCCCCTCCCTTTCCACGGAGTTGTGCAGACTCCCTGCGTGGGCAATTACTGTGTTTGAGGCCGGACAATGCTGCCCATGCCTCTTTCAGCGGTTATGTTGAACTGCTACCCCGCTTTTCATAACGGTAGCTGGAATTTGGTTATGTTTAGACTTGCATTTCGGAACATGTTTTGGTAGTCTATGAAAAGCTCGGTGACTGTCTGACAATGTGTTGTTCTCTGGTTATGCGAAAAGAAAATATATTTTCGAAGGAATTCTACTCATGCTTTGTGAAATACTTTCCCTGAATAAGATTATCCGCAGTGAAAGACCTTTTGAACTATCTTTGTGTAGAGGGAAAGACAGTGTAAACTGAAAATACATGTTACTTATAGCAGAAAGATCTGTTATTATTACTAAGACTCTATACTAAATATATAAAAATTTGTATTCATACTGATGAAAATCCAAAATATATATGTAAATGCATCACTGATGAAATAACGCAAACTTGATATAAAAATGTCACTTGATATGTAAACCTATCTCGGCTATGTGAAAAGCTATTAGAATTTCGACAGAAAATTTGAGAGAGAGTTTATAGAAATAATTATATCATTTGACTAGCATTAATCTACATACAGTCAGTCAAAATAAAACAAGTATACTAACCTCTTTCTAAAGAACTTAAAATTTTACAGAATATTTAAGCTTATTTAGATAGTTGTGGAAAACACAAAGCCAAAGTAAAACTCGTTCACTATGCAAAATTCTTAATTAAAAAAAAATAAAAGCGGGGCATTTTTAATTATGTACTTTACTGAGTATCATCTATGTCTCCTAATGTGTTTTTCCCTTCTAGTATATGAGTTTTACTTTGACTTACTATATACACCCTTAACAATGGTTCTTAGTTCACTTTCAGCAAACTTTTTTTTTAAACTTGACTTTCATTATTTTTTTCTTCATGCTTTGTTTTCTTGGAAAGAAAAAAATGCAATAAAATAACATAACATTTGGTCATATAAGTATAGAAGCATCTACTTTCTATTCAACTGCTAACAATGAGCAAACACCTTTTTATAGGCGGTGTTAACATTGTATATATAGCTTTCAAGATAAAAGCGTGGACAATATGGAATCTCAGAATATGACAAAAGGAAAAGAAAATAATTTTAAGTACACCATTCAACTTTGTAGTCTATTAGGGGCGGTTCATATCTGTCTCACTTTTTAACGCAATCAACCAACTCACCTTAAAAGGTTTGCAAATGAACTTTTCTGAACTATGAACTGTACGCCTACAGAAACACCTACAGACAACAGTTCCGTCGTAAACGCCCACTTGGCAGAACGTTTTATTGGCATTTCTAAGAGCTTGAGGTATGCGACTAGCATACACATTTTTAGAGAGTTCTGTTGGGATGAGGAAAATGTTTCATCTTAACACCAAGAAAAGCCATTTTGGTTAAAACATAACATTCAGTTCGTGTCACTTGTGTAATTGAAACGATAAATCCAAGATAAATAGTGTTGAACAGAAGAATCATGACAGCAAATGGAAGCATGCTACAGGTACCACGTAATCATAAAAACTGCGGATATCATTTACACGTAGCAACGCTATCTCCCATATTGGTATTCATGTCAGATTCATTTCATAAAGGGTAAAGAGCAAGTGCTAATTCTTTTGAGTTACTGGGAAAACATAACCGTTGTTTATCCGACATCTCAAGGAAATCTACCTGGGACCCATTCATTCCAACACTGTGAGTAGTTAATCGCCATATATCGCCAGAGTAAAGCAAAGTGGCTTTTTTATTGTTCCTTTTAACATAAGTTGCAAAGTAATCTTTAAATGGAAATCAGAACCGCAAACACATGGAATCAGTTTTATTTATCAGATACGTTATATTTAGTTAACGTTCTGCAAACCAACTTTGCTATTGAATTCGACGAACAAAGTTAATATTTATTTTATAAATAGATAATGGCACATTCACTTAAGTGCGGAAATACAGTAAACATTAATTACCAAGATCTCTCGAGGATAACTCCTGAAATCAAATCATTTGAAAAACGAAATAACTGTTCAATGTGATGGAAATATTAGGGCACATAGTGTAGCATAAATGCCATATCCATGAATATATACTGGAAGTTCAATAAAGTCTATGGTTACCTGGGTGTAAAGGCAATTTTTAAAACTTCGTGGCATTATAAGCTCTAATATGGGCCCACTACAAGGCTTACGTTATGCAAACCAACTTTGCTATTGAATTCGACAAACTTAATATTAATTTTACAAATAGATAATGACACAATCACTTAAGCGCGGAAATACAGTAAACATTAATTACCAAGATCTCTCGAGGATAACTCCAGAAAGCAAATCATTTGAAAAACGAAATAACTCTTCAATGTGATTTAAATATTAAGGCACATAGTGTAGCATAAATGCCATATTCATGAATATATACTGGAAGTTTAAAAAAAGTCTATGGTTACCTTGGTGTAAAGGTAATTTTGCTTTTAAAACTTCGTGGCATTATAAACTCTAATATGGAACTAACTCGATTTCTTCATGGCGCAGTCCAAACATACATTTCAAGAGAAAATACAATTATTATGAATGCAATGTAAATCTAGAAAAAAAATCAAACCCGCACAAACAACGCGTTAATATAATAACAAAATAATTACCTTTTTAGAGAGTTCTGGGCCATTTTCCATTGCGTACATGATAGCTTCCGATATTTTCGTATCCAAGACACTGAGCACTTCTTCAATATTATATGAAGCTACAAGACCGGATGTCATTCTCTCAAGACCACTCACATAATCACTCCAAGGCTGGTCGAGTTCTGCCACGTGAGCAAGGCAGCCTCGGACCACATTAAGACAATACCCACTACAAGGCTTCACTCGGGCATATCCCGAACACTGAGAACAATACACTAACTTTGTTAGACCATTATTGCATTCTGGTCGGAATATCATATGATCAGTTACACTGATTACTTCTACTCCAACTTGCAAGGCATCTAGCAAAGTCCTGGCCACGCCAAACGATCTGGTTATATGTAAAGACACACGGTCGGCAATGTCTCCGAAAGGCTTGATTTCTTGTTGCGTTTCGCGAAGACACTCTTTGTAGTCTTCGCTAAAGTCTTTGAGTTTGGGGTTGATGGAATGGTGGTAAACAAGAGGAAACAAAGAATCGAAAAATGCGGCGACTCGAGACTCAAGTTCGATCTGGTCTCCCGCGATGTAGGAGGCTAGGTCGGAGTACAGATGTAAAACAGGTCTTCTGGCTACGCTGTCCATTTTTTTATAAACTTCAGAGAAGAGAACACTGGTGTTATTCTGAGATACAAGGATCATTTCTTGAAAATTTTCTGTAAGAAAAAAAAAATGCATATTTATTTAACAGGTAAAAAAGAAATTTTAAACAAATTTTCGATGTTAAAAATCCCAATTTCATACAAATTCACACAGACGTATACACATGAAAAACGGAAGCTGTATCATAGTATACTATACAAAGAAAAAATAATACAATAGACAAATACAAATTAAGATCATATATAAGTGACTATTTTAGGGAAAAAAAATTATTTTTGCAACCTCATATAGAACCAAAAGTTAAATAAGGCAGGGAAAACACGCGGAATTGCACATATTAACAAAGATGACCTTAACGGCTGTGTCCAGATGACTCAGTGGGCATTTGAAATGTATGACCTACGAATCTGGCCGAAAGGTATTCCAGACTTGTTCCAAGTGTCACCTACTGTCGGCTTCCCCTAAACATATCTTCGATTGTTTGGGGTTAGTTTTGAAAGATGTCCATGCGAGTCCACTCCTGGTGCTGGACTTTGCTAGGGTTAATGGTTTCATGGATCTAGCTGCCGCTAGATCCTGAAGGATTGGACACACACACACACACAAAGATGACCATAACAATAAGACTGGGTTGTTAATTTGTGTTGTCTCCTAATTAGTAGTAAAGTTGACCGCCTTTGTAGAGCTTCCATTATAAAATGATCAACAAAACCTACGACACTGTATAAAGCAAGTTCTTAAAAGGGAAGTGCCTCCATCTTTTTCACTATTCCTTAAAGGCTATTTTGATCAAATCAACTATTTTTTTATAGTACCCATTTAGATTCTGAATTAAGAACGTTTCTTATATTCCACTACGAAGTGGGGTAAAATTTAAAAACAGTAATACATATATATTTTTGAACAAGTTCAGTACAAAATGTCTCTGCTAAGATTTGAGAACGTTAGGAAGTTACTCCAGCAGAAAATTAGAAGCAAAAATACAGGGTAAAGTGAAAATAATAACTATTCAGACAATGAACAAACAATAAACAGGATTAAACATAATATTAGTATAGTGGGCGCTTCGCGTAATAGTTAACACAAACTCATTAGCATATAGAAAGCGTTAAATTATGTAATATACTGTATTTAAAAAAGACAATACAGGAAGTAAAGAATAAACAAATGGATTCCAGTAGCTTATACCTGTTGCAGAAGCAAAATATAGCGCTTATTAATCACATTTAGATATATCAGTGTTTCTTGGCAAATGGTCATATAGTCTAAAATAAATTGTTTTCTTTCGACGTGAAATGATGCCAGATAGTTACAGACATTTCTTTTGAAGTGAAATTCGACTAAACGACTAAAGACGAGAACAGATCCCTTAGCTTGATGATGGGCTTTCTTCCAGACCGAACCATTCGGGACCACTAGATGGGATTCCCTTAATGGGCATAAAAAATATGAGCACAATACAAACTCCTTCGAGATACTTTCTCTTTAACAGGAGCAAAGTAAACCCCTCCCCACATGTGATACAATCCATTAAAGCAACTGAACCCCATTTCTGGCTCTTTTTAAGAGAAACAAGAAAGCTGCTGAAGTACCTCTTCGGCAATTGTTAAAAAGAATGTAAAAAATGTGTATATATACATATTGGCAGATTACATACCAAATCCTTACACAAATACGACAAATCTCCGCATCATTTAGGTTACTTAAACTACCTTTTTAAAACACAATAAGCGAACGGAACGTGTAGAGTTCTAGAATATTAGCTGACATACTGACCATTTCCATAAAGCGGGGAGGAGAAGGATCATGCAATCTAATCCTAATTAATTATGCAAATATGAGGGACAGCGAAGAGTTTGGGATCATTCCCATTTTTTTTCCCTTGTAGTTTGAGTCTGTGTTCCTAATAGATTGAAAGGATTACAATACCCCATCAAACTAATGTTATGGCTTAACGATTTCTTTCTCACCTTAAGAACAAGGAGGAAACATTGTTTACCTAATACTTAGGAGGATTTCTTTTTTGGTGGGGCTTTAAATAATACCCCCATTTTCATTGTTTTTAGTCTAATTAAAACATAGCGTGCATTATCCTGATAAAACTCTTTATTGAAGCCAAGTTCTGCTAGGTAATTAAATTGCAGTGTGTGAATTGAGAAAATAAATTTTCTTGACCGAGAATTTGTCAAGAGGATAGTGGTTAAAAAACAATTCCTACAGTCACGTAATTAGCAGAGGACAATTTAATTGTAAATAAAGAATTGTGTTTTCTTTAAATAAGTATCATTTCCTATCTCGCCCTATTTTTTTTATCACTTTATAAATCTCTACTAAGATACTTATTTTAGTCGACTGTTTGGTCATGATTATTAAAAGCTAACGCAATCACTAATGCCTTATAAATTGGTTATTTAAAAGATAAATTTGTAGAATAAAAGTAAAAGACATGATTGTTATGAGTAGGGAAGAACCTAAAAGAGATATACAGCCCATTTATTATTTTCAAACTATATAGCAGAAGCTGTATTTAAGACATAATAATAGTTATATATTTGTTCCTTTGAGCTGGATTACTTGGATGAAAACGATGATAGTGAGGTTTGGCTGTAGAGGTAAAAGTGGGAATATTACAAAGGTCCATAATACCAATAAAAGCCGGGGGGGGGAGAGATTTCCTGAATCATTGATATCATTAAGTTGACACGGGGTAACCCCTCAAACGTACGAATGGTCGAGAAGTCCTCGAAATATTGCTCACTCAGCAACTAACACACAAAGAACTCTTCCCAGGCCTCGAATAAATTGTTATCTTCTCATTTTGGTACGCGGGGAGACGAGATATATTGCTCTAAAAAGAATTCGATTCTGAAACCTGGTAAATCTAACGGGAAAAACACAAGGGTAAAAAAAAAGGTTAAAACTACAGCTGCAGGCCAATCGTATTAACAGCAGGCAGAGAACGAACCTCTCGGCACGGTATTTTTTTTTTTAAATAAAAGGGTATACGCTCTACCCATTTGAAACACTTTTTTTCTTTGTGTCAGGAACTACCTTTTTGGGAGATCGATCGAGGCAGGTGGCGCGAATGAGATAGATTTCCGATACGCATTCTTATTTTTATTTTCTCCTAAAAAGTCCAAAAAGGCAATGGACATTGCACATCAGATATTAAATAACAACAATTTATACAGATCAAAGAAGTGTTATTATTGGGCTTGTTATAGCCGAAAAGTGGAAGAAACCTTAAACATCAAGGGACTCAATTGAACGATCTGGTGGATTATTTGTTGATGAAACGAAAATCCACGAATCTAGAAAGTGGCATGCAAAATAAATTATCGATAACGATGTCACAGAAAATCTATGAAATTAATTAGTGAAGTCTTGAGTGAGTTTGACGAACCATTATATATAAAATGCTACGAAACAAGGTCTCTAATTCTCTAGCTACTAAAGCAATATCAATTTGTCTGCAGCAGATTTAAATTCAAACGATATTTTGTTTCAAGTAATTCCTAAAACATATACAGAAATGTTATTTACTGTTATTGTCATCGAAAGCTCTCCATTTCCTAGTATGAGTGTTTGAATACTTCTCAGAAAACATTTTTCAGCGTTACAGAGTAGACTTTTGCAAAAATCCCAATTTTAAGTACATCCGAGTTTTAAATTACTAAATATATCAAACACCCAATTTTTGGCCAATTTTTCTATGAATAAAAATGGTGGACAATTTAAAATCATCTAAACACTTGTCTCATTATACTATTTTGTGTAAATGCTTTAAAGTCAGTATCGAAAGACTGTTATAGACTCCTTTATACATATGTGTTCTTTCAATAACAAAGGTTAAGAATCTGTACAAAGGGTTAAAAACTTTGTAATTATTGTAACTTCATTGGATAATTTTTTTTTTTAAATCGGGCAAAAATACGTATTACTTAAATCGAAGTTTTATATAAGAAAGACAAAGCAATATAGTTAAAGATAAACGACAGATCTACTTATTAAATGTCATGGAAAGCCAATGGCAAATACTTCACCCATCTGAATCGTAGCATTTAAGGAAAATTAACGGATGTTCTTTTCCGATTGCCCACTAACTCTCCCTCCTCCGATTTATATATATATATTTTTTCCCCTTGCGAAGTACTTTCTTTTGCAGATCGATACCCCCGTGGAAGCAGGTGGCGCGAATGAGCGATGGATTTCCGATGCCCGTCTCTCTTCAGAAGAAATTGGTGAACCTCACTAACTCGGAGGCACGCACGTTAAGTAATCGAGGAGTAATCACAGAACTAAAGTCGTTACCGTCTGGAAAGCGTGAAAAACAGACAGCGCATTATAATATGCATCAGGTAGAAAAACTGACGCTTGTGTTTATGTTCCAGGAGGCGATAAATGAGGACTGCCAAAAAGAACGCCTGAGAGATACGAGAACAATTTTCTCCTGCTGAAGTAAATAAAATTCTACAACTAGAGTGAGAGGGGGGGGGAGAGGACTAGGAAGTTCGACTGGGTAAGTAGTAATACACAGCTAGTCAAGACATGACCTCTTATTATTCACAGAAAGTAATTATGGGTTGGCTTCTATTTTCATCATTAGACCCAAGAAAGAAGAACATGGCTGTACTATGAACAATTCTGGAATCTATTGCCTGTAGCAGGTCAGCTCATGTACGGAATGATATCTTAGGCAGATGAATAACTTGGTCATTAAGTTTGAAACTGATTTCCTAATTGCAGATAAGAAGCAACAAGTGTTGTGCGTTTTGGGGTTCGGTTTAGAGCGCTACGTTCTACTTTTTTTTTTGCAATAAGAGGGCTCATGAGAGTGAGACCTATTGCTAACCGATTCAGAATCGATCCTACCGAATTGGCCTTCGAACGGGTGGGTGACTTTCAGGGAAGCTATGATAGGCTAGTAACATCTTAATTTCGCGGTTATAAGATGGAAAAGTGACAGACAAAGAAAATTTCAATAAAAGATTGTTATTCCATTAGTGAATTGAAGAAATGGTCATATACTAAAGCTATAGAATTTTACTTGTGAAAAAGGTAAAGTGAGAGAACGCAAGAGGAGTGAAGAATAACTACTTAGTAAACAAGTCATCTAAAAGTTGACATTCTGTGTGTATAATTACAAGATGTGGATAGCTTAAATGTATTTGTCCCCTAGGAGCGATGTAACCTCACATTGTGTCTCTTCCTCCTAAACTGTTAGTGCACTTGGTTGCATGGAGCATCCTGGCAAGAGGTCCTCTTATGGGAGACAGACTGAGCAAAATACAGGATAATTTTTAAACAGAAAATTAAATTGCTTTAAAAGCGAGTGAAAATTAAAGTACGATGAGGGCGTTCTTCTTTTGGGAGATAGCTAGCCTTAAATACAGATTTCTTTTCAAAACGGTTTTAAAAATTACCACAAATTTCTTTACATTGCAGAAGGTCGTCAGATTTACTGAAGAGTTAGAATCTTGCAACTTTCGTAGATTGGAATTATTAGAGCAAATATACTGGCATCTCACTTTAGAAACATATATAACATAACTGTAACTCACTGCTGCTCAGACATTATCTTACTTTACTTGCAATACAAGGTGGGAATGGTCAAAACATAGTAGAGATAGAATAGGGAAAATGGCAAAGTAAAAACAAACTGCGCAGAAATTTCAATATTTCGCATAAAGATACGCATAAGCATTTAAACATGCATTAGTGTAAGAGAAACGTAACGAAATGTAGTTCTACGCATACATTTGGAGCAAAATAATTCTATCATCCTACAAGGCATTAAACTCATGACATTCGAATGATGGCTGTGAGTCGAGAATAACTCATTTTACTCTCGGCATTCAATCTTTCCTGCGGCTTCCTCTAATTCAAAGGCAGAAGGCCTGCCTTCAGCAATCATTTTATACCATAAATTTTGCACATTCCAATCTTTCTTTTAATATTTCAAAATCGCAGTTGAAGATGCTACTTTATTTTGAATTGGATTTAGAAAACTAATCATCAATCTCGGGGAAAGCTTTCGGCTTAATACGAGATGAATATCGGCAGAAATTTTCGGAGCTATTTAAAATATTGCAGGGAGAGATTTACTTTTTTACTTTTTTTTTTCTTAGAAAAGCGGACAAATATCTTTACAGGCTAGGAAATGGATAAATATTGATTTAAAAAAAAATGGGGTTGAAGGCTGTATTGACAGTTACCAAAAACATTTACTTGGTACATAAATTGAATGTTTATAAAATATCATTTCAAAGATGCATATTTAGCTTAGATTATTATGCGAAACGCATCTGACGAAAACAGAAAATTTCAGCAAAGTTAAACAATACGCACTATTTTTTTTTTTTTTAAATTTTAGTATAATTTATGCGTCAGCATCTTATATTAACGTATATGGGAGGAAATGCGATTTCTTGTCGAGTTCAGTGCGGATTCCATGCATATTTTGTACATACATTTATTTCCGATATAATTGTAAATATATCTCCAATTTGTAAAAAATAATACTTATAAATTTCGTAATATCGAAAAATCCAAATATCGTTTGCTGGTGACTAATTATCATTTTAGAGAACTGTTGTGGATGGTTTAAAATTTTGCTCGCAATTTTAAATATTTGACGGAAGTCTTAATAAAAAATTATACATTTTATCAATACATTTTTATTATATTTTAAATAATTTTGAAACAATTATTTTAAAATTCTTCTTGTAAATATGTATTATTCTACAGCAATTGAGACGTGTTAGGTTTTATTTTCCTTAGATTAAAAATGGATTCATGCATTTAGTATGATGTAAATATGGAGGAGTTCTTTATAAGGTGTATAAAACCTGTATCTGACCTTATGAGTGGCCAAGGTTAATATGTAGATTGTAGGTATGAAATGCAACATAATATACAATACAATATTAAAGATACATTGAATATCTGAGTGGTTTAGTTTGTAAACGCGAAATGCATAATTTTCGATTAATATAAGCCTTTTGGACACACATTGTAATGAAGGAAGTTTAACACGTTGACTGCCAGACGCATTTTCGATGGTTTGCCCAAGGCGCCGAGGTGAACTTTTCATTATGCGATGCGTATTATGCTGAAATATTATTTGCAGCAGATAAAATGACTTATAAAATCATGCTTGAAGCAGTCACTGGTGACCCCCATGGCAGTCAACGTGTTAAACCCGTAATCAATTAAGGTGTATACTGGATATGATTATAGCTATAGATTATTTTTTTAATTAGGTGTTTGTGTGTTTATGTATAATATACATAATTATACAGAACCCAGTTGCCAAAGCTTAAATGCAACTCTATTCGGGTTCCGTAAAATCCCAGGAAATGTATAAAAAAAGTACACATAGTTAAAACACTAGACATCAGATAGGGCTTAGATTCTCAGTACCTCGTTTATTATGGGTAAAAGTACAATGGATTACAAAAGAGTAATTAGAAACAAAATTTAAAAGTATTGCTTAAGTTGATTACACTAAAGTAGTTAAGGGTTGAACGAAAACTTCCAGCATAACACTAAAAAGTTCTGACCCATACAGCTACCGCAAGAAATGTCACTCCGGAGCGTTTCATCGATGTGAATGAAATTTTTGCACTTGAACACTTAATCAATAGTTTCACACTAGTCAACAACAGATAGCTTAGAATCACAGTGTCTCGTTTACTATGCGTAAAATTGCAATGAGTTACAAAAGTGTAATTGGAAATAAAATTTAAAAGTACTGCTTCAGTTGATTTTCTTAAAGTAGTTAAAGGTTAAACGAAAACATCCTGTGTAACACTAAAATGGTCTGACCCATTACAGCTATCGCAAGAAATGTTACTCCGGAGTGTTTCATCGATGTGAATGAAATTTTTGACACTTGAACTCTTAATCAATAGTTTCACACTAAACAACAGATAGCTTAGAACACAGCATCTCGTTTATAATGCTCCGTAAAAGTACAATGAGTTACAAAAGTGTAATTGGTAAAAAAATTTAAAAGTATTGCTTCAGTTGATTTCACTAAAGTAGAACGAAAACTTCCAGCGTAACACTAAAATGTTCTGACCGATATAGCTACCGCAAGAAATGTTACTCCGGAGCGTTTCATCGATGTGAATGAAATTTTTGACACTTGAACACTTAATCAATAGTTTCTCTTTCCCGGGTGACCACATATGGGGAAAAAAAATACCATCTATCATCTCATTCGAGATAGAGACCGTCCATTTTTCTTTTCTCCTAACCAACTTTAATTTATTCCCAGAAATCCGCTGAGTCAGAAGCTGGCTGCATTTTAAATTGGATTTTCAAGAATAACAATCAATCTCAACAATCGCTTTCAAACAATATAAAGAAATTTCCATTCGTATTAAATTTCGCGATTCGTTGATTATTTCTAGCAAATATGAAATTTGGGGCAATTTAGGAGTGAAAATTATTTTCGCGAGATGCGCAAGAGGTTTTGTATAATAAATATATTCGATTTATTCAACGAATTTTAGTACTAAATTCACATTAAATAAAATTTCCATATTAATCTCGAGAAAATGCTTTTTTATGATTATGGATAATATGTCAGCTGCATGCACCGTATCCATTCACCGATTATATCCTTCATTCTTTGAAGTATCGGTTATATTAGACTGCTTTAGGGTATTCGCACCTTCAAACGTCAAAGAAATAAAATTTTAATTTACGGATCAGAATAAGATTTTCAAAATATGAATTCTGAAAAAAAAAAAATCGAAAGAAGGTATGATGATATAATAACGTCATTATACCGTCTCATAAATGTAGAGAACTACCATAAAATGATTTCCGTTTCATTTGATATCTCGTCGATTACATTGTTAGATTTTGAAATTTTTATTTCTAACAAATAACTTAACGGATTAATGATTCTCAAAGAGAAACATTTCACTTCACTCGTAAAATAAAACATTTTGAAGAATGTTTTCATCTTTTTAAGAACGCCAAGAGCCTTGAGGATTATTACGAAATTAAAAATCACAATTAAAATAAAAGAAATAAGTGGTAGAATCAATACGAGGAAGGGAAAAAAATCAATAGTAGAAAAGAGAAATACCGTAATTAACCTTTGCTTCTTGGGTTACATTGCAGGAAATAAATAAAAAAAAAGGTTTGTTAGTAAATTCTTAAGGATATTGGAGCAGTTTTTCGAAAATTCTATTTTTTAAAATTAAATAATTAATTTCTACTTAAAACGACCTTGGTGACAAAACTAAGGAACATAAAAACCTTTTTTTTTAGCGAAATATAACATTATGTTAATACAACACATAGGTTTATTTAAGAATGATTTAAAATTAACAACGTGCATGACAGTTTATGCCGAATAAAAGTACTGATTGGATTCATACAGATTTTGTACCTTGGAATAGGTTTGAAGAGCTACGGTTTTGCTACACTAGGGCTAAAAAAGACTGAGACCTACTGCTTAAAGCCGAACTATTATCTCAGCAGTGTCCTTCCTATCTACGAATTCCGGTACCGCAGAGCAGTGCCCTACTCATTCGACCATAATTCGGCTTAAAACTGGAATGTTGGTAGCTATGAATTAGTAAGAAGATACTCGTATGAGTTGCATATTATTTGCTGTTAAAATGTCAAATACAGAATATTTTGTTCATTTAATTGCAAACATACATAAAAAATTCTATTTTGAAATGATGTGAGTATTGGAATGTAAATCCGAATCATGTACATTCTTGTCAACAACGAGATTTAATTCTCGGACAATGCTACCAAAAAGCAGCACCTTACCTGTTTTGCTATTACATTACACTATTTTAAAGAGATTAGATTACAAAAGAAAAATAATCTTCTATGCGAAATAAGGTTTCGTCTGGAATGCTACAGTCCACTATTTTGCTCACTAATGCTAATAAGACCGAGAGCTACTGCTTAAAATCGATGGAGAACGGCTACGAACAACTATACCAGCAGTGGAATTCGAATCCACGAACTGCAATACCGAAGACCACTGATTTGATACGTCATCGATACGCTTAAAATTGTAATGCTGATATATATATATTAGAAAATACATGCATGAGTTGCATATTTTTACTACTAAAAGTTAAATATAGAACTTTCCATCAAGTGTATCATTACGGAATACTTAAAATACGTAAAATTTCTATTTTGACATGACGTGATTATTGCAATGTCAAAGCTGATTACAAAAGCATATGAATATCCATACCAGCAGTGAAATTTTAATAAATGGACACTGCTAGCAAAAGGGAGTACCGTACGTGTTTAGCTATTATTAAGCTATTCTTTGGAAGCGAAGAAAAAGAGTATTCTATGCAAACGTGATTGCATGCCAATATTAGTACACATCAAACACTCTCCTTGATGTTTTAAAATCCAATTTTAATATTTAATATCACGTATTCATGATTTTGTATTTTTATAATTTAATAAATGGACACTGCTACCTAAAAGGAGCACCCTACGTGTTTAGCCATTAAGCTATTTTTCGGAAGAAGAGAAAAAGAATCTATGCAAACGTGATTGCATGCCAATATTAGTACACATCACTCTCCTTGATGTTCTCAAATCCGATTTTAATATTTAATATCACTTTTCCTACTTTTGTATTTTTATAATTTTAATTAATGGACACTGCTACCAAAAAGGAGCACCCTACTTGTTTAGCTATTAAGCTATTCTTTGGAAGAAGAGATAAAGAATCTATGCAAACGTGATTGCATGCCAATATTAGTACACATCAAACACTCTCCTTGATGTCTTCAAAACCCGATTTTAATATTTAATCACTTATTCATACTTTTGTAATTTTATAATTTTAATAAATGGACACTTCTACCAAAAAGGAGCACCCTACGTGTTTAGCTATTAAGCTATTCTTTGGAAGAAGAGAAAAAGAATCTATGCAAACGTGATTGCATGCCAATATTAGTACACATCAAACACTCTCCTTGATGTCTTAAAACCCGATTTTAATATTTAATCACTTATTAATACTTTTGTATTTTTATAATTTTAATAAATGGACACTTCTACCCAAAAGGAGCACCCTACGTGTTTAGCTATTAAGCTATTCTTTGGAAGGAGAGAAAAAGAATCTATGCAAACGTGATTGCATGCCAATATTAGTACACATCAAACACTGTCCTTGATGTTTTGAAATCTGATTTTAATATTTAATATCACTTATTCATACTTTTGTATTTTTATAATTTTAATAAATGGACACTTCTACCAAAAAGGAGCACCCTACGTGTTTAGCTATTAAGCTATTCTTTGGAAGAAGAGAAAAAGAATCTATGCAAACGTGATTGCATGCCAATATTAGTACACATCACTCTCCTTGATGTTTTGAAATCCGATTTTAATATTTAATATCACTTATTCATACTTTTGTATTTTTATAATTTTAATAAATGGACACATCTACCCAAAAGGAGCACCCTACGTGTTTAGCTATTAAGCTATTCTTTGGAAGAAGAGAAAAAGAATCTATGCAAACGTGATTGCATGCCAATATTAGTACACATCAAACACTGTCCTTGATGTTTTGAAATCCGATTTTAATATTTAATATCACTTATTCATACTTTTGTATTTTTATAATTTTAATAAATGGACACTGCTACCTAAAAGGAGCACCCTACGTGTTTAGCTATTAAGCTATTCTTTGGAAGAAGAGAAAAAGAATCTATGCAAACGTGATTGCATGCCAATATTAGTACACATCAAACACTGTCCTTGATGTTTTGAAATCTGATTTTAATATTTAATATCACTTATTCATGCTTCTGTATTTTTATAATTTTAATAAATGGACACATCTACCCAAAAGGAGCACCCTACGTGTTTAGCTATTAAGCTATTCTTTGGAAGAAGAGAAAAAGAATCTATGCAAACGTGATTGCATGCCAATATTAGTACACATCAAACACTCTCCTTGATGTTTTGAAATCAGATTTTAATATTTAATATCACTTATTCATGCTTCTGTATTTTTATAATTTTAATAAATGGACACTGCTACCTAAAAGGAGCAATCTACGTGTTTAGCCATTAAGCTATTCTTTGGAAGAAGAGAAAAAGAATCTATGCAAACGTGATTGCATGCCAATATTAGTACACATCACTCTCCTTGATGTTTTGAAATCAGATTTTAATATTTAATATCACTTATTCATACTTTTGTATTTTTATAATTTAATAAATGGACACTGCTACCAAAACGGAGCACCCTACGTGTTTAGCTATTAAGCTATTCTTTGGAAGAAGAGAAAATATTGGACACTGCTACCAAATGCCTAATAGTCTATGCAAACCAAATAGTCTATGCTACAAATAGTCTATGCAAACGTGATTGCATGCCAATATTAGTACACATAAAACACTCTCCTTGATGTTTTAAAATCCAATTTTAATATTTAATACCACGTATTCACACTTTTGTATTTTAATAATTTTAATAAATGGTCAATTCTACCAAAAAGGAGCACCCTACGTGTTTAGCTATTCTTTGGAAGAAGAGAAAAAGAATCTATGCAAACGTGATTGCAGGCCAATATTAGTACACAACAAACACTCGCCTTGATGTTTTGAAATCCGATTTTAATATTTAATATCACTTATTCATACTTTTGTATTTTTATAATTTTAATAAATGGACACTACTACCCAAAAGGAGCACCCTACGTGTTTAGCTATTAAGCTATTCTTTGGAAGAGGAGAAAAAGAATCTATGCAAACGTGATTGCATGCCAATATTAGTACACATCAAACACTCTCCTTGATGTTTTGAAATCAGATTTTAATATTTAATATCACTTATTCACACTTTTGTATTTTTATAATTTTAATAAATGGACACTTCTACCAAAAAGGAGCATCCTACGTGTTTAGCCATTAAGCTATCCTTTGGAAGAAGAGAAAAAGAATCTATGCAAACGTGATTGCATGCCAATGTTAGTACACATTAAACACTCTCCTTGATGTTTTGAAATCCGATTTTAATATTTAATATCACTTATTCACACTTTTGTATTTTTATAATTTTAATAAATGGACACTGCTACCTAAAAGGAGCACCCTACGTGTTTAGCTATTAAGCTATTCTTTGGAAAAAGAGAAAAAGTATGCAAACGTGATTGCATGCCAATATTAGTACACATCAAACACTCTCCTTGATGTTTTGAAATCATATTTTAATATTTAATAGCACTTATTCATACTTTTGTATTTTTATAATTTTAATAAATGGACACTGCTACCAAAAAGGAGCACCCTACGTGTTTAGCTATTAAGCTATTCTTTGGAAGAAGAGAAAAAGAATCTATGCAAACGTGATTGCAGGCCAATATTAGTACACATCAAACACTCTCCTTGATGTTTCAAAATCCGATTTTAATATTTAATATCACTTATTCATGCTTTTGTATTAAGGTCTCCTTCCTTCTTACCGCAATGATTCTCCCTCCTCCACCCAAGTACAAGAAATACCATTCTCCGTAATTGATTGAATCCCAGATACTCGTCTTAAAATCCGCCCTTCTTATTTATTTCCTTTCTTTTCCTTTAATTTTCATTGGTAAACTTCCAGATATAGATTCCGATATGGAATTACAGTTTTCTTTTTTTTAAAAAAAGGGAGTAATCTCAACGGAATGGAAGTGACACAAAGGAATGAGAAGATAGGATGATAAATGCGACGATGGCTCTGGGGTTTCCTCCCTTTTTTTTATTCTTTATAAAAGAGAAAAAAAGAAAGTATAAGGGAATTATTTAAAAAAAAAAAGTTGCATCATTTTCAGACATCTGTGATAGATTTTGTATTAAAACACAATTCATAATTTTAAAACGTTTGTTGAGGATTTAACAAAAGGAAAAAAGGGGGGGAATTGATACCAGCAACATTACTTGTGGGATTTTGCATTAAAGGAGTGGAGAGTAAAAAATGTAGAATGAGAGACGGGATACCGGAAAGACAAGTTAAAAAAATCTACAATATATATATTATTACTGGGGAGACACATTATTAAAAAGAGCTTCCCGCAAATCTCCAGCAATATTTTTTCAGGTATATTCGATACGGCGGAAGCTGAATTTGTACAAGTGGTCTGTTGTTATTAAATAAATGCTTCTTCCTGCTAGGATAAATAACTTTCGAGGACGACGGAAGGAACGTGACAGTTAGTGAAGTCTTTCAAGTCGATATAAACATGAGTAATTTTGGGCTTCCGAAGAGCTTTAGAAAAGATTATTATCCTCAGTCAGCAATATAAGATGTGAGGGAAAATTACTATTATCGTCAGTGATCTATTAATTTAATGGAAGGAAAGGTTTAAATAAACTTGAAAAATAAACAGAAGACGCAATAATTTCTTAAATAATTAAAGTAATATTTACATAGCTGCCAACTTGTACAATTTTTCCGCATGATATACACAGATTTTACAGAGGATTGTATGGATGATTTTAAAAATGCACGAATTTTAGTAAAGTTAAAAATCATGAAGATACACTTTCAGGTTATGGACTAAGAGATTTTCTTATTATCACAAGTAATAAAAAAATGTTAATTATGAACAATATTTAATAAAGTATTTTTGAAAACGAATAATTAGCAACTTCATCAATTCAAAAATGGGAATTCTGAAATATAATGCAAGGAGTGCCTTTCAGGTTATTATTAATTTGATAAGTAGTTTTTTCTGAGAATTAGGAACAGCTATTCTTCCATTTGTAAGATGAACTTCTTTTGCATCATTAGCATCATGAAGTAAGATAGCATGTATGTGTGTGTGTGTATAAATAATATGAGTGTGTGTATATTTACGTTTCTGTGAGAGTATATAAGTATATAAGTTTTAAGAGTTCTAGTATTGTCATTGTATTTAGAAGTACACTGCACACGTGTGAGTATACTCCTGACAAGTTAAAATTGAATACCAGTAAAATTTTACTAATTTAAAATTGAATTGTTTGGAGCACTATGGTCTACTACAACATATGTGTTTTGCAGCATGAGGATGGATAAGACCGGGACCTACTGCTTAAACCCGATTCGGAACGGCTACGAGCAACCATCCTTGTAGATGGATTCGAACCCATAAACTCCGGTATCGAAGAGCAACATTCTATAAGCATTTCAATTGTATTAAACAGTCTCTTATTTTAATAAACGAATCTACACTTCTGTTTAAGCGAAGAAATGATTCTTCTAAGTAACAGATTCATTTCGGGGGAGGGAGGGGGGAAGTACATTCGAAATATTTTAGTATGGTGCTGAAAAAATTTTAATACAGTAGAACCTCAATTAACCGAAACTCTCCGTTAACCGAAGTCGGTTTCTTCTTCACTTTTTTTTTCACTTTCTATTATCATCCAAAATTTTTCAAGATCAAAAACATGCATTTTTAAAGTTTTCTTTTTTTCCCACATTTCTTCTGTATGCAAGCCGTCCTTTCCAAACTACGAGTGCAGATAAATATTTTGGAATACCCTTTTTTCCTTCTAGCAAGCACAATTCTTGGTATGAGTGTACTCTTCCCCACTTTCAAACATCCCTGTTCTAAACAAAAACACACACCATTTCGAAATTTGGAAGGTCATACTGCCGAGTCTCAGAGCAATCGGATGTTATTGCACCAATGACATTACTACATACTAAACTAGATGGTTATTGATGAATTCTCGATTATCCGAAGTAGGTTTGGTCCCAATTACTTCGGATAATCGAGATTCTACTGTATATAGTGAAACCCTAACTATAATGTTACTGTTGAACCTGTGGCTACATTGCACTCACCAAATACGGAATTATAATTTCAGTAATGGCAACACTATATACCAGTGTGTTCAGTTAGTCCTACTGAGAGACTGAGTCAGTGTGTGCATCGTTCATCCAGACATTCGTGTGCTTAGCTTATCACCTTTAATAAAGGTTTTTGTTATGCTTATTTAACCACTTGCGCTACAAAGACGTGCCAGGCACGTCGAGATGCTTTTGTTATAGAACCGAAAGCGACGTGTATACCACGTCGATAGTCATTTCGCGCAGAAACAAATGCGACGTGAATACCATGTCGATAGTCACTTCGCGCAGAAACAAATGCGACTTGTGCGTGGTACCTCGGCTAATCGTAAGAGTTCAGCCGTTCATTCTTCCAGCTACAGTTCTACAGTGAATAACATCGCGTGCTGTCTTGAGAATATACCAGAGTTGATACGGTATGTTGTATGAATTTTTTTACACGAGAATTCCTTTAGTTTTTGAGATATCTTACTATAATGCTGAAAAATTCAATGAAGTATTTTTTGAAGTATTTTTTAAAGTTATGTCGCGGAGCTCGGCGCGGCCACCGGCAGTTAAATCGTAGCGCAAGTGGTTAATCGAATTTACTTAACAATCAACACGCACACGTGTACACGACAAATAAAAGAAAAGTATCGTTATAAGCGTTTTGATCATTTGCGCATGCAATATTTCTGAACACAGTGTGCATATATCTCGAATTCTACTATGAAATTCAATTTATTTTTCATTAAATAATTTGTAAATGAATAGTAATAAAAATAATTTGTAGTTTGTAAATAAAATGTATGTACGAATATTTAAACGAAATTGCCAATCTCTTGGTAATTTAGCATTAAGTAAATAAGGAATGGTGACAACAAAGAAAATATTTTTATAGACAGTTTTATATTTATGCACAATATTGGTAAATGTATACATTAACACTATACATAATAAATATAAATATACATACATGCGTTCAAGAATTTATTATTAACACATCGTGTGCGGGACACGTACTAATACATTTTCTGACGATTGATACTTGAGCGCGGGTCACGTACTAGTACGGGTTAGTGTAACAACATGGTTTGGTTTGTGGGTGCAAAAATAACGGTGTATACAGGTAAACGAAGTCGAATGTTCTTGTCTACTACATAGGTTCTGGAAAAATTTAGATAAAAAAAACTAGTACGTCATCAGTCGAAGCGGAACCACAGAACAGTAAGGTTGATTAAAAAAATCAATTTAGATTTAAAATTAACTTTTTATTTGTCCTTGCGAAAATGATATATATATATATATATATATATATATATATATATATATATATATATATATATATTTGTTTATATATTTCAATACAAAATACGAAAAGTTGGTTAAAAAATTAAATAATTTTCAAACTATTGAGATTTAACTGAATAACTAAATTTACGCGTGAAACGCCCGCTCCCGGTATAATTCCGCTGCGAAATGTACCCGCACACAATATGTTAATTTCATCTCATAATAGATCACTAATAACGGAACGACCAAACACAATACCAAATCCGGAAATTTTTTCATGTTCTTATAAACTCTTGCTATTAGAGAAGCATATTCACATTCCGAATTATTACGGAAACCTACTTGATCCTAAATGCAGTTTCCTCTCAGTAATAGAATAAAGCCTCGTTTTTACCTTTGGTTGCGCCTGTGGGTAAGCAAGAAATAAAAAAGAACCTCTCTGGCCGCCCGCCCCAAGTTTCATTCTGAAAGCGAATGCTTTTCTTAGAATGCATCCTCTTTATGAATGGGAGAAAAGAATGCTCGCCAAACACTAAATGCGGGAGGTCTGTTCGAATAATGAACACGTACAAATGCAGACAATTCGGAGGAAAAATTCGTCCCGTAAGCAGAACTTGCATTTATATTCGGCGGGCGGCGCTAAACAATAAGCAATAAAACACCTAATGCCGAATACACATTTCCTGCAGAGGAAGAAAACAAAACCGATCGCAGCAGCCATGCCGCATATAATTACAGACAGAGATGGAAGTTTCGGAATACGGAATTCGGATGGGAAAAAGGGAAGGATTTTCCATCGGTGTCTGGGAACAAGGCGCTCTGGCAGACGCTGCAGGGTAGCTTAAAACAAGGGATGATTTTACCAGAAGATTCGCTCGCCAGCCAGTGAGAGGAAATGCTTCGGTGCAAGTTGGTATTTGATTCGGAGTAAAATATCCTTCGCGAAAGCGAAAAAATTCGTATTGCGCTAGATTACAATGATGGCATATGTATGAAGGAAGCATCCACATGTTCTCTAAACTCCCAAGGGTTTTGTTACGAACAATTTTCATTCTTTTAAAATTTTTTATTTAAATTCTAGATAACGCGATTTAAAAAGATCTTTATGGAATAAATATCCCAAGTGCTGTGATGAACGGATTTTGAATTAAAAACAAATGTGCTTCTTAAAAATCCAAGCAATTAATTTTGCAAGAGTGCTTTTGTTCTATCTAGAGAGACTGAGGTTACGTTTTTGAGAGGTCAAAAGAGGTTATTTAAATAAATGGAATGTGAAGCTCGAGAAAAATTTTACGCCGCATTAAAACCACGTGCATAATTTTATTAGAGATAATAATTTATTGTGCTCTGTATTTATTCATTCTAGATAAATAAAGACAGTGCACAAAAATATTTTAAAAGTGTCCCAATAAATAATAGTTATAGGAGGTAATTTTGAGCTAAAACTTGTATTTAAAACGGAGAAAACTACTACTGCATGAGAGAGAGAGTGAGTGAGTGAGAGATAGAGCAAAACTCACGGTTCTATAAAGGTGTATGTTGAGAAATTTCATTAGCAATGCAACTACTGCATTTCATTTATTTTTTTTTTTATAAAAAAATTAAAGTCAATTATTAACAGAAAACGGTTAAAATTATACGAATGAGAGATCAAAGCATTTCAGTCAAGGATACTTAAATTACCACCTACCGTGCATTACTAAGGGGTCCTCAAACATATCCCATTAAAAGTAAAATTTTTGTACCTCCTATAGACTCTGATTGAGCATTTGCAACCAAATAAAGACACTTGCTTTTGACAGATGGCATGATGTCACGAGCACTTTAATCATTAAAGTATCGTGTTTGTGAATAGCTATCAATATTAAATCAACATATAAGCTTTAATGTGTTCATTCAATGCTAGCTATTTTTGCCCTTAGAGACACCAACAATACATTTTTTAAATTTCATATTTAATATTCTCATCAGAAAAAGGAAAGATACATTAAAAAATACAGATATTTGGTGTCCATTTAGAAGACATATTTTCTGTTATAAAAATATGGTTTACATTGCCTCTAGAGTGAAGTCTTATAATTTAGAAGCAGGAGCCAAGCAGAACTCCTCCTATGCTTGGCTTGACAGCTCCAGAGGTACCATTTGAACTTGGACATTGTTATTAGGAACTTATTTTATGTTCACTTAACCTCCCGTTACGTTTCCACAATGAAAACGACGGTCTTTGGCTGGATCGAGCCCTGAAGTCAGAATCCTACCAATATGAGCTCGACGTCTTTGCCAACTGAGCAATGGCGACTTCATATAAATCAAGACATCAAGTTTTTTACAACAGGCATTTTAAGCATTTGTCACACTCCTACATCCTTAGATTTCTAGGGATATCAACAATCTCGGTCATAAGTAGCTGGAAATTTAGAAAACTACTTAAAGTCTAGTAAAGGTGAATAAGCAAGAACTAAAGAAGAGTAGTTTAGACTATTAATGACTAACATTAGTACCAATAAAGAGCTGGGTTAACTTCATTTCCATTTTTCTAAGAAAATATCTTTATCGTTTAGATGTTTAGAAGATTCAATTTTAGATTGCATGATCAACTTAGAGTTTATTAATATTCTGAAACTATGCATTAAAATTTAACCTTTCTTCTAATGTTTTTTACTTTCACCACGTTTTAAAAACTGGTTCCTGTTTACTAAACCGAAAATGTTACTGAATTTAACAACAGGCTTGTAGAAATGTTTTCAATTAAAAATTTTAAATCTCTTTAGATATTAAATCTCTTTAGAAAGTTACCACTCAAAAATTTATACTCACGTTATTAAATACAGAAGAATTTTTAGAAGCATTTATTAAAAATAAAGATTTTTCAGTCCAAAAATCATAATTAGCTGCATATAATATACTGCATTGCATTTTCCATCAGTGCAATGCTATACATTAATATTTGGACCTTTTATAATATAAGCATTTTAAAAATACCTAATTTAAAATGGATTAGGATTTCTTTAGAATAACATTAATTCCCGCACGAGGCAATACCAGTTATTTATACAATTATACAAAACTGTACTCACAATTCATACTTAAACAACAAAGGAGGATAATTAACAATTTTATATTTTATCCGAATTAGACACATCCTCTTTTCAATTTCTAGTAGCATGTGATGCCATTTCCCCGAAACTAAAGACTAATTATTTGCATTTAAAAAGAAACAAAAGATAGAAAGAAAGCTAGACTTCTGTAATAATGAACACGTAGTAAATGCAGGCAACTCCGGAAAATTCTCTCCTCCGAGTAGAGGAACATTTGTATTCGGTGAGCAGACACAAACAATGAGCAATAAAACACCCAATACCGAATAAACATTTCCTGCAGAAGAAAACAAACCAACAGGCGCTGGGCATATAATTACGAACAGCGCTCAGAATAAAGTTTCGGAATACACGACATTCCGAGGAGAAAAAGGAGGTGGCAGAAGAGAAAAGGATTTTTCGGGCCGTTCTTCTTCGCTCTAGAGAATGTTGCAAGACATACGGACCTCGCACACAAGAGCTCGATGGTAAAGTAATACGTGGGGTGAAATCAGCCCGGAAGTTATTTCTACTGATCTGTTATTGGCATTTGGAAAACAATGGTAGGGGTGAATAAATCCATATAAGACCCTAGTTAAATAGTAGACCCTAGTTACCCATTATTTGCTGAAAATATAAAATTACTAAAAATATTACTGAAGTAACATTTTGAGATGATATAAACTCTAGTAGAGAAGAGAACTTGACATATATAATGCTGAAAAAATTAATTATTCTTCCAATATTCAAAAAGCATAAAAAACCAAAATAGGACATGCTTAAGTTTTATCGTTAACCTGTTTTACACAAATTTAACAACCTAATAGCGCGATACAGAATTTATGCTTAATTTAATTATTTATCAAATAGTTCTTTGAAAGGAAAAAAAAACTAAATATAAAGTCATTATATCACGAATATGTGTGTTTCGTACACATGCAAGAAAAATTATAGTTAAAACGATAAGACAACAAACGGTAATAGGCGGCTAATATAGATAAAAAAAAATGGCTTTGTAGTTCAAATGATGGTTCAGTTGACACAATTTTAGCATTTTTAAACAAAACTTTAATGGACTAAAGACACAACGTATTATTCAACAATAAACAATTTAAACAAGAATTTAGTATTATACTTTCCGTACTCGCTAATAAATGAAGTTTAATGAATAAATGATGCTTTCAATCTTAATTGCGCATCATAAAATAAGGAAAAAACTAAAAGTAGTAGTAACGATTTTGTTTATTACTAACATCGTATAACACACTTATTACTAACTTACATAACATCATAACAATGTCTCTGATCCGGTAACGATTCTCAGTGATTCCACCTCCAAAAATTTTAACTCAAAAATGCCCAATAATAAAATTTGATACTGTTCTCATTTATATGATTAACTGCTTGCAGAATAATTTAGAGCTTGGAAATTTCGATTTTTATTAATATTGAAGGTCTAAGTTGTGGATGGGAAATACGAGAAATGTTTTAAACTTCTTCACTTAGTTCGATAATAAAAATTGATTTTATGTTTTCATTATTTTATGTTTATAAGAATAACTGTTTGGTGAAAGAGATCTGAATTAGTTCCCAGTGAAGTGAATTAACCATTTGTCCTCAAGCGTCACAAGTCGGTTAATTCTATCTTACGCAACGACTATTAACAAATCGCAGAAACGAACTTTCGATATTGGAATTTATCTTGATGAGCATGTCTTTTCACATGCCCTGCTCTATGTGTTTTAAGGGCAAGGAATCTAAATCAAGTTAAATTCTACTGCAAGAACTGAATTGTGTACAATACGACAAGTAGAGCTAGGTGGAAGAATCTCTGCACCATCGTCTGCAGATATTATGTTGTTGCTGATGGCAACGAGGAAAAAGGGAAGGAACGGTAGAACGCGTTTGGATTGTTGTTGGAACGGACTGTATTCCTTTACCAGAATGCTTGTTCTTTATTACTTTTTGTGTTATTTTTTATGCTTATTAACAAATGTATAGTAATGTTTAAAAGGATCATCGTTTTTTACTCGAATATTGAGTTATCACCGCGAATCCCAATGGGTCATGAAACGAATCTTTACTCCCACCAAGACATCTGAAGTAGAAAAAATATAGTTAAATGACGTAAAATACACGGAATGTCTTTTAACATGAAGTTATTTTTTCTTTTTTGAATAAAGAAATTTATAAATAAAAAAATATTCCCTGATATAAAACAAGTTTATTATATTTATTTTCAATCAATGCTAACATTTTCTCTCTCGTATATATCTATTTAAACACGCCAAATTGGACGGGGAATCTCTATAATAAAGAGGTAAATTTGCCCTCGTCTATCATGACGAATAATCCTCTAGTGTCATCAGATATTTGGTAATTTTACAGTACACTTGGTTAGATAGTATATTGACAAAAATATACAGAAAAATATAGTTATAAGGTTAAAAATGCGATACCTTACAATTGGCAATCACAAAAGAAAAGAGACATTTACGGTTTAGATTAATCCGTATAAAATCTTACAAGCACATTAATTTACTCACATTTCTCTTGTTTCTGACTCTCCCACAGTAGGACTGTCATTTCATGTTCCATGACATATGCCGAACAATCTGTCTAATTGAAACCGCTGGAGAGGTAGGGGAAATAGGTCTAGAGACAAAGGGACTTGTGGGAGAGAGGGAAAAAAATTAAATAAGCTAGGGAAAAAAAAAATTGTCTGTAGTATGGGAAAAGAAATGAAGGAGTCACGTGAGACCACATCAAAAGAAGTGGTTGGGAGGGGATGGGAAAAAGTTCTCTGATGGTTGGAGGATCGAATTAAAAAATAAAAATAAAATAAATGCGCTTTCTAATCAGGAATAATGGGAGAAACAACCCTCATTTTCTATTATGTTTTTTTTCTTTTAAAAAGGGAAAACTTTTGGGGGTAAATTATTTTATCCTTCCCTACTTTTAGGTTTGGTTAAATCTAATTTCTGATCCAATCCCATAAAAGCTACAATTCAAACAATTTTTCGTACTTTTTCAACCGAAAGGGTACTTTTTTGAAATGTTAAACCTAATTTTTGGGGAAGACACGAACAACAGAGAAATAAATATTTTCACCTTACTTAATTATACATAATTTACTTTTAATTTTGTAATTGCATATTTCAATTTAATGGGGAAGTACTCAAATATCTTGCTCATGTTTAGTTCAGAGTTAGTCACTAGTCCTAAATTATTTTTCTACTTTCTAGAACTTTTTTTTAAAATGGGACTCACCCGTCTCTTTTTTTATTTATTTATAATGAGATATCATACAAGAAAAAAATTCTAATAATTTTTTTTCTATTTGAATATAAATGTTATAAAATATAAGTGCACTTGTTCGCACAAGCAAGGCATATAAATATTAATTTTATTTTGCACACTTTACAACAGTGATATTTTCCTCTAAAATTGACCCACTTTAACTAGTTAACCCAGTTCTGATATAAAATTCATGGTCATTGTGGTCACACTGCAACCACTATCTTACGCAAATTTCAAGGAAAAAGTTAATTTACTAGTTTCTCCAATTGAATGCATTTAGCATTAAAGATGCAACGAAAGTGTATGAAATATTTATTTATAAGCAAATTAGGAGATATCCTGACTGAGTATATTGCAAATTCAAAAATTGCAGTACCCTTTTCCCATCTGAACTTGTATAAATTTCTAGGGCGATTTTTAAAGAAACTGGCAATTGAGTTCACGTCCAGCTTTCCTCCTGCACCTCTATTGGGATATCCTAGGTAAATGCCGTACAGGAGATATCCTGACTGCGTATATTGCAAATTCAAAAATGCAGTGCTCTCTTCCTATGAACTTGTATAAATTTCTAGGGCGATTTTTAAAGAAACTGGCAATTGAGTTCACATCCAGCTTTCCCCCTGCACCTCTATCAGGATATCCTAGGTAAATGCCGTTCATCATACTTAAAACCAATTTAGTGTAATACACTTTAATGCATTTTTATACAGAATCGATCATTTTTAAGTACAATTTCCTTAAAAAAATATATCACTAGAATATTGCTGTATAACTTATTGTAGAGAAGGAAGAACTTCGTACCCATTTATGTTCTTCCAGTAGGGAATATCATTTGACGTAAATTTAAATTGCAAACTTAGTAACGGAACGAATTAAAACAATAGTGATGGCATCACTATAGTATTTTTTGGGTTTTACTAGAAAGATTAAAAATATTAAATAAAAGATTTCCTTAATTAAAAATTTCATTATATTAAAACAACACAAAAATATGAACAGTTACTAAACGTTATCAGGAAACTAAAGAACAGTCAAGTAATAGAATTATGCAAATTTAGTAAGACAATTTTTTTTATTCCGATTTACATGTCATAATACATATAATTTGAATATTATCTCCAGATATAACCATTAACAGGAGTCACATCTCTTATTACTCCCAGATAACGAAGTCACGTAAATAATAAAAATTGTTCTTCGCTTCTACCAGTCACGTCCATAACAACAGTACAAACAACACATTTTTGGAGGAGGCATTATCTCTGGTTACTTTATCGCAATTAGAATGCTGAGCAGTAACAAACCGTTCCATAGATTTCATCGCCACATTTTTATAATGACCCATTATGAAATGTCCTTCCAGAGAGCAATTATGCTAATTAATGGCCTTCATTTTCTTCAAAGTCAGCTACCTTTGAATAAAACTATGTGGGCGATCTCTCTCCAAAAGTAAGTTAGCATTCCAGGGACATCTCTTGGATTCGACATGCGGCCATAAATGGCCGTGTTGAGGCAGCATACTGGTGAGAAAGGGCATTATCACCCGAGATAAATGAGTATTAGAAGACAAGTAAAAAGTAAACTTTTAAAAGACCGCTCAGGGGGAGGGAAAAGGTGCCCAAACGTCATTCTGCAGTTTGAAAATGACATCGTGAGAGCAAACTTGGTGATAATCCGTGAAGTTTTTACGATTATGAACTCTCTTTTATTTGCCAAAGAAGATAAGATGGCTACTGCAAGAAAAATATCATTCCCCTCTTCAATTCGGGAAGAGAGGCAGGGAGGGATTTGCAGCTAAATAATGTTTGCCGCATTACAGATAATGGTAAAAGATAGCACCTAAGAATGTTCAAAAACTGGCTTTTTAAGTATAGAATCGAAGCGGTACCACAAAAGGCAAAATAAATGCAATTAGTTTTGGAGTAAAAATCTCTTTTTTTCCCCACTTTTTTTCACACTTTAGTAAACATTTAAGCTATGAACTTAACACATTGCGTGAGGGTACATTTCGCAGCGAAATCGGGATCAGGCGTTTTGCGCATAAATTTAGTTATTCAACTAAATCTCAATAGATCGAAAATTATTTAATTTTTTAACCAACTTTTCGTATTTTATATTGAAATATATACACAAATATATAAATAAACAAATATATATATATATATATATATATATATATATATATATATATATATATATATATATATATATGTAGGCATGGTACTCTTGGCAATACTGAGCGAGGTGAATTTACTCCGAGCAAGCGAGGTTTTCCTTTTGCAGTTTGGCAACAACTCTTCCCAGTGGAATGCAGATATTAACGGCAACGTGTGCAGACGGCACGTCTCGCTGACCGCCAAGACGGGCACTGTTGCTGTGCCAGACGGGCACTGATGTCCAGTTTTATTTTAATTCTCCCTAGACACCAATTTTGTGTATAATGTGTAAATAGTTTAATTAAATATGTTCATTTTAGTTGAGCTTGTGCATCTTTTCCACTGTGGGAATAAATCTCCCACATATATATAATATATAAATATACATATATATAATATTTTCGCAAGGATAAATAAAAAGTTAATTTTAAATCTAAATTGATTTTTTTTAATCAACCCTCTCGTTCTGTTGTTCCGCATCGGCTGATGTAAAAACTAGTTTTTATTTGTCTAAATTTTTCCAGAATCTATGAAGTAGACAAGAACATTTGGCTTCGTTTTAGTGCATATACTGTTATTTTTGTACCCTCAAACAAACCATGTTGTTACACTAACCAGTACTAGTACGTGTCTCGCGCTCAAGTACAATCGTCAAAAAATGTACTAGTACATGTCCCGCTCATTATTATCAATCGTCAAAAAACGTACTAGTACGTGTCTTGCATACAATATGTTAAAATCGTTCCCTGTTAAATCTACAGTTAAATTACTCCAAAGTTAAAAACATGCGGAAAAGAAGTTTAACTGAAATATTTTAGCAAAATAAAAAAATCAGGTATCCAAATTTAGAAGTCAAGAATTTCAGTTCTTTAGTTATTAACGACTTTCTCTTGCAGTAATACAACTAATATTTCGGACAAAAAAATCTATCCAAACAGACTTCTAAAATAAAATAATCAAACATGGACATTATAAACACAATCGCAAACGCCCATGTGAATTCCCGTAATTTCAAATTCTATTCCTTGTAGCTGGAATGCATTCACGTCTTGCTATTTCTTAACCGGCTTCAGAATTTCATCATTTTTACTGGTATTCGGTATTAGAAGGACAAAACAAGTTCTTAAGTCGATAATGTATTAGATGCCAATTTATGTGCAGATACAAACGGGTATAATATATATTTTTAGAAATACCTTTTGTTACTATTTGATCCAATACTATAAATACATATATTGCACAGTCAAGATCAATTCAACAGTTTGATTGCTCTCCGAGGCATTATTCCCGATTAATAAAAGATAATTCTTTGTCGTTTCGAAAATTAAAAAAGGGTGCGATAAAGAATTTATTTTTTTACATACACTATTTTTTAAGAAAACATATGAAAAAAGGCAAATGTATATTAAATAATTTTAATCCAATGGGAAAAAAAACCATTTAAATATATGAATGAATTATACTAAGTACCATTACTAATTAGTTTGATATTTTTCCCAGGGTGATAATTAAGTAGAAAAGTATTAATCGCTCCATTTATCTTCAGACATACATCATTTTTCAGCTAGTATTTCAGAATAATGCGCTTTGCATGTCACTATTCTGAAAATGAAGGAACTAAGTATTTATTAAATCAAGAATTCACAGAAAAGCACTGCATGAGATTTATTTTATATGCTTAACGTGATGCTTTTCTTCCTACCTCAAACGTCTTTCTTCTTGAAAACTCATACAATTTTTAAATCAACCACAAATCAATAAATTTGCAATTTGCGCACTGTACGAGAAAAATCGTACAAGTTGTAGCTATGATTTAAGAATAGTGCAAAATTATTCCATTTTGTTTGAGTAATAAAGGAAACTGAACTACAATACTGATCCAAATTTGGGTGTCTTTTCTACCCTTTTTCCGAAAATAAGCAAAAAACATAATTTTGTAATTATGTATTTTAAGTACGAAATTAACTTTTGTAAAAATTTATCCTAAATAAACTATGCAAATTGAAAAGCACGCAAATAGCAGCACAAATAATCGATAATCTGAATAAGCAAAAAAGTAATTATTAAATTAAGAATAAATAGAAAAGCAGTGCATGCAATTTATTTTATATGCTTAAGGTGAGGCTTTTTTTTTCTCTCCACGTCTTTCTTCATGGAAACTCGTACGTTTTTTAAATCAACCGCAAATCAATAAATATGTAATTTGAACAATGTACGGGAAAAATCATGCAAGTTGGTAGCTATAATTTAAAAACTGGGCAAAATTATTCTATTTTGTAAGAATAAAAAGAAAACTAAATAAAAATAATGATATATAAAATAAAAAAAAGACGGGGGTTAAAGTTCAAAAATAGCTAAATTAAAAATCGTTATGTCTCAAGAGATAATATGGCACAGATCCAGATCTCTATGGCGCATGTGAAGGACAGTTAAATTAATAACATTAGCACGACGCAAATATACATATTATGCAAATAAAAGCTTGGGGACATCCATTAGCATCACATTAAAACATTAACCCACAGCGAGGGGCAACAAGAGGAAATAGTATACTGTGTTCGTATTCAACTGTAAACTATTTTTGATGATGGAACTGAAATGGTTATCAAATGGCGTAAAATTATGTTTTGGTAATCAAATAGTCTGATCTTAATAGAAACATTTCCATTAAGAAAATCTGTCTTCTGTTAAAAAAAAAAAAGAAAATATCAACATGAATTGAAATGTAGTATGAATTATACACTAATACTTTAATCATTATTTGATTATCACAGAGCATAAGGAAATTTTAGTTAGGGAATTAGAAAAGAGAAGAAAGACATTTTAATGTATGATTTTAGAAACCAAATGAATTCTTTAAACAAATTTTCTGAAAGGGAAATTTTTAGATATCAACATATCTTAATGTAGATTTTGAATATTTTAGAATTTAAAAACAAAACATTTTCCCCTAATTGATATACGTGGAAATAGAAAGATTTTATCTTTAACCCTTAATTTGGCTAAGTCTGGCCGCTACACCGGACATGTATATTTATAACTACTATATAACATAATTGTCAGTGTTCGCGAACATTAATCATCTCAAAAATGGAAAATATATATTTTTTTTGTTTATTTTACAGAGGTCCTAATGTCTAACAGACATGGGAAAATAACAGAAATTAAAAAATATTTGAAAAAACATCTTGTCAAATTAAGGGCTAATATTATTTTATAGTAAATTCTTTTTATTAACTCTATTTTAAGTAGTCTGTTTTTTTTATACCCAAATAAATTTTTCAAAAAACCAGGGTTGGAAAAAAATCATGATTTTTTTAAAAAAATAAAAAAAAAATCAGATTTATTTGATTTAAATCGGATTTTTTTTTATTTTTTTCTGAATACTAATTTTAATTGTTGTTTTTATGTTTTTTGCAATATACATAGAATAGTTTGTTATAAGAAGTAACATCTTATCTATCTAGTATATGCTACACACTGATTACCTAAAATTAAATATATAAATTTTAACCTAAATACATTCCATTATTTTGTAATTGGATAGTGTAAACTAAATAAGATGTAAATTTAAAGAATAAATTAAATATTCTTTTAATGTAAACTATTTATTTGAAAAAACAAATCACAATTATTTCAATATTTTTTAAGCACATAATTATGGATTTAATTGTTTCAATAAAAACACTAGCTTTGATATAGTATATGCTTTATCCACTCCTAATAGGTTATGAAGGCTAGAATGAACAATACCAAAAGAAGAAAACTGTCTTTCCATTCCAGCAGATGAAGCCACGGCTGTTGTTATTTGGTAGACAAACTGGATTTCAAGTTCTGTAATGCTTTCTTTACCTCTCATTACATAAAAGGAATTCCACCAGTCATTATCAATAATTGTACAACCTCTACTCCATACTTACTGATAACAACCCCTAAATTCTTGGAAAGCACATGCTATCCATTTACACTTACTTACTGGTATTACTGTGCTAATTCCCAGTTCTCCTGTCTTTGGAATATAGGTTTTAAATGAAGTGAAAAAAAAAATGATTTAAATCAATGATTTTTTCAAAAAAAAAAAAAAAAAAAAAAAAAAAAAATCAACTGATTTAAATCATGATTTAAATCAACTGATTTAAATCATGCCAACCCTGCAAGAAACCCTAATTTTTTATCAATAAATATATTAACCATTACCTAATACATTACGTCTTATATGTGAAATAAGGAACATTCATTTTTCTACTATGTATTTGAATATTCAATAAGTAAATATAAGCATACTAAGTTATTTTTATTAGAATATGATGACAAAGGTGATAATTTATTTTAAGCCTCATCAGCAATGCTAAGATCAATGGAGAAAACTTTTCCATTAAACACAAAGTTCCACCTTAAGAAATTAAAAAAATCCTATCGTTCGAAAACGACATTTTATTTCACGTTGAAGCGTCGTAAGAATTTCGAAAAGCAACTTTGCAGAATAATAAAAAGGGCACTTTTGAGAAAAGTTTGCGAAATCGTTCGATGCAATCTTGGTAAATTGTCAGGTAGCGGTTTTAAAAAGAAGAATCTCAGAATGCACGCGAATGGCAGAAACGTTCGGGGCAACAAAAATAACAAAAAGCCAGCCATCGCGAAAGTAACGAAATTATGGTACGACTGTTCTTTTCAAACAGCAGGATGTATTTCGCCTCCGCATCTTTAATAATAATTTCTAAATTTTACGGTTACGATTCCTTCTTTGACCATTTTGAGATAAGGCAGCAGCCGTTACGGAATTTCGTAATGGAAATAAATGTCAAACGATTGTTCCGAAACAAAACAAAGAACCATCTTGCTCATAAAATGAAAGTACCATAATACAACTGAAGGTATTTACGAAAATGGCGTAAAAGTACTTAATACATGTATTTAAGAAAATAAAATTTTTCAAGTTTTAAAATAAAAATATTTTAATATTTAATTTTGTATAATTTATTTCCAAGAGAAACGAAAAGATTATACTTTAAATAAGACATTCCAATTAGTAAAATACCATCCACTTTTATATTACCCGTAATATTAGCGACAAACGTTAACTCCCGTTATGTGAAAATAAATAAATAAATATATACATAAGTACAAAAATAAAGGGCGTCTTCGAGTAAGTATGCACCAGGCCAGGTTAGACCAAAATACCATCACTTTAATACTACAGTATAAGCTTGAATAACCAAAACTATCCGGTAACTGAAGTCTGTTTCTTTTTGACTTTTTGTTCACATTCCACTATCATCCAAAATTTTCTTTTTACAAACATGCATTTTTAAAGTTTTTCTTTTTTCCCACAATCCTTTTGTATGCAAGCCGTCCTTTCCAAACTATGAGTGCAGATAAATATTTTGGAATTCCCTTTTTTAGAATTCTTTCTCGCAAGCACAATTCTCTACGAGTGTACGCTTCCTCACTTTCAAACATCCCTGTTCTAAACAAAAACACATCCCATTTCGAAATTTGGTAGGTCATACTGCCGACTCCCAGAACAACCGAATGTTGTTGTACGAATGACGATACTACATATTAAACTAGATGGTTATTGATAAATTCTCGATTATCCGAAGTAGGTTCGGTCCAAATTACTTCGGATAATCGAGGTTCTACTGTATATATGTAAATAGTGATATAGTGAATACTATATCACTATTTAGTGATATAGTGACACTATATACAGTAGAATCGAGGTTCTACTGTATATAGTGAAACCCTAACTATAATGATACTGTTCAACCCCGCTGCTGGCATGGATGTTAGTAGCCGTTTGGAATCGTCTTTAAGAAGTGTTTCCGGTCTCATTAACAATCGTGAGCAAAACATTAGGCCGTAGTGCATCCAAGTAAAAAAAGAACCCAAACCATTACTGCAATTTTCAACACACAGTTAACCTAAAGCACTGTCGTATGTGTTCACAACATAAATCATATTTCCCCCATATTTCAGAGGAATCGTTCAGTTTCAGTCATCAGCAAAATAGTATAAATGACAACAAATAGTGAATGAGGTATTAAATAAAAATGAAACGCTGTGAATGTTAATCTGCATAAATAGAAAAATATCCACTGATGTTTCAATTTGAAGAACATTCAGCAAGACATCTGGCTAAGTTTTCATATATACAAAATTCGTTCAAATAAAATTAACTTAATTAGATTTCGCAATCATGTTCTCCTTCCAAATTAAAAGGGAGAAGGGAGCGATTCGCTAAACACCTAAAAAATTCTGGTTCATTCCAATCAAGTGCCAATGCTTCTAAATATACTAAATTTTCAAAACTGTAGTTAAATTTTACAATTATTATTCCACATTTAACACCCCCTTTCCAAAATAAATAAATTAAAAAACACGTGCTATTCAATTTATAAATGGTAAAAGTAAAGAACCCTACGTAATTTTAATAAAATAATTTTTTTTCAAAAAATACATTATAAATATTAATACTGATCGAACGGTTCAGCTAAATCTATCAAAGATCCAAGAAGCTAAAAATGATGCACTGTTTTATAAATGTAAAAATGTATCAAAGCTCATAAACGAATATATAGTAAAATTCATAAGACGAAAAAGAGTAATATACATCATTTATTTCAAAAATAAGTAAACAATCAATGAAGTCGAAACGCTTTATCATTACTCTTATAGACTGATAAGATTCCATTTGGTTATTTGATGCTTCGCTTGAATTCTCTCACCCGATAACATCGAAATTAAATCTAATCGGTATCATTTTAATAAAATCCCGTAATTAAATTTATTAAGGACGAACTTATGGACCTCCTTTTCGATCATACAATATTTAGACTAAAATAGATTATATAACTAGTTATTGGAGTTTTCCGTTTCAGGCGTGTTATTGAAAGGAAATTATTTCCGTCTAGACGTTTGAATTGTCAATTTCCACAAGCGATTAATTAGAGGATACGGCATACGTGAATGAATAATAGCTGTTCTTCTCATGTCTTGCGCTTATAATTCAGGCACACAAAGAACAGCCGGCAATTAGCATTTTCTTATTCCGTGAACTATGAAATTCCCGAGATTTTTCCATCACGTGAAATCTTATTTTTTATACGAAAAAATCTGACAAAGGCAAAAGGAAAATTAACAGATGAGGTAATGCAAATCTAATAACTATGCTTTGAATGAAAATGAGATTGTTGAATGTTAAATCGGATGCCGTACGATAGATATGATAGAACATATTGACAGAATGCAAGAAGGTTTCATATTATTGAATTCAGTTTTGCTTCTGGTGGCCCGCATGTAACCCTCGAAGACAAATCCGCGACCCAAAGCTTTTTTCTAATGCAGGGTTCCCACTCTTTTCCGGAACAAAAATTAAGGACTTTTTAAGGACTTTCTAAGGACCACAGTAACTTTTTTATAAGGACCTACTTGAAATACACAGCATAACAACATAAACCATATATTCTGAGGATTATAGTTTAATGATTACGAACCAGACAAGGCATGTTCAATACATGCCCTACAATATTTCAGAATTAAATTTTTAAAAATGCCTAAAAATTAATATACGATAAATCTATTTGACAAAAACTAATTTTGAAAAATGTACATCTAAAGTTTATTGATTGATCAAACTAAAAATAAATTGTGAATAAAATAATATAATAAACAGTACTTTCTGAGGGTTTAATATATATATATATATATATATATATATATATGCGAAAGATTATTTGTCACATAAGTTTTCTAGTTCGTGACCATAAAAAGTACTAATAAACTAAAAGTATTTTCATAACTTTTTAAGGATATCAAGGAAAGGAATTTTGAATTACTACAGTAAATCACTGAAAACATATATGCATTTGAAGATTTTCTTTATTATTAATACTGCACTTTTGGTTAGAACATGTAAAAGAATGTTATGAACATTAACAAATATTTTATATATTCTTAGTATATATATTCTTTGATCAGTACTAGCGTCCTTAGAACTGGTTTGGGGCAAGTTTAACTCCGAACTCATAAAACTAGAAAGTTTAGAGAGAGTATGGCAAAAACTGCATCGATGGAGAAACTGACCGAGTTCCAATCTAAAAATTAAGGAGTTTTTAAGGGCCTTTGATGAAAATTAAGTAGTTTTAAGGGTCCTTAAAAATAAAAGCTAAAATTAAGGAGTTCTTAAGGACTTTTAAGGACCGTGAGAACCCTGTATTGGGAGAAAAAATCATATCCCTGTGGCTTATTTTTCACTAAATTTCAATAAAAATCAGAACTTTTTAAACTTACGATTTTTGCTTTTAAATCAATATAATATTACAATATGGTACGCAAAAATTTTCATCCACTGTTTAAATGTCATTTCTTTTTATAATACATCTTGCGCTAAAAGCTTCATGAATACTTAAAATGTTTTTCTGCGCTTCATATATTATGTATAACATGTCATCCATACAGCAAAACATATTTTAAGCATTATATATAACAGCTATTTTTTGTTAAATAACCATTCTAAACGAATAGAACAAAATTGCCTATTACATACATATTCATTTTGACGATAGTTTAGCAAAAAATAAACGGATCTATTAATATACTGTTTTGCTAAATTACCTTCTAAGCGGAAAAAAAAATCCACTAATGAATTGCGCGTTTATTTAGCACGGACATTATTGGAGAGGGTTAAATTATTAAAGATTATTCGGTTTAGATACGTGCAAGAAAAAAAAAATCTAATGTAGAAATCTGAATTTATTATTTTAATTCTTACTACAAATAAAGCATTACAATCGTAAAATATTTTTTCTTTCTTTTTTGATTCCAGATTTGGAAGAATAAGATTATAAAAAACAAAAAGCGTGAAAACATATTTCTTGATTATTATATTAACTAGCTATTTATTAATAGTACTTAGCCTTATCAGTAGTAATTAATACATATAGACGTTAATATATGTCTCTTTGATAGCTTACCGTGTGTTATTGACAATTTTACTTTGCCTCCTGTTTCAAAACGATGCCAGTTTCAACGTCGAGTGAATTGATTATTTTGACTAGTAAATATTTTCAGCAAAATATTTGCTAAATATGACTGATTGTGGGAATAAAATCTAGGTTTCAGCAAGAATGTCAAAAATTGAAAAAATACTGATGTAGGTGAATCTGGTAAGTAGAAAATGATGGTCGAAATAGAAATAATTCAGAAGATTTTTATTTACAAAAATCATATGCATTGAACTTGAATTTGTGATACTTCTATTAAAATCCAATGTTAAATTACTTATCTTAAAATACAAGATCATCTAGGGGAATCTGGTAAGCAGAAAATGAAGGAACTTGATGGATGAAATAGAAATAATTCAGCGGATTTTTTTACAAAAATCATATGCATTGAATTTGAATTTGTGATACTTCTATTAAAATCCAATGTTAAATTACTTATCTTAAAATACAAGATCATCAAGGGCATCTGGTAAGTAGAAAATGAAGGAACTTCCATGAATGAAATAGAAATAATTCAGCGGATTTTTTTACAAAAATCATATGCATTGAATTTGAATTTGTGATACTTCTATTAAAATCCAATGTTAAATTACTTATCTTAAAATACAAGATCAAACAGAATAGGAAAATCGTAATTTTGTTGCCCATTACTTTTAGATGTATGTATATGCGTTGTAAAAAAAGGCATATGGATTCGAATATGAAGCAAAAAAGAAAAACTTACAATTTTAAAACAGAGGTTTTTTTAAAGGGATTTTTTAAGGCTGCTTTTCAAACACAATAATTTCCTGTCTTTAGAACCTAATGCTCGTATCCTAGTTAACCCAAATCGATAATCAATCAAGACACTGTTGCTCCTAATTAATATCCAGGGATAATTTCGCGAACCAATTACGAAATTCATTTATCAGAAGTGAAGTTTCTATCAAGATAATAAATCCAGGACTAGGTATGAAAGAACCCCCTCATTCCCTTAATGCGGCGTTCCAATTAAATTCATTACTGGACGGACATTAAATAAAAAAGAAAAAAAGATTTTTAAGGGAAGAAAAGCGGCAACAGCTGTAATTATGCATTTAGAAAGGGTGCCGGGAAAGTCCGAGATAATAGAACTTAATAAGAGTCATTTCCAGGCACCAGATGTTGTGCGTGTACGGTGAGTGTATTTAGCATAGACGAGTGAATAACCACTCGCAAGTTCAATAACATAAACTATTTATCTATGAGAATTTAGTAAACACAAGCCGAAAATAATAGGTTGGTGTTTGATATACGAATAATAAAGTCACAATTTCATATTATTAAATACATGTGGAAAAAAATAGACGTTTTCTGGCTATTATACTAATAAATGACTAATAAATGACTTGGAAAATGAATGTACAATGAAGAGACGCTTGTAATCTACATGATTGCTAGCGTTACTTTTGCATGCGAGGTATTTTTCTATTCAGCAATTATCCTCATTATAAACATATTACTTTATTTTAAAATATATAGGATCTTTCCAAAATATCGAAAAAGATTTTGCTTTTCTTATTTCCTAATGCTTTGAAGCATGTAGAATAAACTACTCTATGAGTTTATATATATATATACATACATACATACATACATACATACATACATATATATATATATATATATATATATATATGTATATATACACACATTTTAAACATATTAGGCAGGGCTCCAAGCAAAATCTGATAAATTCACTGACCTTTCCAAACGAAATCTTATAAAATTCTCTGACCAAATGGTACTCAATATTAGCTCAGATGCAGTTAAATTTTAAAGTAGTATAAGTTATTATAAGCATATCTAAAGTTATTAATTTAAAAGCCTCATTAACTTAAAGTTTAAATTTTAATAGTTAAGATTGTTTTGTGTTAATTCAATAACAATCCAACTTTACAACAAACAGCTTAGAAAAAGTAAATCTAGTAATTTAATTACAACAAATTGTTATGAAAACTAAAAAGAAAAAAAAGGAACTACTTATGTATGAATGTATGTATGTATATATATATATATATGTATGTATGTATGTATGTGTATATATATATACACACACACACATATATACATATATATACATATACACATATAGATATGCATATATATATACACACACATATATATATATGTGTGTGTGTGTGTGTGTGTGTATATATATATATATATATATATATATATATATTGCATTCAAAACCATTTTCCTTCATCAATGCATTATGTATTCGTACAGTTGCAGAGTTAACTAAATATTCTTTAACTTTTATATAAATAAAAGCTATTTAAAAAAATAATTTAAAAAATTTAAATATTAAGCTTTACGAGGATTTTTCTTTGAGGAATTTAGTTCATTTTAAATCGGAAATAATTCCAAAATTTGATCTTATCTTCTTATTTCATTTTCAGCTTGTCTCTCTCTATATATGTCTTCTATATTTCGTGACTTTTCTTGACCATTTCACCATCTCCCTACTTTACAAATCGCTGGGAACCATGTCATAGCAAAAAAGTGTAGTGAAAATTCGACATACAGTGCAATTGTAACTGTATATTAAAAGCTAAGCGGGTTGATTATGTTCTTTAAAAAGACACGATATGCGTTAAAGATTTAATCTCGTTTCCATTAGAAGTACATTATTTTTTCTAGGGCAAGTTCATTTAATTTTAGTTTGCATGCATATTGTTTTGTTCCGAAGCGAGGTCAAAACTATTATCCTCCGTTGATGGTCAAAAAGACATTGACCCTCTCAAGATAAAATTTACTATTTACTGCTAGATAAAATTACGCTTTTCACAGGAATCGCAATATACGCTTTTATGACTTTTATAATTTTTTGAACTATATTACACAAAATCGTTGGTAGTCCTTATCTAGCAATCAGAATTCACGATATTTACAAACTGAAACGCGATTATTCCAATATTGTGTTTACTGAATATGTACCTTGTACTCCAATTACAATTTTTGTTTTACCACATTAAAAGCTATTTCATTATAATGTGAGATGCGATCCTACTTTATGACTTTTATAATTTCTTTGAACTATATTACACAAAATCGTTGATAGTCCTTAACTAGCAATCAGAATTCACGATATTTACAAACTGAAACGCGATTATTCCAATATTGTGTTTACTGAATATGTACCTTGTACTCCAATTATAATTTTTGTTTTACCACATTAAAAGCTATTTCATTATAATGTGAGATGCGATCCTTATTTATGACTTTTATAATTTCTTTGAACTATATTACACAAAATCGTTGATAGTCCTTAACTAGCAATCAGAATTCACGATATTTACAAACTGAAACGCGATTATTCCAATATTGTGTTTACTGAATATGTACCTTGTACTCCAATTACAATTTTTGTTTTACCACATTAAAAGCTATTTCATTATAATGTGAGATGCGATCCTACTTTATGACTTTTATAATTTCTTTGAACTATATTACACAAAATCGTTGATAGTCCTTAACTAGCAATCAGAATTCACGATATTTACAAACTAAAACGTGATTATTCCAATATTGTTTATATTGAATATGTACCTTGTACTCCAGTTACAATTTTTGTTTTACCACATTAACTGCTATTCTTTTTAATGTGAGATACAATCCTTCTTTACTTAGTGAAAAGACAAAAAACTGCTACATTATTAGCTTGTAATAGCATAAAAATTTTATAAAATATTAATTTAATAATAATAAAAAATAGATATTAATTCAATAATAAGTCTAGAAAAATACTGCTATCTGGTGGAAAACGGTAGGGTTTTAATATTTGTTACGTTGAGATGTTTTTGTTTTATAGAATGTCAATGCAGGCATGAGAAAATTTAGACCTTTTTGATACTACAATCAGACGTTTATATACTACATTATATATTTCTAGAAAATCTAAATAGTTCCTAAATTATAGAGAAATAGTTAAATAATTCTATGTCAAAAATGCTAAAAAAAATGGGCTTTTTCTTTTAATAAATTTTTGTATACTTCAGAATTTATTTGTAGAATAATATTCTAATGTTAACAAATGGAATTTTTTAAAATTTTTATAAACACACTGTATGCGGGACACGTACTAGTAAGTTTTCTGACGATTGATACTTGAGCGCGGGTCACGTACAAGTACCGGTTAGTGTAACCACATGGTTTGTTTGTGGGTACAAAAATAACAGTATATACAGGAAAATGAAGCCGAATGTTCTTGTGTACTACATAGATTCTGGAAAAAATTTAGACAAATAAAACGATTTTTTTCATCAGTCGATGCGGAACCACAGAAAGGGAAGGTTGATTAAAAAAATCAATTTCGATTTAAAATTAACTTGTTATTTGTCTTTGAGAAAATTATATATATATATATATATATATATATATATATATATATATATTTGTTTATTTGTCTATTTATATTTGTTTATATATTTCAATATAAAATACGAAAAGATGGTTAAAAAATTAAATAATTTTCGATCTATTGAGATTTAACTCAATAACTAAATTTACGCGCAAAACGCCCGCTCCCGATACAATTCCGCTGCGAAATGTACCCGCACACAATGTGGTAAGAAATTTTAGAAACTTATTTTTAGTGAAATTTCTTAATTTAATTGAATTTTAAAAACTGTGTTTTATATTGGGGATATTTCTGTATAAAGGATTTAAAAAAAAAAAAAAAAAAAAAAAAAAAAAAAAAAAAAAAACTTGTTAGGGAAGTAGTTGAGTCTTGTAATGGGCTATTCCTCCTTAGAAAAAAAGTGTTAGTTAAAAAAATAATAAAATAAATAAAATAAACGTGTTTGCCATTCAAGGGTTAGAAAAAATGTGATTTTTGATGCGAACTTCACAAGTTTCAAAAATAAAAATAAAATAAGCTTGAAATAAAAAACAAGAGCGAGAGAGAAAAACGACGAGTTACCGCATATCAAATGATCGCCATTACTTCCGAAAGCAGTTAAGAGCGAAAGCATTTCCGAACAGCCCTCAATTTCGATTTCGAGACGGTGGGAAAGACCCTCCTTACATATTTCCTACGCGAATTCCTCGGACGGAAAAAAAAATAATGAAAGAAAAAAAATCATCGCTTGAAAATAAAAAAAACTGCACAGGGTGGGGATGGGGGCACTCACCACGATCCGTTCTTTTCCCACCCGGGGGTGCCACGGGTGCCACCTAGGTAATAGCTAGTAGCCGGGCCCCGGAATGTGTGAATAGCGGCCCGCCTCCTAACGGGACAGTGCCTGCCACTTAATTGCAGCAGCCAAACGCCAAGGTTGAAGCGATCATATTTTTTTTTTCTCTGCCGTCTGGTCCGCGCTTCATATTTTGGTGCATCCGGCTTTGTTTCCGCCTCGTTCGGGTTAGTGGGCGACATTTTTCGCATTCCGCGGCCCCACCGGCGCCCGTGCAAAAATTCGGATCGCCACTGGCCGGAAAAAGAAAAAAAATTCATTCCTTCGCTTTCGCTCTCTCCTTTTTCCACAGGCAAACGTATGTATGTACATAAAAAATAAAGAGAAGAAAAAATATTTATAAGTATGGCTCCAGATAATGATCGTAATGAGGAATGATTGATTTGATGGTAGACTGGATGTCCATCCGTTCCCCCACACATGGAGCTAATAGTCGTTATAAGAAAGTGGGTTGAATGGAATTTTCAACACTCGCGGACTGCATTAGAGGGGAATGAAAGGCATCATTAATTAGATGAATCGTCTTGATTGAAGGTGCAATAAGCACGCCACACAGACGTCTCCTCTCGCTGGATGATTAACGTGCAGTCCTAGTCGGTTATGAAGGCAACACATCCACCGCAGTTTTCACACTCTCGGAGGAGCCAAGGCGTAGGCAACTCGTGGGTTTTCAACCCGATTTTTCATCGTAATTTATGTCACACGAGTGCGACGCTTCTTCACTTTCCAGCTTGTTACACACAAGCCGCCTTCGCCGAAACATAAAGACTGATAGCACATTTCTCAGATATTGATCCTCAAATAAGTTTTCGAAATGAGATAAGAAATAACTTTTAATTTTTTTCCCTTCTATGTGTCTAATTTATTTATTGCCGGGCCATTTATTTGATAGAGTTGTCTTAAGAATTACTTTAGATAATCTTTTAGATCCGGTCTTTTATTGATTCTTAGTGTCCAGTAGGAATATTGCATTTGAGAAATGGTGAAGAGGGGATGAAATATTCGATCCTTTTATTAACAATATTCTGAACAGAAAGAAAGTAAATACTAAAATTTATTTTAAAACATAGTAATTTGAATTGGTATTAAAATTGCATTAATTGATTAGACCTAACGTTTAATTAAAAACTAATAAGATATTTTCCTCCACGGTTTAACGCTAAGAGACATTCGTCACTTCCTTTAGGACCGTAACTGATCACTCGAGAAGGTTGGTTTTGGTTTTTTAGAGAGCTACGGTCTACTTTTTGCAACACGAGGGGTAATGAGACCGGGACCTACTGCTTAAAGCCGATTCCGAACGGCTACGAACATCCATGCTATAGTGGGATTCGAACCCACGAGCTCTGGTTCCGAAGAATAGCACCCTAATAATTCGGCCACTATAGAAGGAGTATTAGCTTATTAATATATAACACCCATTTTTAGGGACGTAAAAATAGTATCTAGAATTTTAATGTTTTAAGGAACGAGTTCATTTTCACAGAAGGGAGATGTTAATCTTTTCAACTATCAACCAAATCTTTGACTACCTGCAATTAATTAATATGATCAACATATTACGACTTTTCTATCCTTGCACATCAATTTTTTTTTTGGCAAGTACATAGGCTGAAATATGACAATAAGACATTTAGTAATCTAAGATATTAAGTAATTATACGATATTAAGTAATTTAGTAATATAAGATTATAAGATAGTAATTATAAGATATTTAGTATTAGTAATTTCTATTAAAAATATATATAAGTATAAAATCGCGAAAAGAAACTTTATTGAAACGTTCCAAAATTATAAATATAAGGTGTACTGCTACAATTAAATTTCACTTATTTCCCGATTTCGACATCGGTAATTTATTAAATTAACCTTGACATCGAAACACGTAAAGCAAAAAACATTCTACATAATAGGAAATTCGATATTTTTAAAAATAGTAATTAAAATCAAATCATTAAAAACGTAATTCAAAAGATAAGATAAAGACAATAATCACCATGGGAAAATATAATGTATATATCAACAATTAGTATTAGAGGGCATACGCTATAGAAAAAAATCATAAGGTCATTATGATAGAACACATTTGCTCTCCTCGACAGCACGCTTCCTCCCCCGACAGTTTTAGGATTCTCCACTCATCAAATTTGTCAAAAATGATTCACGCATAGCTGTAGGTGGTTCTCGGTACGGGTCTCCTCAGGTTTTTAAAAAGTATTTTCATCTGCACAGTCCAAGCCATCTCAGTCTATTACTAAGATGACTTGCGTAACCAGAGGCTAATTGCAATAAACTTTTCAAAATTAAACTCCCCCTCTACCCTTTTCCAACATTTTTTTTTTCAAAGGTATCTCTAAAAAAGTGCTGCACAGGGGATCAGAGTCTAGTAAATTTTAAGTAATTGGCAGAACTTAACTGTTTTCTGAGAGAGGGAATGAATTACTTTAACGATAATTTACATTAGTTTAATTTAATCAGCAATAGGCATTTATTTTCCCGTTTCCTTTTTTTTAAATTATGCATTAATTGAAATGATGGCGTTCTTTACTCGAGAAATGCTAGCAGAAGCGCAATTGAGAAAAATAGTTTAATGCCTGGGTTCAAATAGCTTTTTTTAAAAATATTCTTTCATTTAAAATGAATTTTTATGACACGTTATTTACAAAATTAATAAGAGGTTGCTAAATTGTCACTTATAAATTATGCCCTTTATTTGGTTAAATTAAAATCGAAACCAAAAAGCAAAAAAAAAAGACGGTTAGATGAGGATAAAATGCTTTCTAAAAGACATTTTTTTTCTTTAAAAGTAGCTGAGTAACAAACAAACAAAAATATACTTTAAAAAATTACTCTAAACGCAAATGAAAAAATTTAATCATTCTGTCTGTGAACATTTCTTTTTAAAACTGCACAAATTCGCAAATTTTTAAGGGGAAGATAATTTAACTTCCGACAGCTACAGTCGGAGCTTCAACAAACCTAAAATCTGACATCAACAACCCTGAAATTATCTGCTTCCCTCTCCAAATTTTAGAGTTTTGCTATAATTAAAAAGAACTGAAAGTGCAGCGGAAAATTTTGATTTATCATCTTGGCTACTTTTAAGAATTTGTTTTTTGTTTTTTGAGGGAAAAAGAACAAACAAAAATAACAGAAAAATTCTAAAATATTTCTATGGCATCTTTGTCTTGAGGATAGTTGCATTTGTGTGGAAATCAGGGCAGCTGTTGATGATAGCTGAAAGAGAATTGTCATTAAAAAGATTTATATAAAAAAAAGAGAGATAAAAACGGCTGGTGGTAATACAAAATTTTGAGTTAGAAATAAATAAAAAAATATAACCAGATAAAAGTACAATCATAGATGGCAATGTCTAGTTTTTTTCTCAAAAGTTACAGACGACAATTTACAAAAATGCTTTAAAATACTACGTTCAAAAATAAAAATGAAAAAAATTTTAAATCAAAAGACTAGTTAATCATGCATCTGAAAATATATTTAGTTTAAAAGAATTCTGAAAGACAGTCGGATGCTTCAACAAACCTAAATGGTAATCAACCCTAAAATTATTAGGTTCTCTCAAAAAGAGAGCAGAATTAAAAAGATGAAGTAGAAAATTTTTTTTTAATGACTAATACATGTTTTTTGAGGGAAAAAACAAAAAAATATATCAATAAAATTTAATCAAACACAGTGAGTATTTTTATAAAATCCACGTTTTAATTGATTCTTTGTCCGACAGTATTACAAAAAGGAGAAAAAAGGCGTTTTATATTAGAGTTTAAAGAAATTTGCAACATATTTGGATGACCTGTATTTTTCTTGTATTATAAAAAAATCTACCAAAAATCTACCTTTTGCTAAATATTACATTGACTTTTAATACCATAACAATTACCAAGGTTATTTAGTTTTTCTTAAGGAGTATCAAACAAAAATCAATATCAAAATTTAAAATGTCTATTTTTTTTTCTATTTGAAGATCAGGGCCGTAAATAGACTGTCGCAAAGGTGGTATTTGCCACAGGCGCATCAGGCTTGGGGGCGCGGCAACGAGAAGAAAATTAGGTCCAAAAGAGGATGATTCACCTCGTGTAGAAAAATTTAAATAACATTTTAATTATAAAATCCAACGTGTTTAAAAAAATTTTAATGAATTTTTTATATTTTTTAAATGCTTCTAAAGAGTAAACTTATTATAGATTACTTGTTATAGTTTACAAAATGTTTACCAAATAATACTATTATGCTTTAATATAAATCTGGGCTTTTGTTCTAAATTTTGAATTTATTAAAGTTATTAAAATTAAATTTAAACTTAGAAATTTGCCATTTTTTAATGAAAATTCAACGCTTTAATAAAAAAATATTCCCCTCAAATAAACTATTTAGTTTATCAGCAAAATAATATCCCCAAAATGTTCAAAAATATCTCTAAGTATTAATAAGATAAAAATAGAAGAAAAAGCTAAAAATTAATATACTAGGAACATTTTAAGAATTAACAAAATATTTTGAGATCTTTCTGAATAAATAATACAAAAAAATATGTTTAAATATTTTTTCAATATATTTGGTGGTAGGGGCACGGACCAGTTTTTTGCCACGGGCGCTAAATTAGTTACGGTTCTGCTGAATATGCACACATTCTTAAAAAATTTAATTTATTAATTTTCTTTAAAATTTTGATATAAGAAGATTTTACTAAAATTTCGTATATGAATAAAACTTTGAAAATTAAAACATTTACCTCAAACATTTTTTTGACATTATCTATCTAAACTATCTATCTTATAAAAATATATATTTTATATATATAAATAAATATATTTTATTTATATAGAAAAAATAATATAATATATCATATCATTTTATATTTCAAAATATCATCTATCTATCTATATATAAAAATATATATAATTATATTATATTATTGTCTAATATATATTTTATCTAATCTATCTATCTATGAAAATATCAATATATATATATCAATTATCTATATCTATTTTATATCTATCTGTCTTATCTACTGTCTATATTATATATATATATATTATCTATATTATAAATATTTTTATCTATATCTATATTTTTATAACATAAATATTATCTATCTCTATCTATCTATCTTTTTATCTATCTCTATCTATATATATATATATATATATATATATATATATATATATATATATATATATATACATACACACACACACAAAACTTTTCTAACAAAACCAAAATACATATAAAATTTAAAAGAAATCCCGTTACTAATAATAGTAGACTAACCTCAGCAAAATACAAAACAAACCTTCTCTTGATACAATCCGAAATACTACTAATCTAAAGGAATCATATGATCCCACGTACAGTCGGTTTCTGTGTCTTTACACAAACATAATTCGGGGTGTGGGGGGAGGTGGAGAGCGAACACCCATTTCTAACAGCTAATGAAACAAAACAGATACCTTAACCTCTCCCTCCCCCCTTTGGGTGGCTTGGAAACAACGCCTTAGTATTCACAACGGGCCGAACCTTTAACCCTGGGATCTCGAACAAGAATTTTCAACCCACAGCTGTAGTCACGACAGCCAGTGGCCGGGGAAAAATTGAGGGCTTTATATTTTTCCTTTACTTGACCTCCCCTTCTAAAAGGGAAAAAACAGCATTCCTTCCTTTGCAGGAGTCTTGTAACTTAATCCGGCTATTACCGTCCCCTTTGAAGTGCTTTGGAATCCAATCTTTCGGGTAGTTTCGGAAGAGACGTGTTCGGGGTTTTAGAAACGCTTCCAGACAGAGACGTACGTCGACAAGAGAGTATCACGGAAGATACAAATTGCATGGAGATAACAATAACAAGCACGATTATTTTTTTAAATTTAATTACTCATAACAATTAACAAAATTACTAATTTGGGGTAATTCGTAAGACGACGTTTAACTACCACCGAAAAGAAGGGAATAATTCTATATCATAATAAAATAAACAGGAAAAAATGTTTTTTTAAGTTTTGGAAGAGACGGATATATAGGATTTTATACACATTTCTAGACTGAGACGTACGTCAAAAGTGTATTATGAAAAATACAAATTGCATGCAGAAAACAATCATCATTATTATTTTTAGTTAAATTAGCCAAAAATTAATAAAATCATTTTAAGTAATTTTCATGGCGATATTTACCGTAGAAAAGAAAAGATAAAACTATAACTTAGAAATAAACAGAGAAAAAATAAGTTTCGGAAAAGACGTATATATATATATATATATATATATATATATATATATATATATATATATATATATATATATATATATATATATATATATATAGGAATAAACATTTTTTGACTGAGAGGTACGTCGACAAGCATGTATCACGGAAAATACAAATTGCATGGAGATAACAATGACAAGCACGATTTTTTTTTAATTTAATTACTCATATAATTCCATAAACAATTAACAAAATCACTAATATGGAGTAATTCGCAAGACGACGTTTAACTGCCACTGAAAAGAAGGGAATAATTCTACATCTTAATAAAATAAACAGGAAAAAAAATATGTCTTTTTAAGTTTTGGAAGAGAGGGATATATAGGCTTTTATATACATTTCTAGACTGAGACGTACTTCGACAAGTGTGTATCACGGAAAATACAAATTGCATGAAGATAACAATAACAAGCAGGATTATTTTTTAAAATTTAATTACTCATATAATTCCATAAACAATTAACAAAATCACTAATTTTGGGGTAATTCGCAAGACGACGTTTAACTACCACTGAAAAGAAGGGAATAATTTTGTATCTTAATAAAATAAACAGGAAAAAAAATATGTTTTTTTAAGTTTTGGAAGAGACGGATATATAGGATTTTATACACATTTCTAGATCGAGACGTACGTCGACAAAGGTGTATCTTGGAAAATACAAAATGCAAGGAGATAATAATAACAAGCGCGATTTTTTTAATTAAATTACTCATATAATTCCATAAACAATTAACAAAATCACTATTTTAGGGTAATTCGCAGGAAGACGTTTAACTATCACAGAAAAGAAGGGAATAATTCTATATCTCAAATAATAAACAAATATATAAAATAAACAGGAAAAAAACTTTTTTTTTTTTAAGTTTTGGAAGAGACGGATATATAGGATTTTATACACATTTCTAGACTGAGACGTACGTCAAGAGTGTATCATGAAAAATACAAATTGCATGCAGAAAACAATCATCATTATTAGTTTTAGTTAAATTACTTATCTGACTACGCCAAAAATTAATAAAATCATTTTAAGTAATTTTCATGGCGATATTTACCATAGAAAAGAAAGGAAAAAACTATAACTTAGAAATAAACAGAGAAAATGTATATATATATATATATATATATATATATATATATAGGAATAAACATTTTTTGACTGAGAGGTACGTCGACAAGCGTGTATCACGGAAGATACAAATTGCATGGAGATAACAATAACAAGCACGATTATTTTTTAAAATTTAATTACTCATATAATTCCATAAACAATTAACAAAATCACTAATTTGGAGTAATTCGCAAGACGACGTTTAACTACCACTGAAAAGAAGGGAATAATTCTGTATCGTAATAAAATAAACAGGAAAAAAATATGTTTTTTTAAGTTTTGGAAGAGACGGATATATAGGATTTTATACACATTTCTAGACTGAGACGTACGTCGACAAGTGTGTATCACGGAAGATACAAATTGCATGGAGATAACAATAACAAGCACGATTAATTTTTTAAATTTAATTACTCATATAATTCCATAAACAATTAACAAAATTACTAATTTGGGGTAATTGGCAAGACGACGTTTAACTATCACAGAAAAGAAGGGAATGATTCTATATTTTAATAAAATAAACAGGAAAAAAATGTTTAAGTTTTAGAAGAGACGGATGAATAGTATTTTATACACATTTCTAGACTGAGACGTACGTCAAGAGTGTATCATGAAAAATACAAATTGTATGCAGAAAACAATCATCATTATTAGTTTTAGTTAATTTACTTATCTGACTGCGCCAAAAATTAATAAAATCATTTTAAGTAATTTTTATGGCGATATTTACCGCAGAAAAGAAAGGAATAAACTATATCTTAGAAATAAACAGAGAAAAAATAAGTTTCGGAAAAGACGTATCACGGAAAATACACATTGCATGGAGATAACAATGACAAGCAAGATTATTTTTTAAAATTTAATTACTCATATAATTCCATAAACAGGTAACAAAATCACTAATTTGGAGTAATTCGCAAGACGACGTTTAACTACCACTAAAAAGAAGGGAATAATTCTACATCTTAATAAAATAAACAGGAAAAAAATATGTTTTTTTTTTTTTTTTTTTTTTTTTTTTTTTTTTTTTTTGAAAGAGACGGATATATAGTATTTTATACACATTTCTAGACTGAGACGTACGTCGACAAGTGTGTATCATGGAAAATACAAATTGCAAGGAGATAACAACCATCATTATTTAGTTAAATTACTATATCTGACTACGCCGAAAAATAAAATCATTTTAAGTAATTTTCATGGCGATATTTACCGCAGAAAAGAAAGGAAAAAAACTATATCTTAGAAATAAACAGAGAAAAAATAAGTTTTGGAAAAGACGTATATATAGGAATAAACATTTTTTGACTGAGACGTACGTTGACAAGAGTGTATCATGGAAAATGCAAATTGCAAGGAGATAAAAATAACAAACACGATATTGTTTTAATTAAGCTACTCATGTAATTCCATAAACAATTAACAAAATCACTATTTTGGGGGTAATCCGCAGGACGACGTTTAACTACCATTGAAAAGAAGGGAATGATTCTATATCTTAATAAACAGAAAAAAAAAACATGTTTTTAAGTTTTAGAAGAGACGGATATATAGGATTTTATATACATTTCTAGACTGAGACGTACGTCGACAAGAGTGTATCATGAAAAATACAAACTGCATGGAGATAACAATCATCATTATTATTTCTAGTTAAATTACTTATCTGACTAAGGCAAAAACTAATAACATCATTTTAAGTAATTTTCATGGCAAAATTTACCACTGAAAAGAAAGGAAATAACTATACCTTAGAAATAAATAGAGGAAAAAAAAGTTTCGGAAAAGACGTGTATATATATATATATATATATATATATATATATATATATATATATATATATATATATATATATATATAGGAATAAACATTTTTTTTTTACTGAGACGTACGTCGACAAGCATGTATCATGGAAAATACAAATTGCATGGAGATAACAAGCGAGATTAATTTTTTTTCGGGGGGGGAGGGAGTAAATTACTTATCTGATAATATAAAAAATTATCAATAAAATAATTATTACAATTAATTTTAAAGGCGATGTTTAACTACCACCAAAAAGAACTATATATATAAACAGAGGAAAAAATTTGCTTTGGAAGAGATGGGTTTGGAGTTTTATAAAATTTTTAGATAGAGATGGTAGCAACAAAGCATATCACGGAATAAACAAATTAAACTTAACACACAACATATAATTTTTTTGTTGTTGTTATCTTCTTAATACTGCCAATTAAATGTTTCATAATCACATCATATCTCGCTGTTAAATACACCTTTCTTTTTTCTTCCTTTAAACAAGGTAATATGTTCTCCCTCATACATACAATAAAATATAATTTCAATATTTACTTGTCTGCTTAGCACTGAAAGTCGTTACACGGCTGAATTAATTCTGAATATAAATCTAAAATTTTTTGAGAGAGAGAGAAAAAAACTATGCCATTTAATCTAGAATAGATTCTTGTGAGACAATACAAAGAAGCCCCAGTGTAATAATTCATTAGACCTTTATATAATGTTAGAAAAGTATCTTCACTTTTTCAAAATTTATTTTATGAAAAGCCAACGTGAAATCTACAAGCGATGAAGAGAATAGACTTATTCCAAACCTTCTTTTAAAAGCAGGTCAAGTTACGTATAATACTTCTAAGCTCCAGTTTTTTAGACTGCAGCTTACTTTTGACTTGTGAAATATGCCTCACAGACATAAAAATTCGGGAAACTTTACGAAATTAAGCCAGGTAACTTAAGACAGCGAGGAACAAGCTTTTTATGTCCATATTAATAACAGCACGAAACACGGATATCTCAACGGAGTTATTTTCTCTATCCAAGAATATATAACACTTCGCACATTTTCCTTCATTTATTCACGCGTGATGCACGGATTAAGAACATTCTACTCACGAAGAAATCACGATCCATTAAGGGCTGCGGCCACCTCTACACTGCTGGGACCGACCAGCTAGTGACACCAAGGCACGCAGCCTGGGATTGATATGCAGTGCACGGCAACGTGTTAGTCCAGGGCCGGCTTAAAATTCTTACACATAGGAGTACTTAATAGCCGACGCAGCTGCCAGATAGCCCAGACATCCTTAGGTAATGTAAGAGCAATGGCCAAGACGCCGGTCTCGATTATTGCCTGGTTCAGCTATGACGTGAAGGCATACGAGCTGCTTAAAAAGTTGCCCTGAACCAAGGAATAATTGAAAGAGAGCAAGAGACTTTTGATCAGGCAGAGTACTGCATAACAGGGTGAGATCGAATTCACTCATTATTAGACAATGAACCTCAATGGTGATTTAGAAGAACAAGAATGTTTTATTTAAAAAAAGATTACTATATATATTCCTTATCTATAAAAAATTATTAATAATTCCCTAACCAGAGTTCTCACTCTTTTTCCAGAACAAAAATTAAGGACTTTTTAAGGACTTTCTAAGGACCAAAGTAACTTTTTATAAGGACCTACTTGAAAAGCATGGCATAACGACATAAACCCTATTTCCTAAGGAACATATTTTAATTATGAATCAGACAATTTCAATAAATGTCTTACAATATTTCAGAATTAAGTTTTTAAGAATACCATAAAATTAATATAAGATAAACCTATTTGACAAAAACATTTTGAAAAATGTACATCTAAAGTTTTTTGAGTGATCAAATTAAAAATAAATTGTGAATAAAATATAATATTATAAACAGTACTTTCTGAGTGTTTAAAAATGACTGATATATATATATATATATATATATATATATATATATATATATATATATATATATATGCGTGTGTGTGTGTGTATACTAGCTGATTATACCCAACATTGCCTGGGAAAGAAGAAAATTTAGACTTCTATTACATTCAATGCATAGAAAATTAAACTTCCATAAGTAACTGAAATATCTACAAAACCCCCACCCTCCATGGTTCGTTTAATTAAAATCTGCAAGAATGTTAGCTATTAGAAAAAGACAGCTGGATTTATAAATCTTTGCAGTATGCGAAAGATTATTTATTTGTCAAAAAGTTTTCTAGCTTGTGACCTTATAAAGTACTAATAAACTAAAAGTATTTTCATAATATTTTAAGGATATCAAAGAAAGGGATTTTGAATTACTACAGAAATATACTGAAAACATATATGCATCTGAGGACTTTATTATTAATACTGCATTTTGGCTAGAAAATGTAAAAGAATGTTATGAACATTAAGAAATATTTTATATATTCTTTGACCAGAACTTATCACCTGTACTGGCGTTCTTTATTAGAACCGGTTTGGGGCAAGTTAAACTCTTAACTTACAAAACCAGAAAGTTGAGTGCGGCTAAAACTGATAGGAAATCACATGAAGACGTATAAATTGATCAAGTTCCAATTTAATAATTAAGGAGTTTTTACGGACCATGGACAAAAATTAAGTAGTTTTAAGGGCCTTTAAAAAGAAAGCTAAATTTACGGAGTTCTTAAGGACTTTTAAGGACCGTGGGACCCCTGCTATCTGCAAAGCAATTCATTATAAATGAATTAACAATTTTATTGATAGTCTCGAAATATCTTAAAATTGGTGAATTGGTAAAATTGGTGAAAAAGACAATGTGATTTTTCTTTTTAACGAAAATACGATTTTTCAAATGAAAATATTTTACCCACTATACGTTGCATCTATACGCAAGATGTTTGCCATTTACATAAAGTATTGAAAATAATTATGGTATAAGTTATATTACATACATGGGACATAATGAATGAAGGCTGACAGAACTTATAGTTCAGGGGGGGGGAAATCATAAAAGGTAGACAAATAAAATATATGAATTAACTTATACAACAAATGTTTATGTCTCTTGATGTTTTCTAACTACGCAATTCAATTCCATTACCAAACCTTGCATATTCTTAAATGACTATTTGCTACACAGTCTAGAGGAAAAAAAAGCGAAAGTCTTTCTTTTTTCCCATTATGAATAAAAACTTAATGGTTTCTTCGAAAACAAGTTTTCAACGGACTACGTATAATTGAAAAACTTACATCTACCAATTAAAACATCCTTCTCGGTAAAATCCTTCACCGAAAGAGTCATACCAGGAAGAAGAAATGCATTAACAAATAAAATTCATGAAAGGGTTGTTCGCTACAACACTTTCGCTGCAAAATCAATTCTCTGAATGCATTCAGAAACCTGCAGAACATGCCAAAAAGTGTTAAATCAAGTGAGAATCAAGCATCAGACTTCCAGAGAGAAGCGATCTCAAGTATGTCATGCAGCTTCAAAAAATGCAAGCTACTACAGAAGGGTACCCTAACACGTGCAAGGGGGGTTTCAGAACAAAAGATGAGGGACGAAATCCCATGGTGGTTGGGAAATGGTCACGTGCAGAGCCCTGAGTTCCGTCATAAAGAAGATTTCAATGACTCATGGTATGAATGACAAAGCAGAGCTTTGAAAAGCCGAATTAAAAGAAAACGAGAAAAAAAAATAGAAGGATTGTAATTTACCCCAGCTTAAAAGCTACAGATCTTTGTACCATTTTTGGATTCACTGGCGAATTTGAACTCTGCGATTGCTACCATTTATACTGATTGTGGATTGTGCCTGTTAATGTTTGTGATATTGAATGCTTTGATATTCACCATTAAATCTCCAAATTGAAGAAAAATAACTATAAAACAGAGACATCTGATTTATTCATAAGGATAACTACGGGTAAAACCCAAATATATGTATTATGTCGAGCTTACATCCAAGGTTGTCATGATTTAAATCAGTTGATTTTTTTGAAAAAAATCACAAATCATTTTTTTCACTTCTTTTAAAACCTATATTCCAAAGACAGGAGAACGGGGAATCAGTCAGCACAGTAATACCAAAAAGTAAATAAGTGTAAATATAGATAGAATGTTCTTTCCAAGAATTGAGGGGTGTTGTTATCAGAAAGTATATAGTAGGGGTAGTACAATGACTGATTATGACTAGTGGAAATCATTTTATGTAATGGGAGGTAAAGAGAGTATTACAAAACTTGATATCCAGTTTGTCTACCAAATAACAACAGCCGTGGCTTCATCTGCTGGAATAGAAAGACAGTTTTCTTCTTTTGGTATTGTTCATACTAGCCTTTGTAACCAATTAGGAGTGGATAAAGAATCAAAGCTAGTGTTTTTGTTGAAACAATTAAATCCATAATTTGGTGCTTAAAAAATATTGAAATAGTTGTGATTTGTTTTTTAAATAAATAGTTTGCACTATCCAATTACAAAATAATAAAATGTATTTAGATTAAAATTTATATATTTAAGTTTAGGTAATCAGTGTGCAGAATATACTAGATAGATAAGATGTTACATCTTATAACAAACTATTCTATGTATATTGCAAAACATAAAAACAACAATTAAAATTAGTATTCAGAAAAAAAATTTATAAAAAAATCCGATTTAAATAGAAAAAAAATCTGATTTAAATCAAATAAATCTGATTTTTTTATTTAAAAAAATCATGATTTTTTCCAACCCTGCTTACAGCTGTAAAAAAGTTCAATAAATTATATAAAAAACGGTTTGGGGAAATCAATAACATTACATAATGATTACTCATGTTCTGAAATTATTCAAAATATAAGTCGCTGAAATTTGAAACAACTTAGAGGAAAACTGCTTTATAATAAATAGAATTTTAATTTTTTCCAATTTATGAAAAAGGAAAGGAGCCTAATGAGATTTTAACATTCTATTCCACTGATATTGTCATAAGAATATTGAATAGTTATAATAAATATTAAAAGCATGACATTGAAATACATTATTACTGAATATATGTATAACATTTATATTCTCTATTCAGAAAAGTAGATTTGGTTTTGAATACATTTCACCTTACAACAAAGTATATTCTATTTTCAAAAATTTTCTATAAAGAACTTTCTATAAAGAAATTTTTTTTTTTTTTTTTTTTTTTTTTTTTTTTTTTTTTTTTTACTGAACACTCTTCCATTATTCATAAAGCCCTAACAATAGAACTTTAAAGCGGGTGCTAAAAATATTTTAATTCAGCGTTCAAGACATACGAAAGGCACTTTTCGTTTCAAAGAAATTTAAAATTTTAACGTATATCCAATTTCTTCTAGCTGAATTGTTGAAAGAAATAAAAACTAACTTAGAAGTATGATTAAATAAAAAATTACCATTTCTGAATGTGAGGTAATTTGAGTCAATTTTTATAATGCCCTCGCTTATTAAGTATTTTATTTCTGCCAAACAATACACGGGAGAAATTTATTTTATGCCAAGGGAACTTTGTGGAAATTATATACAATTTAACAAGGTAGAAAGATAAAGTTAAAATTAAACGATTTATTTGTGTAAACCTATTTAACACCATGCAAATTTCTCATATTTCTTTCTTCATATAAATTTTAATATTTATCAGTTCTTGTGCAATAGAATTTTAAATATAGAGGCCATTCATTATGGTGCTCCTCGATATATAGCGATTTTTCTTTGTAAAAATTTATTTTTAAGTGAAATAAAAAGTGTGATTACATATGTGCATTCGTACATAAAACTGAAAAGGTGCAAGGAACTTCTGACTTAGTTATTTTTAGTCATTGAGTACCGAATATTATACTATTGTGTTTTTTAAGTGTATATGTTCAAAAAAGTAAACTTTTTATCATATAACCAAAGCTCTTTCTTCGATTTATCGTGCATTTTGCTGGTCTCGTTTAAATTCGAAAAACAGTGAGCTGATGCAATTTTTTTTTCATCAGTATTTAAAAATTCCAAAACATACATCTTTGGGATGAAAAGAAAGAGAAATATATTAAAGAAACAGAATTAAAACATTGTAAAAGGACAGCAGTCGTAAATTAATTCTATTAAAAAAAAGGTTTATTATATTGAAATAATTGCAGTTGAATATAATATACCAGAAAAAGAAAAAAACCTAGCTTTTAACAAACAAATTAATACAAGAAACAGTTTGGTTTGTACACAGTTCGAGCTTCTACTTGAAGCCAAATCTGAAAGCCATTAACTTAAATTCCTGTAATACAGAATGAAATGAAAAACACACAAGTAAACTGCAATCCATTGAGCTGCGTTTGCGTAATAAGACGAAAAACTAGCTCCCTTTTCAGTGGCCTGGAGAACATGTTAGGCTATTTCGGGAAACAGGACTGCCAAGGTACGATAAGGATTAATCTGTGGTAGTTGTTTTCCAAATGGACTAGGAAACTGTTTCAATCAGGAATGTTTCGCGAATTCTCGGTTAGATCTGATTATACCATTACAGAATGTGTTAAACGAATAATCAAATCTTTAACTATTTAAACAAAAGTGCTTTAATAAATATTTCAGTTTATGTAATGTGAATATATTTAAACAAATGCATCCTACCCTCCCATTACAAATGACGCTATTTTACAAGAAATAAAAATTCAGTAAATACCAAACTACAAGGCTCTACTAGAAATAACGCAAGAAAAAAAATAATTTTATGCCTTATAATTATACACCAGGAAATTCTAGAATCAATTCTACTAAACCTCTCATATAAATATACAAGATGTAATTATTTTCAAAAATATTTCATTAGATCACAGGATCCTATATATTCATTTCAAAAATATTTTACGAAAATTTATGAAACAAGTTATATTTTGCTTTTCATTGAAAAATGTATTATATTTCACACCTGATCAGTCCAAAAGATTGTGAGTATGTATATATTATATGTATGTAAAAGCATGCATGTGTATTTAAGATGAAAATTCAAAACTAATCATTATTATTTTCCATCAACAATAGGACAGTTAAACTTTTAAAACGAGAATAAATAGTTATAGTAATCAATAGAATATTACATTTGCTATACTAAATGCGACTTTTTGTATAAGGTATAAATTTCACAAATTCAGAATCGAGTCATAAAAGTTTTACTATTTGACCACTTGTACTATACCAGACACGTAAGGTTTTTTTTTCTTTGAATATTCATTTCCCAGCAGAATTATGAAATTGTGTTAGATAATTTTGTCAGATTAAAATGGATTAATTTTGAAGAGCGCAGAATTGAAGAGCATGACAAATTTTGAACAATAGTTAGACCAAGACAGTTCGAGTTTATATAAAAGACAAAAATCTGCTTTAATAATTTGAAAATTTCATTTTTTTACAGTCAAATTGTTTTTAATAGCCTGAAGCAAACATAAAATTTTCTTGTTAACTGAACACGTAAATAAAAACTGCAACAGAGCTGTAATAATTTTATATCAAAATCAATGGCATCAATGAAAAATCTAATCAATCAACAAACTGTATTCGCAGGCATCTTTATTAAAAAAAAATAATACAACTTATATTGCGTACTGAATTGTAAATGAATGTTGGCGAAAATTTGATATTAAGAGATATGCCTAGGCAGTGCGAGTTTAAATAAACACGTATAAAAATCCACAACATTAAGTTAATTTTTTTAAAAGAAATTTCTTTTTTACAGGCAAAATTATTTTTATGGCCCGGGAAAACATCCTGTCTAGTTACCAAGTAAAACTGCAACCGAGCTATATCATTGACATCAATGAAAAATCTAATCAATCAAAATCAACTGTATGCGCAGCCGCTTTATTAAAAATATAACTTTTATCGCCTACTGAATTGTTAATGAAAGTCGGCGATCATGTTTCAGCAGTAATAGGGAAATTTTAACGAGAGTTTACCTTCGACAGGATAGAAAATCGTAAACAGAAATCCCGAAGTACGAAAGAACACCTTATTATATCCTCAAGGGATAGAAAAAAAGAGGGGGAGGGTGGAGAAAGCGGAAAGGCATTAAAATGTCCGAAAGGAATTTCCGGAATAAATGATCGTTGCCAACACTCACGAGAGAAAAACTGCTCAATCCATTTCTTTGCTTCTGAAAAGGTTAACGGTTTAAGGAAAGAAAAATAACTTAAAAAAATATGCGGGGGAGGGGGGAAAAGGGGGAAGAAACGAGGAGGATATAAATTCAGAGATAAAATTAATTATTCATGCTCTTGCTTTTCGGCACCAGCGTAACACAAGTGGGGGAATATAAATCACGTGATCGAGAGAACGACGGAATGAAAAGGTTCTTCGCCACCACCCCCGAAAATCTCTTTACTCGAAAATAGCGCAGGAATCATTCTTTCTTATTTCCCCCCCCCTCCTTTCTTTCTCTTTTCTTTCCGTTCCTCTTTCTCTCCATCCTATTTCGAGAAAAATGAAAAATTGGATCGGTCTAAATTTTGAGATTAGAAAAATTGGTGGGAGGTAGCATGGCAAGAGAGAGGATACTTCTTAAATAATGCGAGCCAGGCACGCACAGGCAGGAAAATATGAATACAATGCACATGCATATAAGCAGCGGATAAGAAAATACAGGTAAGGGATTTTCGAAAAAGAAACAGGGGTGGTTTGTTTAGGAATCGTTTATTTCACATACCGAGAACAAGGGGTTCCTTCCGTCCATTACTCATCAATCCCAAAACTACTTTTCGTTCGTGGAAATAAAGATACAAAGGAGAATGATAAAGGAACTTAGACAGACCGTCTACGCAGCATATTTGCTGGACATGTCATAATTTCATATTTATTCAAGCTAAACTTAGAATAAATAAATAAATAAATGCATATAATAGCGCACAAGCAGACATTTAATCCATTTTTTCATCCATTTATAACATTTTTCGCTAGAAAACTTTTCGATGCAATGAGTGCATTTTAAGACCTTATAAATAATTTGAAATAAATTCTTCAAAATATATAATAAATTTCAAATTATAAATTTCAAATTATAAATTTAAATTATAAATTTCAAAAATATAAATTCAAATTATAAATTTCAAATTTAAATTATAAATTTCAAATTATAAATTTAGCACTTACAGAATTCACAATTTTTATAGAATGAATTTTTTTTTTAATAGATTAACAATTAATTTCACAACTTAAAATTCAGAACAGAAGTATTAAAGTTTTAATTTTCATATTTTTCAACATTTTGAGTAACAGATGATATATTCAATTAATATAATATCAAACTTTGCAAATTAGTTATGTATTCTAATGTTCAATTCCCACTAATATCTTCACACCATTGACATTCATGTGTACGCAGTCAATGGAGGGCGTGGGAAGATACTTGCCGGTAGCTCCCAAAGAAATATTAAAAATAGTTATCACTAAAAATATTAGAAGAAAAAAACTGCTTGGGCGTAAAAGCTGGTAGTTATGCATATGAACATATTACTGGACAAAATTCAGTTTCGTCTCCAAAAGACATGCTTACATACTGTCAGATCCAGATTTAAAATGAATGAAATACACCTGTTTTCATTACTGTTTTACTGCACACATTACATTTCACATTTCTCACAAAATTAACGAACTCTTATTGATGTCCGATGGCTGCTATATATACTGTCCGTTTGGCAGACTTGTCTGCGCATGCCTGTTATCGGGGAATCAATACTATCCCCATTTTTCGACAGCGGAAGTGACAACACACACATACACACAATATATATATATATATATATATATATATATATATATATATATATATATAATTTTCAGTATTTGTCTGAAAAAAAAAAACATTCAATATATATGTATATATATATGTGTATATATATATATATGTATATATATATATATATATTGAATGTCTTTTTTTCAGACAAATATTGAAACGATTAATTCCTCCTTGAAATGGGTAGATCCTGTTACTCATAGCACCGTCACTAACCAGTCTTCATGGCCGGACCTATTCTTGTGTAGAGAGACAGTACAATCATAGTACATTGAACACTGACCGTACAGCAATACTCAAGCACTGGCCAATTCCGCATCCTCTTTTACTAACGTAACGCTAACTTACGACTACTTAAAATGAGACAATTGAGAGACTCCAAACTGATCTTGAATGTTTTACCTCTTCTCGGTTGGCTTCCCCAATATCTAGTGTCCGAGAATGTTTCTCTTTGAAAACTTCTTTAAAAATTCAGTGCATATGTTAGAAACTTAATTGAAAAGTAACTTGAAAAAACTAAATGAAAATCCTTCTTCCAGTTTTCAAGCATCTTATATCGTTGGCAAATCGATACATGAGCGCTAGCGTTTTAAAAATGGGCGCAATTAATGCCAGGTCAGCACAGTCATATTGGTTTCTTTATTGCTTTACTGGGCTATGCTGAATTAACTTATAATAATTAGTGTCAGCTACGAGTGGTACACGTTATCGTCAACGTGTAAAGCAAATGACATTGCTTGGGTTGAATGAGTAATTACAAGTTTGAAAATCCATGTAAAGTCATCTCAACATTAAAAATGATGTAACAAGGAAAGGGATGATTTTAGATCTTATATTAACTAAAACTCAATCCTTAAAACATAGAACTGAAACAAAATTAAAAATGATAAACCCGGACATATTTCTCCAACATCTGGTTTTATTTAAGCTTACATCTGTTTTCGATGTTCAATGCCTCTTACTCCATGTCACTATAGACAATGAATTGACTTTTCAATTACAAGGTGTTTACAAAACCATTGAAGAAACCAGTTTTGCGATCAAATTATACAGATTTACTTTTAGATCAAATATTCATCTGCCGGCACAGGAACACGAAAAAGTATCGGCTGAAATAATATATCACAAAGAAAGCCGATTGCTTACCGATAGTTGTTTATGTTTTCACTCAAAGTTAACCAAAAACTTCCGCCAATTTTCAAGCGATCTGCTGTAGAAACAAGGCATAAAGAAATCGACAAAGCATTTCCCACAAAATCAATGAAAACTCTATTGATGCACGATCGTTGTATGGGATAAAAGAAGAAAAATAATAATTCAACAACAGAAGAATAAATAATAATAAAAAAAATCTTGGCGTCAGATTTATTTTTCATCGACAACACACATCCATTTTTTACTTTTCAGACGAGTTTAAACAAAAAATAGAAAGAAAACTAACATAATGTGTCCCCAAATTTCAAGAAAGTAAACAAAACAATATTTTTTTTTCTCTTCAAATTTTTCGCCACCCCCAACAGTGCTGCTCCTAACGCTCACTTAAAAGAGAAACTTATTGTTCGTAAGAATCGTCTATTTTGAAAGTCCGAACAAGTGAAGAAAGCAGGGTTTTTTCTCTCTTATATGGCAACAGAGGTTTAGTCACGGATAAAGCGTATTTTCTCAGAATATTTGTTGAAGCAAACTGCGTGGAAAGAAAAATGTGTTAGGCCGGTCGTAAATAAACAGTGTTTTACGGTGAAGTAAATATATATATATATATATATATATATATATATATATATATATATATATATATATATATATATAATAAAGTAGTATATCTGTTACGAAATTTTTTCCACAAGCGGTTAGGGGTAGCTTCTGGAAACCAGTGGTTAACCAGAAGAGTAAAAATGCAGAAACATATTACCACAGGATGATATATTTTAACGGCTTAAAGAGTTTATTTTTCGCTACACAGCAGTTCTTTTAATTCCATTTAATGTTCACCACAAAAAGCACAACCACTAACCTAATTAACCTTCAGACGAACAAGTGTTACACGCTAAGTCTGAAAACACAAAAGGAAATAACTTTAAATTGGTAAGTAACTGGTTATTCGACATATGAGAAGTACCACTTTTCGCAACCTGCTGTTTCGAAAATCGTTACAAATTTCTCAAGAGATGTGTAAAGATAAATAGCTTGCATCTGAAGCTTTTATTGGAAGCATGAATTAAATTTTAAATTATCTCTATCAACAGACTTTTATACAGTGGAAGCTCATCTGTAAAGAAAGAGAAAAAAAATTGTAATTTCAAATGGTATAAGGGACAGAGACATACATACGATACTCGGCAATAAATCCATGTCTCAAGATGCGACTGATAAACAGGAAAGTGCAACATGAAACGTTGTTGTCAATGCCACTTGGACGAGCCAAGCTTGTAAGCCAAAGGAAACATGAAATAAGGCGAAGGGATGCGCTTTTCATTTTAATGAGCTCCGCTAGGGTGAAGGAACTGCCTTAGTTCAAGTGGGTCCCAGTAAATTAGAATCAGGGTCCAAAGATAAGACCCTCGGCTTGCCCAGCCATCGTTTAAGAACTTGAAGGACATTGTGACCACGAAAATATTTTACGTGCCCCAGTCACCATTAACAAACAAGGCGGATCTTAGTTCCAGAACCCGCAATCTTCCAATGACTAGATCGTTGCCTTGGCCAACTGAGCTACCGCGATTCTACATGAATTGTAAAATACCTTTACAGAAATTTTCTGAACTTGTAACTAAATTGCTATTGCTGAATTTCTATACTAATCTATATTATTATAAATACTTAAAGATGAATATTCAACACGATTGGAAGATACATTTCAATCCGCATATTGAATGTGGCGAGAAACACAAACATGAACCAGAAATATTACAAGAGTTTTGAATCATTCCATTTGCCCTGCGAGGGGAACACCTAAGAGGAACAAAATCTTTTACTTTAAATTGGCATTGTAAAATGAAAAATGACAAGCATAAAACGAGCGTAATAAATTTTACTACTATTCATAGAGTACAATAAAAAGACTTCATGCCTGTCAGGATGTAATTACTTCACAGTACACATTTTTTTTTTCTGCTACCACATAGAAATGGGAACAAAACAAAGTATTATGGTTATCACGTAACAAACTGCTTAATGTAACTTTTATCGCTTTAGCCGTAATTCATCCCCTTTACTTAATTGTACCCTTATTAGATGACGTCACGGTGACACGCAAATGACGCATGGAAGAAAAAAAATTTCGTGTGATATAAGCAATCGGTTATTTATTGCATCCAGAATGATGTGGTTTGAATAGCCGTCTTGGATGATTCTTCGCTTCCACGCATAGACTTACTTATTTCCGGTCTAAATTAGTTTCTTTTTTTCAAGCATTTTGGTCATATATTTTTTGAAGAACTACGAGTTACTGAGTACTACATTTCAGACTGTAGCTGTTTGTTGCTGATATAGATTGTGGCATTTGTAAAAGTATTACAAAAGCAGTGCTGCAACGTGATATACATTCTAAATTATTTAAAATTTAACTTGAATTAAAGAAGTGTACTAAAAATATTTTCCCGTCTGTTACATTACTTTATGTAAGTCTCGACAGGTAAATATAGCCATTTTAAACTTGCTTTAACCCATAAAAAGTCTTATTAACATATACATAATTCTTAAAAATAATTATAGTTAGGAATTTCTGATGCGCTGCTAGTTTCTTTGAGTAACACACGGGAATTCGCTATTTCTCATAAGTAACATTAAAAAAAAATTTCGCTCTGATTTTGCCGAAATAATTTAGTTTAAGACATAATATGAAGAAAAAATGTTTTTGAAGCAACTAGCTGGAAACAATCAACAAAAGCGCAAATTAGAAAAGAAATAAAAAATATTATATGGAGTATAATTTTAAAACTTTCGTTTCCGACTGTCTTCGTAATGATGATTTACGGGCTTGTATTAAAATTTATAAACTCATAATATTATGTATTACTCAAAGTAGTACAATATTCTCAATCGATAACAAGATTTAGAAATGTTCTGAAGGAACTAACATTAGTTTCACATATTATTCACTCTTAATTTACACATGCTCTCATATTCATATTTATTGTGCGAAGGTATCTGTAACATTAATAAATTAACTTTAGTCACATTCACAAGCTACATGATCTTAACACATTTCTAAATTCAGCAATATATTCTTATCAGCAATTTTCCATTTTAGAATTACTTGTTCGCTTGGGAATCGAACGAGTGCTAACAGGTATGAAAATATTCAAAACGTACAAAGGTAGCCATCCTGGGAATTTTATTCGAAGACATGTCATATACCGACTTCCTTTATATATGATTAAATAGCACCAAGGAAACAACACTTACTTTTAAATTTTTTAAAGAGACTTCCTCTCTGTAATCTAATTGCAAACAAAGAAAAGACAAGTGAAAATTGAAGTACACAACCAATTGTTATTTAATAAAATAAATTCATAAAATACATAGCCCATTGGTGCAATAACTAATAATTATGACAATCGAGGTCAAATTTTTACTCTTAAATCGACAGAAATCGTCGTCTTCCCGAAAACGATTTAACATAAATCTTGGTTTATGAGGTTTTTTTATACAATACTAACGAGCAGTTTCAATTTTCTCTTTGTTTGAAAGGAGGCCAGACATACCTACCTGTTTTAACAACTAGCCATGGCCTACATCTGATCTCTTAAATGATATACCCATATAGTATTTTAGACCTTAAGAAATAATTAAGTTTAATGCGTTACCGTATTTTGTTTATTCGAAAAAAAAAAACCCAGCTTTTTTTAAATCGTTTTATACAATATAAAAATGTAATTAAATAAATGAGTGAAACCTCAAAAACTATGCTATAAGAATTAATGAGCAAACAAAAATCATTCTAATTGGAAGTGACAGAATTTTTAAAATCCTTCCGCTGTAAAAACGTTAACTTTCTTCATTTTGCTGCCTAATGTATTGCTACAAAGTTCATATACTATCTCACATATCTTTTATTCATTATGTTATATACGATCGTTCTTTAAAATGACTGGCAGTTGAGACCTTTTTCCCATTACCCAAGAATACAACATGTTCAATATATTCTCTGCAATCAGCATTGTTCCTAGTGCTTCACACGGGGGTGGACCTACAGTCACACATGTTCAGGAGGAAGCGTTGTCGTTCATGGGGCATGGGTATCAAACTTGGATGTGTGTTGCACATGTAAGAAACAAGAAATCCCTACTCTGGGTCATACATTCGATCTAGTCACGTACTGAGTGCTTAATCGAATCCAACTGTTTTTTTTTATTTTAGACGATGAAATTTTTCATTCAAATTTTTCACGGTGTATTAAAGAGGAAGTAAATATTTAATCCAGCAATACATGACCAAATTGAGGTAACTGGAATACAAATCTAGTGCGAAATAGTTGATCATTTTAGCTACATCTCTTACGTTTGATTGGTTTGGTTTGGAGCGCTACGGCCTACTGTTTTGCACACGGGGGCTAATGAGACCGGGACCTACTGCTTAAAGCCGATTCCAAACGGCTACGAACATCCATGCGTTAGTGGGATTCGAACCCACGAACTCTGGTACCGATGATCAGCGCCCTAACCAATCGGCCAGTGTTCGGCTCTTACGTTTGAAGTATGGAAAGAACGAGTTTATATGGTAAATTCCTTTTAAAACACTAGAAAAGCAGTAGAAATGAGAGAAATATCTTTAATCTGAATTCACGATGAATATTACTACTGCATAACCACAGAAACTGTATTCTACAAAGCTATATGTTTTCACGTATAATCGACATCAGTGTTTCGTAACCGGTAGGTCACGACTCACATAAGGTTTGTTTTAGCTGTTATCCAGGATCACTGGTTTATAATAATAATAATAATAATAAACCCCTTAAAAGGTAAGCGTAAAAGGTTGCAATGCTTAGCAACACGCGAGATTGCGCACGCATTTCTTTTAACTCATTATTACTTTATAAAAAAATCAGCTTTGTAAAGTCCTGAAATAAGATTTTTTTAAAGCCTTTATTTTCATTTTATTCTTCAAATATGGTGAATGGGACGGAAGAGAGGAAGGTCGCATAAAAAACTAGTATTTTTATTTGTTGTTGTTTAAGTTGAGAACCATTGATCCACATAAACTGAACAGTAGTATTTTTTAGCCGGTAAAACAACTTTCCCCTTCCATAATATTACTCAACATAAAACGAAAAGCCCCCGGAAATTTTAAAACGTTTTTAACAATTGCTCATTAATTTTAAAATTGATCTGTTCCGGCCCTAAATCAGCCCTATAATTTTCTTGCCATTCTTAAACGCAGGAAGTTAAAACTTTTGCCAACTGCTCCTAAATATAAACGCTTCTCCCGTCCACGGCGCGAACAATATGGACGACCGACAAAAAGACTAAAAAGACCATAAATACTCCTATTTTTGAATGAATTTCTAATCAGGGGCCTCCCGAACTGTCGCGTAGGTCGTAATTGATCGGAACCCGGTTCAGCAGAACAATATCCGTTATAATTCACTCTGGGAAGAACGAAGCTGACGTCATCTAACGAAGTCATTATAAAGTGGGGTGGGAGTGCGATAAAAATGGGATGCAAGGCAAATTATGAGCAAATTACAACATCGGGATTCCCTGAATCTACTAGAAAGACGTGAAATGAATAAAGAAAAGACAGCAAAACCACGATTTTTTTCAGGTCATTTTATTGTTTGACCTGTGAACCAGGCAAAAAATGAAAATGCAAAATAAACAGCGAGCGACTTTTCCCTAATTACTTACCGAATTCATAAATGACAATTTTACTGCTAAATAATTCAGAGCAATAACTACATTTTAATATCACTAAATTTAATACAAATACATTCTAGCAAAATTAAATAACTTGCTTTCGAATCGTACTAGATTTCACTATTTTCAGAGGGTTAAAAAATTATGATTAAAAAGTGAACAAAATAATAACTTATAATTTTTATTATATCATCTTTCAATATTTTGAGTGGTAAAAAATAATTATCACAATTAGTCGCAAATTAATTATTCGTGTGTTATTCTAATATTGAATTAAAGAAATTTGTAAGTATTTTTGTGAGTTGTAAATTCGATTAAGTGTAGAAATTTTTTCCTTTATCTTAAAACTAAAAACCTCCAAAAGCCATTTTTTAGGAAAAATGCGGAAAAGTCTCTAAGGAAAATATAAATTGTAGGAAACAGTCAAAATTGCGTTTTGAAAAAAGACAAAGAGCATATTATTAAAGAGGATTTGGTTTGGTTTGGAGTCTACTTTTTGCAACACGAGGGCTAATGAGACCGGGACCTACTGCTTAAAGCCGATTCCGAACGGCTACGAACATCCATGCCATAGTGGGATTCGAACCCACGAACTCCGGTTCCGAAGGCCAGCACCCTAACCATTCGGCCATCGTTTGGCAAAGAGGATTTGAAATGCATATTTTTTTAACCGTAATGAGTAAAAGTTGACAAACTTGTACGTTTTTCTCACTTTTTTACTAGTTTTAAATATAAATTTATTTTAATTGAAAAACAAAACAAAACTGAATGCACAATTAATATCGTTAAATCCTGCCATTATGATGTATAAGCGTGGAGTTTGTGAAACAACTTTGGCATGTATTTTCACTGTAACCAAAATAATAATAATAATAATAATTAACGATCATGCACAGCAATATGTTAGACTTTGTTTTAACACCAATCCCTACGATATAAAGTTATACTAACAATTGGACTTTCAAGTTCTTTCAGTTATACTAACAATTGGAAAGTTTCCCTACCAAATCAGAATGTTATCAAAACTTCTGTATTCTAGGATTTACTTCAGACTGATCCTCTATAATCCTATTTCTACGGAACAGATCTAATTATATTGCCATAAAAAATGGCCATTTTTTACCATCTGAAACATAAAAGAAGAAAACGACTGGTCGAGTGTCACAATAAAAATGTTTATTTGCTGATATTCTATCTGCTAAAGTAAATATGGAAAATTGCAACTTCCAAAACTTCCAGAAATACACATTTTATTTATCATCGCTATCAACGGTTTCTTTCGTAACCTAGATACTCTGAATTCTTTGAGATAAAAGCGATGGCTGCTAACAGGGCATACTCCACATATATTTATATCCTTCTTACAGAAATAAGGTAAAGCATTTGTCTTAAATACAATATACGGCTGAGTAGACGCCCATCAGATAAAAGTAGATTTTATATCTCTATTTGCAGCAAACTTTTCATTAAGTACACACTTTCAACTTATAAACCAAAAAACACACAATTTATGAACCGCAATATATAAGATTTCTAAACAACAATAGAAGTTTTCGCGACAGCTAAAATACTTGTTTGTTGGTGAAAAAAGTGCACTGAAGTTCTAATTACCGTTTAACATTTGGATATGAATTTGAAATTACAGTAAATTCCATCTAACATCCTATACGTAATGTGATTTCTATTTAGCAATATGAGCTAAGAATAGGAACAATAACAACTGAACCCCTATTTCATATAAAAAAAAAAACTAAAGCTAAACTCCTCGGCGCAACAGCCTCTAGGGGGCCAGGGCATACTGTGCCAATTTCAGTTTCCTACACCAAGGGCTCTGGGGTGCGAAGCATATGTTCCGGTTAGATGGTCAGCCTTACGCGGTTTGGTTTCGTTTGGAGCGCTACGGTCTACTTTTTGCAACATGAAGGCTAATGAGACCGGGACCTACTGCTTAAAGCCGATTCCGAACGGCTACGAACATCCATGCCATAGTGGGATTTGAACTCACGAACTACGGTTCCGAAGGCCAGCACCCTAACCAATCGGCCATCGTTCGGCCAGCCTTACGCGGAGCCCCCAGTATTTAGTTCCCAAGCATGCTTAGTCCTCAATTTCTCTACCCACTGAAGGGATGAAAGGCTGAGTCCACCTTGGAGAGCCCGGGGATCGAACCTCGGACCTGCGGCGTGGGAACGCGAAATGCTACCCCAACGCCAATGGACATTTCATATAAAACTATATGTTAAATACAGTTTTTCAGAGAAAAACTGTAAGAAATTAAGAAATTTTAATATATTTTTAAAAGTTCTGATAAGAGAATGCTTCTATTTCTCGATGCCTTTACTTTGTATATCGGTTTTTCAGCCTGTTATACGAAAATTCATTAAAGAGAGATTAACCTTCTAACAGGCTTTAAATTCCTAAACACTAAATAGCCTTAAAAAATGTAAACTTTTGGAATAAATTCAAATTTATTTGTTTTATTAATCTTACCCGTAAAAAAAATCTGCGAGAACTACAAGAATACGGAAAAACATTTATTTGAAAATACACTGAATTTTCAATTAAAAAATGTTGCATGGGTGATTCTAAGTGAGAAAAAAAACTGTATTTAACATATAAAACTATATGTTAAATACAGTTTTTAAGGGAAAAACTATAAGAAATTAAGACATTTTAATATATTTTTAAAAGTTCTGATAAGAGAATGCTTCTATTACTCGATGCCTTTACTTTGTATATCGGTTTTTTAGCCTATTATACGAAAATTCATTAGAGATTCACTTTTTACTAGGCTTTAAATTCTGAAACACTTTAAAAATTTTTTGGAAAAATTCAAAATTTGTTTTTTATAATCTTGAAAAAAAATCTGCGAGAACTACAAGAATACAGAAAAACACTTATTTAAAAATACACTGAATTTTCAATTTAAAATGTTGCATGGGTGATTCTAAGTAAGAAAAAATTTTTTGAACATCCTACAAAATTTTCTGAAAAAGTATATGTATAAAACATTCTGATTATCTTCAAAATCCATTTATATATTTTTTATTTGAAGCTGAAAATTGTTTTCAGAAATTTTTTTTTTAATGTTCAAAAACAGATTTTTCTGAAAATTCTTTTTAAATATTCAGGAAAAAAATTGTTTTCTATAATTTTCGGAACAGACTCACTCAAATTTTCAGAAAACTCCTGCAAGTTTGACGGAACATAAAACGACTGCTTGCAAGCTATTTTTGCAAACTGTAATTGTATGACAACCTTGAAGCAACGAAAATTTCTTCCCCACAAAATTGTAGATTTGTTACGCTGCACTAGCTGCAAGATTGCAGGCTTGGAAAGCAAGACTGCTTCAAGTTTTTTTCAAACTAAATTTGCTATCTGGGAAATAGCTTTTTGAGCTTTAACAATTTCTTCCCTAAAACAGCTTTTATTGTAGCAACATTGACCCCCATTAAAATATTTACATTTTGTTATCAACTGGGATTCTATAGTTTGTCTGAAAAAATGCATAGTTCTTATGCACAGTACTGATCTTTTGCAGTTACTGTGTTAGTTATCAGTATTATGTTTTCCAAGATTTTGTACTTGGTTGCTGAATTGTTATCTTTTAGTTGCTTAAAATTTCTGTTATTTTCCGGACGAATCTGAGGGGTTTCCGGAGTTCTCAAATTCTCTCATTTCTCCAGAGCAACTCCGGAGTAATTGGCAAGTCTGGTTTGGAGTGCTATGGTCTACTTTTTGCAACACTAGGGCTAATGAGACCGGGATCTACAGCTTAAAGCCGATTCAGAACGGGTACGAACATCCATTCCACTGTGGGATTCGAACCCTCAAACTCTGGTACCGAAGGCCAGCACCCTAACCAATCGGCCATCGTTCGGCGTTGGCATGTCTGGAATAACCCTTGAAATGCTGTATAAAAATTGATATTTTTATAAAACATTACACATATTACACATTTACTTGTTATATATATGATAAAAAGGAAAAATACTTGTGAAATTTTTAGAAATATTTTAAGAATTAAATCACAGGGAAAAGTTCGTTAAAAAGAGAACACACTACTTTCGAGTCTACTTTACGAAGAAATTCGTAAAATGTTCACAAATGTTTGCAACATATAAGTTCGACAGCATTTGTTATGAACAGTTTCAGTGGACCAAGTTTGCTTCTTTTCTTCGGTAGAATATTCCATTCTTTAAGTATTTATAGAAATAAGCATTAGTCCTCAAAGATGTTCCTTCTGGTGTTGCATAAACCACAGACAGCTCTTCTGTGAAGAGAGGCGCTGGTGAATTAGCATATTTCATGTACAGAGTCATCTCATTTAGAATCTGTTTGCTTCAGCTGTTAATAACAATGGAGTCCTTGAAAACAGATAAGCTTCGTAAAGTGAACGACTCAATTAAACGAGCTTATTTTGTTTTATTGATTTTTGCTTCTTGTTATACACGCTCTGCTGCCCATAAATGACAAGAAAATGTATTTTCTTTCTTTTTTTAACAGTATTTTTATATATATTTTCTTTTCGTGGGCAATCCTAGCATCCCATCCCCATACCTGTCCACTTAGTAAAACATCAATATGTAAAATTGATGCGGGCAACATTTTCCTCAACCATTATAGTCAATTCGTAAATGACATTTTTTCACTTCAACATGTCTTAGCAATAATTATATTTCAACAATTCATAAATGAATACTAACATATTTTCATTAAAATTTAGTAATTTTCTCTTGAACATTTACAGATTTCATAGGATTACAAGTATATTGTTATATCATATTATTATATAATTTTTTAGCAATTTGAGTGATAAAAATATACTTTTTCAAATAAAGCAACATCAAAATTTGTTACAGGTATGATAATTACTGGTATGTCATTGTATAGCTCTAGTTTTTTTTCTTTATAGAATTTGGATTAGAAAAATGCTGCAATCTCTCACACACACACACACACACACACACACACACACACACACACACACACACGTCAGGTTTGAAAAAGTAAAATTAATAATATATTTATTTGAGAGCAAAAACGCCGAGCACTCTTTTAATGCAGGAGCAAGAATCTTTAATAACTCATTATAAAAGCACTTGACGCGAAAAGATTGGGAGAGAGCGTCTTGAGAAAGAGTTGCTGTATGAATCCAAGCTGATTATAGATTTTTTGGCATAGTATGGACGCTAGCCTCCATCCGCCATGTTTGATGGTTGACTGTTAAACTAAACAATATACATGAATAAAGACATTATCAAGAAATCATCGGATTTATGACTTGTCAGTAGACTTTCGGTACCGGAGTTCGTGGGTTCAAATCCCACTGTGACATGTATGTTCGTAGCCGTTCGGAATCGGTTTTAAGCAGAAGGTCCCGGTCTCATTAGCCCTCGTGTTGCAAAAAGTAGACCAAACCAAATGACTTGTCATACATGCGTGACATGTATCTCTCTCTCTCTCTCTCTCTCTCTCTATATATATATATATATATATATATATATATATATATATATATATATATATATATATATATATATATATATATATGAAAGTAGTTTGCAATGAAAATAGGAAATGAGGGGAACATTCAAAATTGTGTAGTACTAAATTTTTTCTGTTTCGACACTTCGTATATTTAGAATTATTGAATAGCAGACCTACGAATGATAGCTAGCAATAATAATAAATATGTGATAATGACTTCTATCATTGAATCCATAATAATTTCCAAGTATAGGCTTAAAATAAGAAATTCTAAAGAGAATTCCTAAAATTCGAACTTCTTTTTATTTACAAACGGATAAGTACTTTTAATTTACATAATTAAAACAAAATATATCAAGGAGAAATTAAGTTTTCAGTAAAATGTAAGCAGTCATCGCAGAAAAAATTTCTGTTTTGTACCACTGAACTAATCAGGTATGTAGAAAAAAAATGAACATCATTCAATAATTTTAAAGATTTTGCATTTTTTAATAAACCATTAATATTTATCTCACGAAAGTGCTTTTCGTCATTGTTAAGATTTCTTTTATAGATCTGTAAAGGGTATCTACTTCAGAAACAATGTATGCGATATTTTTACATTAATTTGAAACAATATTCTGCTTCTCTACACACACCTTATGGTAAATTTAAGAAATAAAGTAATTTTATTTGGTATTTGAATAGATTAAATGAAGTTAAACTATACAGCCATTTTCCCCCTCTTTGTATCATAAAAGGAAACATAATATGAAAATAACATGCGGTATAAATAAGGTGATAATACATAAAGCAATTCTGTTTCGGAAGCAAGATAGCAACTTTATTCCTCTGGGTAATCCCGCAGTTGGATGATGTTTTGTTGCAATATATTGGAGTTGTCTGGCGATGCCAAGGAATTTTTCTTTTTATCTGCCCTTAAATTTTTCTAACCGGAGTGGCTAAGCTTTGTTTCTTTTTATGTTATAAATGTTCATAATACATCACTAGGGAAAATTGTTTAGGAAAGTTGGCATGCCTAATATCAAAGGATAAGTATAAGATTACGATAAGGCAAAAATAAGCGTTTCTTTGGAAATAATATATTTTTGATTCTAGTGCATGACTTTCAAAGTTACATACACTCTCATTAGAACAGAGATGAAAGTTTGATAATTTATAGAAATTGTTAGTTAATATTTGCAGATCAGGAATGTTTGATAGAACAGAGGCTTGCAACTGCTGAGGTACTTTCAAAAAGGTGAGAAAAGTGACAAATAATATAGAATAAGTGACCAAAAAGTAACTAAACATTGAAAAATAAGCGATTTTTTTTCTTCTTGATTACAGATGCTATTATTAAGATCTTTATATTTATTTTAACTCTAAATCAAATGATTCATGCAAGACATGATTTTAGCGTCAAATACAAAAAAGGTTATAAATTTTGTTTAACACAACTCAACATTGCTTTTCATTCAAGAAAATCTATAAATTAGATTTGAAAAGATAAAATACATTAATTTTATAATCACGATTTTCTGCATATATTAATGATGTTTTGAAATATGTACACAGCTAGTTTAGAGTACCTAAACAAAAATTGTGAAGAAAAAGAAAAAGAGAAATGTGTGCTTTGACGTAAATTACTTTAATGTATTAAATGTACATTTCAGTACAAATGTCGATTTCAGGAACTTCTTTACGACTTTTTAAAATCACTAAATTCTGGAAACCGTATGACTAATTACATTTTAATAAGAAAAATAAGTTTAGAGCATTACATTTTTGGTCTTTTATTAAAATATTTTGTTATTAATTCAGATTTTCTTTTTTCAACAACAGACTTCTGCTGTGATACACCATGAAAAGAGTGACTAAAAGTGACTGTTTACTTAAAAAAGTGACTAAAAGTGATCAATTGTAAAAAAAGTGACTAAAGGTGAGAAAAGTGACGGAATTGCAAGCCTGAGAACACCGAATATTTTAAAGCAATTCCTTTTTTTTTTTTTTTTTTTTTCACGACAGGAAATATTACATCAGCCTTAGGTGTTGAGGGCAGAGGATAACTGTTAATAAAGGGCTTTTAGCAACCTAGATCCTAAAATATAAGGAACGTACGGACTAAAAATTAAAAAAGGAGGACCTCAAAAAGGCTAGTATGGATATTCAAGTTACTTATAAATTTGCGATGAATTAGGCTTAAAAACAGCAAAAATTTTTCTAAAACCTGACAAAATCTGTAGTATACATTTAGCATCACATTATTTGGCATTACTTTGGCGGTCATTTTTTACAAATACCAACGTTCCCACCCCTGCCGTATACATTAATCTAGGACACAAAATATTTTAAAATCTCCTTCTAGTTGCCGATCGAGTCCGAATAATTGGTTCTGGTTTAAAACTATACTGTGTATTTTCTACACGAAGATTAATGAGACCGACCGGAATTTACAGCTTAAAGTCGATTCTGAAAGGCTCGAACATCTATTCCAAGATTCGAAACCTCGAACTCCGGTACCGAAGAGTAGCGATTTAGCCATTCGGTCGTCGCTCGGCTGGTACAGTTTGAATTTGGATGTAAAAACCATGTGTTAAATTTAATCCTCTCAGCTAACTGAAGTTTTTTTGCTTAAATATTTTGTTTACGCTAACACGTAAGGTCTATTTCAAATTAGGAATTCGTCAAGGTATTTCAAATTAATTTTTTCGATTAATGTGTGAGGAGGGTAAACTTTGTTATTCATCAAAATCAACATGTCGAATTTTCTATTCAAGAACAAATTATTCAAAACTAATTTCCTACAGAAAAGTGTAAAAAATGGAAGAAAATTTACAGAAATATATATTTTAATGAAGAGTATGTCAATTGAACCCTCTTTGAAAATCTGTAATATTTCCACTCGTTGAATACTCTTCTTGTATCCGATACACACATTGAAAGTAGAGCCCAGTTAATTCTGAGTGTATACGATTATATTTTTGTCACGCAATGTCTCATTAGATTATGACCTACTGCATCAATTTAGTTCTGAAGGACTATACACAGTACACTGTCTACCAATATGTATTTGCACACCTGTGATAGAAAAGAAAAACTAACTTTATTCAAAATCAATAGTTGGTAGAGCCTCCACGAGAGACAATTACAGCGTGACTAATGCCGATGCTGTTTCCTACACGATGTATACTGCGGAGACCGTGACGTACCTCAGGTCCGCAGATATTGTCATTTCCATACGTGTCCAAATACTTATTGGTAGACAATATAAAACAACAGTGGAATTCGTAGCGTTGTACTTCGTTTCAAAAATGAAGAGCCTATCTCCTTGGGTCATTAAATGGCGGACACCAAAGTACATGTCTAATGTAAACTTAGGGTACAAAGACTTTTTATGACCCCCAAATAGATTTTTATCTTTCAAATCAAACCTTCGTACCGACCACAAGACCCGTGATTGCATATGTATTTCGGTAGTCAACACAACGCATGTTTACCTTGTCAAACGGAATGGAATACGTCCGCAAAATTTATCAATATTTCTTGTTATCAAGTAAGGAAACATGGGCGAGATAACTTCAATTTCAGAAAACGGTGCCGCGCATCTTTAATCAAGATTGGTGGCGGCACATCTTAGGTAGGTGACTCTTAATAACATGCCACTCTGAGAAAGAATGTGCCAGCGGAACGTCTATTTACCGAAGGTAATCGCGAAGCGCGAGCATTATCAAGGGCTCACCTTTAAAACAAACAAAGACACCATAAGCACGTTACGCAATGCAAGTTGCAAGATATCGTGGTTGGAGTGAACCACTTGCTTCAGTTGCAGATAATGTGCAAGTTTCCAACGTCGTTTCCGTTGATATATCCGAAAAGAATTTTCGCTTTTACATGCTTTTATTTAACTCTCTTGTCTAAGTTTATTTTAATGATATTCGAATGATGCCAAAAAGTTATTCTCATTTGTTCATTAAAACTCTTATTCATTCATTTCCTTTTGTTTCTCTCCTACATACACCAGCGCATGCGTAAGCACGTTTTATTTTAGGCTATTTTTTAATCGGTAGTTTGTATAAAATGCATTTTGATTGTGTTTAAGTACTGTGTAGAAAGTCACAACAAAAGTCTAAAAGTATTCATAAAAATAACTTTTTAAAAACTTCCCTTACCGTAATTAGCATATCTTGAGCTCCCAACGAACCCTGAACCCTGAAGACGAATTCTTAAAAGGCTGTTTAGATGAACCTTTTACCAGTACACATAAGATATGCTACACGTTCTTCTTTCAAAAGGAAGAGGCGTAGAATATCATTTTTTTTAACTCCAGAGAATTTTTATCATTTAAAATATTACAATTTTTCTCGCTTAGATATTTTTATTCTTTTTCAGAGAACGAAAAGAGGGCAAAAGAGAAGACCGAGTCATTAAATTCCCCAAGGCCCCCTGTTCTTTAAAGGTTGTAAAACCCTTTCGAGAGAGTGACGCCAAAATGATGGAAGTCTTCCAAAAAACTTTTAACAAGAGAGAGGCTAATAAATTCGGAGAAATTCGAGTCTCACATTTGACGTGAGAAACGGCACTTCCTGTTTTCACATCCACGAGATGCTTTGAACTCATTCACAATTTGCTTGTGATGCTTTTACTTGGCGGCAGCTCATAATCAACATCAGGTGAAGCGGAATGCAGACGCTGAAACTCAGGTTGCTGGCTTTGTTATATCAAAAGTGCAATGAGAAACTGGTAACGATTGTCGAGTCAAGTTTCTCACATTGGATAGCTCAACACATCGCAGTCATTCAACGTTAAAGATATTATGAACTGGAATTTATTAATCTATAAAAAAATAAGATTGTTCACTTTTTCTTTTTAAGATACTCCAGCTCCTTCCTCGTTTTACATCTAGGTCAACAGATTGCTCAACCTTTTAAGGTTTCTCTACTGCCAGAATTAAATCGCCGCAGCCAAATATGCGAGTGCTTGAAGTTCTTGGAAAGAAGAGCGATTTTAGATCGTTGAAATTAAGCATACGTGTTTCGTAGTACTTCTTTTATTAGCTTTATTTAGTATAAAATCTGAAAAAATATTGTCTCAGCTAGATCCTTTTTATTTTAAATCTGTAAAAGGTAGTTTTAGAAGCGATTGTTTTTAATTTTAACAATTTTACCCGCATATTTTATAATAAGCGCATACATTATTGTGATCGGTCTAAGTAGTTAAAAATACTGGATGTTTAAAAGTATTAGAGTGTCGGCTGAAAATGGCCTAACATGGTTTTGATTAGCAATAAAAACTAAAGGCAGTTATGTATATGTATTTTAACTATTACTTAGTTTGAAGCTAGTTTCTAATTAATTTTACATGCAATTCAGAAATTACGTGACTTTTCTTCAGTCTTTAGCTATTTGAATATTTTAATAAAAGGGAATTACGATGTAAAAGCACTTAAGTCAGTCCGAAAAAGGCCAACGTTCTCTTCTTAATTTTAAAATAAGTTTAGTTATATGTTAAAAGGGACAATAATTGTAGTATTCATTAAGGAATAGGGTATAATAAATGGTTTAAAAAACACATGATAAAAAATACGATGCGGTTTTTTTCTTTCTCACAGTCCAAAATTTTCCACTGATTGGTTTGGAATTCTATGGTCTACTGTTTTTACTAGATGAAGGCTAATGAGACCGGGACCTACTGCTTAAATATAAGTAGTTAAAGATACTAGATGTTCAAAAGTAATAAAGAGTGTTGACTCAAAATTGCCTAACATGGTTTTGATCAGTAATCAAAACTAAAGGCAGTTATGTATGTATATTTTAACTATTACTTAGTTTGAAGCTAGTTTATAATTAATTTTACATGCAATTCAGAAACTACGTGACTTTTCACCAATCTTTAGCCATTTGAATATTTTAATAAAAGGGAATTACGATGTAAAAACACTTAAGTCAGTCCGAAAAAAAAGGCCAACTTTCTCTTCTAACTTTTCCCAATAAGTGTAATTATTTACATGTTAAAAGAGGCAATACTTATAGATAAATTATGCAGTAAGGAATAGGGTATAATAGATGGTTTAAAAAACACATGAAAAAAATTGGATGAAATTTTTTTCCCCAGTCCAAAATTTTCCACTGATTGGTTTGGAATTCTATGGTCTACTGTTTTTACTAGATGAAGGCTAATGAGACCGGGACCTACTGGTTAAATATAAGTAGTTAAAGATACTAGATGTTCAAAAGCGATCTAAGTGTTGGCCATTGCCTAACAAGGTTTTTCCACTGATCAGACAAACTAACATTATGTGTATGTTAAAATTACTTAGTTTAAAAAGAGGTGAAAAATACGTCCAATTCATAATATTAAAACCTTACTTATAATCTGAACAATTATCTTTCCCGCTCTTTTCTGAAACTCTTCTCTAAGGTACTAAAAAGTTGCATTGAGAAATCAGCCACGAAAGAGTTACGGTTCTATAACTTTCGCATACAGAATCAACGCATCATTGAAAAAAAAAAATAAAGTTGAGATGCAAGTCAGATACAAAGAGGGTGGGATTCTTCACAACAAAACATAAAAGTTTTTACGTTTAAAGTTTCTTTGTTTTGGACAAGCAACGAAGTGTAGCGGACATTGTTTCTTTTCAACTGCGGGAGGAACTATGGAGAGCGAATATACAAAACGAATTTTAAAACTATACATGTAGATCTTACTTATTCATCTTTCTCTGATAATTTCACGATATGCTACAGTGATTTTTGTTTAGGATGGGTGCATCTAGCGCTTACACGCGTCAGTTGTTTAAATGCATATTCGTCGCTTATTTTAAAAATACACACATTTTAAAAATCGTCTGGGACTTCATTTAAGCTTAAATTTGAAAGTAAAAAATAAAAAAAGAAATTATTGCAGTTGGTGCTGAAGAAAAAATTGTTTGCCTAGACTGCTTGAATTTTGGTTGTTAATTATGACATCATTCCGTTAAAGAACAGATAAAGGCTTGAAAAAAATGGACAGAGACGGTATACCTGTGAAACAAACTTTTTAAAGGTATTTATTTAAGAGTATCTAATTAATTTCATTTTTATACTAATAGCGTTAGCAACTAAAGTAGCAAAAAATTTACCAGTTTCTTAAGTTTGTTTTCATTCCGCAGAGTAGTGTTGCGCGCATGTGTTTTAAATTTTAGCATAAAAATAAATTATACTTCATTTTATATTGTTTACTTTTTAAAATTGACAATATACGATTGTGAATCTTTCATTTCTAAAGGCTTAAAAGACGATATATAGTTTGTTTTACAGACAAAATATTATAAATTTAAAAAATCAGCAAAAAGATCACATAATTTATAAACATACCTTCATTCTAATGAAAAGTAAAATCTTTTAAAAAAAAGATGTCCAAAATATTGAAAGATACCATTTGTTTGCTAAGAAAATTTCGTAAAGACGATACCGAAGTCAAACATTTGTGATACAGTGGTAAAATAGGCGGCAGAAAATGAGGAGGGTATAAATAAATGACACAAAACACGGAAATTTGTAGAAAAGTAGATTAAGGTCATTTCATGAAAAAATAAAATTATTGCAGCTTTCAGCTTTTTTTAATTAAAAGTACTTACTTAAAAAATTTATATACACCAACAGAGTTAAGTGCTTCAGCAATAGCACTAATTATTTATTACCCAGACTTAATTCCTCAAGCCTACAAAATATGTATGATATAAATATAGATTTAAGTAATAAATTGTATTTTTTTCGTATTTAAATAATTAAGAATATATCCTGGGAATTTGTTTTAGAATAATGAATTTTCTTGAAAAACATTAATAAAGAAGTTAGCACACTACAATAAATTTGCTATTACCCCTTTAAAATTATAAATCTATAAATCTCAGAATTCAGAAGTTAATTATAAAAGTACTTACTGCGTAAATTCCACGATACAAATCAAAAAATAGATAGTTCTAAAATGGCAATATAGACTTACCTATAAAAGAAAAAGAAAAGATATTTAAAATTGGTATGAAATACTTTTCAAAATATCAAAAGAACAAATCAAATTAATAATTTAAATGTGAAAACAACAATATTTTAGAGCTAAAAAAATGTAAGATTTAACATTTTTTTTATACCGAACTGAAGTGAAATTTCTCAAAGGATTACTTTGAGAGATAATACCAATATATAAGGCATTACAGATATTATCTTGTATGCTACAAGAGGTACTGGTACTTATTAAATTTTAACCGAACTGAAAATACACACCATCCCGCAAAAATTTCACTTCAATATGCATATATATGCACAATATATTTCCATATAATTTACAATTGGTTTGACTAAAAGCATTTGCAGAGAGTGAACCCAGGATAACCTAAACACAATAAAGTTGTCACAAATGCAGATAACACAATATTTCTTATTTCTATAAGCTCCCATTTTAAATAAAAATAAAAAGGGGGAGGAAAAAGTAAAAATCCCACCATTCCAAAATTGAATTATGTAAATTCTCGTTTAAAGACAGTATCCATTTGCAGAGAATGTCTAACAACCGTTTTTTGCGGCCCCTCCCCTGCACAAAAGAATAGAAAAGGGAGATCTGGCAAGGGAGAAGAGAAGGGGGGAGGGAAAAAAAAAGGTTCGATCCATGATACCGTTATGCGAGCTACGTGAGGAATCGGATGTTCGACTATTCATTAGGAAAATTTTTCCCGACTCGTGATTGCGATCCTAACAAAATTTGAGGTTATACCATAAAAGAGAACGTTGGGAAAAGTGGGTGGGGAAAATTAAATTAGGGTTTCAGTTTCTGAAAGGAGGCAAGGGGGGGGGGGAAGGCGAAATCAGATCAGGCTGTGGAAAGCGAAGACTGTTTGAGTGGAGGTGATATAATTTTATTTCTAATATAAGATTTATGAGTCTCAGTAGTTTCATAAATGCTTATGCAAATTCAATTTAAAACTCTATGGGCGAATCGGTTTAATACCGTCGGATTCAAAAATATCGCTTTCAGAATTATTTAATACTTATGTAAGAAAATATACAAGCATGCACAAAGCATAGGTGCCAATGTGTCTGATATACTCGGAAGTCTTCCGATTTTTCGATATGTTTCCGATATTCCGATCGGAAAATCAGATCAGGCTGTGGAAAGCGAAGACTGTTTGAGTGGAGGTGATATAATTTTATATCTAATATAAGATTTATGAGTCTCAGTAGTTTCATAAATGCTTATGCAAATTCAATTTAAAAACTATGGGCAAATCGGTTTAATACCGTCGGATTCAAAAATATCGCTTTCAGAATTATTTTATACTTATGTAAGAAAATATACACGCATGCACAAAGCATAGGTGCCAATGTGTCCGATATACAAGTTTTCCGAATTTTCGATATGTTTATGATATTCCGATCGGAAAACTAATCTTCCGATTTTCAGCGATATAGTCTAAAATACCTAACATTTCCCGTTCTCGTTTTGTTCTACCTTTTGTGGATAATTCTGTATTCCAGCAAGATGTAAAATGCGAATATTCAGCCAAATAAAAAAAAAATCAGAACTGATTTTAGACAATGTCTACGTAATAAGACATTAGAATAATTATTAATTGTGAAATGCAATAAAAGTTTAAAATGTTGCAGGACAACATTTGGAAATGCTTAAGTCTATGTTTGTTTTATATATTGGATAAACAGTATTACAATTCTCATTTTTAATTATGTTTTATATATACACTAAAAAAATGTTATTTCAATAAACAACAGCATTCTTTTTACTTTTAAAGTTTTTGGAAATTGGCACCTATGCACAAAGTATAGACAGCGAATATATATCTTATTTATACACATAGACACACACCATACATATTCCAATTAAACTACAGTACAGAGCCCTCTGAAATTTCCTAAAATAGCTGAAAGTATGAATCAAATATATAAAAAATACTGAAGATAACATAGAATATTACAATCATAACATAGCGTATTTAACAGTCAAGCGGAATTTTCAGCAGTCTGAAGCATTTTAAATGCGCATAAACAAACTTAAAAAAAAATCGAATTTTCCCAGAATGGAGTTCGTAGCTAGCCAACGGATCTCTAAGTGGTTACGCGAAATAGCATCCACAACACTGCAGCTATTGAACACGCATCGTATTCTAATAACAGAAATTAGAAAAACATTTTGATAGCTAAAACCGTCTTCAAAGGCAGAACAACTTTGTGAATCACAGCTAAAATTCTAAAAACTCTCATTATAAAAGGAAAAAGTATTACTGAAAGCAAAAAAGAGTTATTAGATATTAGAGTAAAAATGAACTAAATGCGATGTACACTACAATACTGAACAGCTAAGTGTTTTGTAAACATAAGCAAATATCTGTTCAACAAGTTCTAACAAACGGTAACGAAAACTATTGATTTAATCATAATTTTTTAATTGCCTAGGTATTCAACATTGGATTTCATAATAAATTGTAAACTTCCCTTATGCAATTTTGGGTATTTTTTGAGAAAAATGCCTGCGGAAGTTGCAAAATACGTATTATTTAAACTGTCCACAGGTATTTCGTACGTATCAGAAAGATGACAGGAAATCTGTGCTAATATGGAACTGTTTGCTAAGATAAAAAAAAAAAATGCGGTATATTAGATAAGAAAATATTTAAAAACTATCCTATGAGTTAAATTCATTGCTGCAATATAAAGAATCCTATGTAGATTTAATTTTTAATGCATTTCAATAACAATATCCCCTTTTGACATTTATAAACTGTATTACAAAGTATGTTATTTATAAATCAGAACTGAAAGAAAAATTTCTAATCTAACGCAAAGATGAATTTCCGACAATCAAATTTTGAGTTACCGTCAAGAGCGTACACCATTGAATGAGAAACTTTTAACAGAGAAATAACTGTCGGAAAAGATTACAGAGTTAAAGCTATACTTTCTCGTCTAAATCCAGTTGCAACTCTACCGAGATTTTAAAGAAGCTCCTTTTCGGATCAAATTATATTTTTCTTTCGAGTTCGTTTAAGGTATGAAAAATGTCAGTTTTAATAGAAAACTGAAGAATTTTTTTTCTTTTTGGTTGTTAAGGAAACTGTTCTTAAAAATAAAATAGAATAAAACAAAATATAAAAAAAATTCTCTTATTCGAAAAAAATGTCTTAAGGTTGAATCCCTCACTTTTAAAAACTGTAATTGAAATTTCATAAAAGTAACCACTGAGGAAAAATCTATCTGCATTTTAACCCGAGATCTATATCTCTCTACCCCCCTTCCTCTAGATATAAATTTCCACCGGGAGATGAAAATTTTTGCCGAAATGCTCTCGTATCGAGCCAAGGATCATTGCCTGAAAGCTGAACGCACCACTTTCGAGTTGCCAAGCCAAGCCGGGCCAGAAGAAATTCCAGCGAATTAGATGAATTTCACCCGAAATTGGTTGTACGTGAGGGCAAAGTGATATGACGAGGGAAGGGGGAAGGGAAGCATCTTGAGAGCATCGAGATGAAGGGATTCTAGAAGGCAGAGGGAGAGAATAGCGATGGAGAGGGGAGGGACCTGATCCGGCACCCAATGCCAGACACTAGGAAATGTGGCATGAGTCCAACGATGGAGTAGGAAATCATGGATGGTAATAATTCCAGGGTGTGTACTCGAAATTCTAAACCAAAATGAAAATACAAAAGTTGGTAATCGTAAAGTTCAGTGATCACTTGAAGCAATGGTAGCATATTTCAAGCGAAATTACTAAAATAACTCACAACTACAAAGAACTACAGTTACCATTAGAGGGATGTCACCTTTACATGTGGACATCATAACATTCCTAAGGGAAACAACTGCAAGCGTTAAACAGTGGTGGTACGGAAGACTGTTTAATACAGGTTCAACCTTTTAAAAGATTTGAACAATTAAGATTTAATAAGGATAGGAAACCAATATATTACAGAAATAAAAGAAATGCGCTTAAAGCAAGAAATACTGCTCCACACGCAAATTACTCAATTTCTCTCTGTGAAGTGGATGAATCGAAACAGCCTTGATATCTACACGTAAATTATAAACAAAGAACTTCAGTAGAGATTTGGTAGTACTTAACTGCAGTAGTATAAAAGAGGATCACTGACAAGACATTATATCGAGAAAAATAAGAAATGTAAGTGTACTAAACTTATATTACAGTATAATACACTTTAAATTGGTTTGCTTTGGAGTGCTACGGTCTACTTTTTGCATACAATTTAAATAAAAATCAAATATAAATTAGTCAGAAATATTTTACGCTTTGAATATTTGTTATCCCATATTTTAAAAACGATGAAAAATGTGTTTATCAAAACATGGCAATCCAATAATATTCAATCGAATAAAATAGTACACATAAATGTATTAAAAAATACATTTATTAAAAATAAAATTGTAATAGGTATTCAATTAATCTAGTATTTTAGATGATAGCACTTGTAACTGAGAATAGGCATTGCATTTTAATACATGAAAAAACATTATGCTTTTGGTTAGTAATATTGTTATAATGTTGAAAAATATCATTAACCTAACTTGTTGAACTCATTTTTGATTGGTTGAGAACATTTCCTCATCCATCTCTTTATACTTGAGAGCTTATTGATTCGGGATATAACGCCTAAAGAATGATTACAAGCATTCTGGATCTTCCTTTCTTGGAAACTGAATCTAAACTCACATGAAACAGTCTTTTCCACTGGGATATAGACCTATTCAAACTTAGAACATAGTTTCATGCGTTTAGAGAATATTACAAGGCGAAATCGATGCCGTATAAAAAGGACGAATGTAGCAATAAATTGGTTCCTAAGCACATTTCCGAAATATAAACACGTTAAAAATTAAAGACTAAAATATTTCGAAGCCAATTGTACTTGCCTGACACAGGAAGAAGTCTCGGAAAACAAAATTATAAAAACAGAAAACCACGCTGTTAAATGCAATTCCACGATGTAGACTGAATTAAACACATACTTTTATAAAACGACTTATACCATGCTGCCGCGAACTGACAAACTCACGGCCTGACACTGCGCAGATGGGCCTTTATGCAATAACAGATGAAAAAAGCTTTAAAGCGGGTAACAGTTGTTATTGTTCTATCATTTATAGCAAACAGGGGAGAGCCCGGACCCACGTCTATCCATCTCGAGAAATGGGAAAAAATTCCGGGATTTGGGGCTCCTGGAATGTGAGCCCCGCCAACAATTTAGGCGTGTTTCGGGAGTTTTTACAACTCCCGGGATTGAGAATAATTTATGAATCGACAGAACTCGTAAATTTTTCCGTCAAGGCTCCGAGGGAAGACGCGTGTTGGTTGCTGCAGTTTTAAGGATCTCGGACAAGCGGAACCAGGAAAGAAAAAAAACTGAAGATAAATAAATAATCGAGATTTCTATATGAAATTTGTCTTCGTGTATTCGAAATCGGAAACGGAAGAAGAAAAAAAAAATTTAATTGCTACCGGATGGAAGTATATATTTTCGGTTATGCTGAGTTCGGTCATAAAGAAAAAAGTTTCATACATGGATGCAGTTTCTAGCAGATTTATGATGCCTCGATTCTAGAATCGATCCAGAAAAGGCAAACAGGCTAAAGACACATCAGCAACGATTTCAAATCTGGGCTGAAAAATTAAACTATCAGTATGACACTAACTTTTTGTATGTGTGTGTGTGTGACACAAGAATAAACTGGAGGTCTAACAAATGGGCTTCAAACTTAGGAAGGAAAACATTATATTTGGCACTTTTTTACATTACGCTTATTTTTTGTCAGCATTAAACTCAGGCATGAAAGTAGACAATGACAAAAAAAGCTGAACTTCCCCGGATGGGGGTGGGGGGAGATGTACAGAAGATGATTGCTCTTTTTCTTACATAACTATTTTTCACAATATGATTCAGTACTACATAGATGAATGTTGCGCTCCTTCAAGCATTTTGGAGCAATTTTTGGAGCAGCCAAAATGTAGATTTCTAAAAGGATAGTGTTTTTGTAGGAGTTAAATTAACAATTTAAAGGATAAACCGTAATTTTTGAGGAGTCTGCCTAATAATTTAGAATGATTGGTTGGCAGCATTTGGAGCAGCCAAATATTCAATCATTGCTGATATGGTTTGTTGGTTTGGTACATGCAATATATAGTGTATAAAGAAAGAGGTGAGATAGTTAAAATTACAATAATAAAAACATATTGCATGCTATGGGATTCTTTTAATGCTTTTTGGATTATCTATTGGGTTAATATTTTTAAGAATATTCCTTTGGTGTTTTTTTTTTGTATCTGCTTTTTAGCTGCATTTCGACCAGTATTGCAACCCCCTCCCCCATTTTTTAAATCACGATTTCTCGATGGATTTGCACCGATCTCAGAAACAGTCCTAAAGGCTGTCTAAAAAGCGGATTTTCGCTTAAAAGCGGAAAACTTTCATACCTGTAAACTATATTTTGTTATGTTCAAATAACTTTCTATGCTATACCCCCCAAAAAATTTGAATTATTCACATTTAGCAACATACGGTTTGATATTTTTAATATCTGGAAAATAAAATCAATTTTAGTTATTAATTTCTGGCATAACTAGAAACTAACTAAAAACTATTTATTAATCTAATGTCTGAAAGAAATAAGAATAACAACTTCTGTTTCAATATTTCAGTTATAACGTTTATTCAAGTTTACAATTAAATAATTAAGGGAAGTATATGTACTGTCTGTTCCACAAGAGCGTATCGTCTATTTCTCTCAAAATACAAACGAATTAGTTAAAAATACATTTGTACCGTGTAGTATACATATTAAACTGAAATGCATTTCACCTAATAAGTTGTCCAGTCCCCATTATTATCGATTATACAAGAATCATGATTTTGATGTTGAGCGCGTTTTTACCCCATTCTGGTGGGTCGTCACCATTTTGTACCGCTTTATAACGTGCTACCCAGTTGTTGACGAACGATTCTGACTTTCTCTTGTACCGGGCTGCAGCTGCACAAGACATTTTTGGTCCTTTTGGGTGGAAACACTGCCTCAAAATGGAAAGAGGTAGTGTTTGAGGCAGTTTGAGTTTTTACATTTTGAGGCAGTGTTTCTGCCACTGCCTCCAAATGGCTCGCATGCGCGACACTCATTTTGGAATTGTTGATTTAAACACCGCAAAACAAATCGAATACAGAACATAACCATAAAGCATTCTTTTCTAATGTTTGAAGAACACGTGCAATTAAGCCGGTATCTGCGAGCTATCTATTGACGAAATTATGAGCGACACGCTCTTAACAGACTGTGATTCAAAATTGAAATAAAGTCTCTTAAGCATTTTAAAACTAACAGGTATAGTTTGATTTGGAGCGTTAGGGTTCACTCTTTTGCTACACGCGGGTAATGAGACCAGAATCCTCACAAATTCCGAATGAACATCCATTCCAGTAATGAAATTCGAACCGAAGAGCAGAGCCCTACCAAGTCGGCCTAAATTAACAGACCTAAGAGGTCATGGAATTAAATAAATCCAAACATAATCAAAATCGTAAACAATAGATCAAGTTTGACATTCAAAATTCAATGAGACAATAATAGTTTTGTGTTCCACTCACACCTAAATGATCAAAAGTATTGAAAGCATTTCATTTTAAAACACGATAGTATCTTAATAACTGAAAATTTAACGTCAGCTTAATCGTCATCTACCATTGATTAATCTTCGCGTGACGTAACAAGTCCATCCCGAGAACAAAACGAAAACTTTCTAACTCGGCTCGCACACCACTGGGCAAGATAACAGCTGCCCCGGTACACACAGAGATAGCCAGTGGTCAAATAAGCGTGACCCTTATCAAGAGGGGCTGTCAACGCACGCACAGTCGCCAGACAGACACATGTCTAGTCGCGTGTGCGTGAAGGGAAAACGTGCAATTTGCAAACAGTACCTAGATAAAGGAGTAGTTGTCGACAGATGTAGCGATTTAAGATACGTGCTTGATAGGGGAGGAGCTTTAGAGGGAAATATATATATACAAATATATATGTCGCAATTGTTTTAAGAACAGTATTAATGAGTTCTTGTTATGTAATACTTGAAAATTTCAAAAACAAAAATATATCCGGATTATAAACTACAACCTGGGAAACTAGATTTTAAAAAAGAGAATATTTTATAAAGGGGAAATATTCCTTTCAAATGCATATTTTCTGCAAACATTTCTACTATATTTGCACAAATTTTTAAAGTTCAATTTTTGGTATTCTCAAACTTTGGTTACTTCTCCAGATATATCGATTTTGTGAATTCGACATGGGAAGTTAGCAACAGAAAACAAGGTGGCATTTATAGAAAAAATGAAATCTGCAAACAAGCAAGTTTCTTCTATATTTGCACGAGAGTCAATTGTACGGTATTCTCACATTAGTTAGACGTTAGTTATAATAGAAAACAAGGTGATATTGCCAATAAAAAAACTTATTAATGAATGTTTAATTTCTGTTACAGGGTTCCCGCTTTTTTCCCATAACAAAAATTAAGGACTTTTTAAGGATTTTCTAAGGACCAAAGTAACTTTTGATAAGGACCTACACGACATAACGGCATAAACCCTATTTCCTGAGGAACATATTTTAACGATTATGAACCTGACAAGGCATGTTCAATAAATGCCCTACCATATTTCAGAATTATGTTTTTAAAAATACCTAAAAATTAATAAGAGAAATGTATTTGACAAAAACTAATTTTGAAAAATGTACATAAAAATAAATATAAATAAATTGTGAATAAAAACAATATTATAAACAGTACTTTCTGAGGGTATAAAATGACATATATATGTGTGTGTGTATGCACATACTAGCTGATTATATCCTATGTTGCCATGAAAAGAACAATGTTTTAGACTTTTCTATTACATTGAAAGCATTCCACCCCCACCCCACCCTCCACGCTTCGTTTAATTAAAATCTGCATGACTGTTAGCTATTAGAAAAGGGCAGCTGACTTTATTCTTTAAACCTTTTCAGTATACGTAAGATTGTTTATTCGTCAAATAAGTAAATAAAAAATGACATTACAATGGTGGATCTCGTCGATGGAGAAATTGATCCAATTTAAAAATTAAGGAGTTTTTAAGGACCTTTGACAAAAATGAAGTAGCTTTAAGGGCCCTTAAAAATGAAAGTTAAAATTAAGGAGTTCTTAAGAACTTTTAAGGACCGTGGGAACCCTGTGTTAAAACAAAATTGCATAAGAAAGAAGATAATTACGTATAGATCATAGTCAAGCTTTCGAAGTAAAGACAAATTTATTTTTATGTCATACTAGTTACTAGGTATTTTAATAATAGTACTTATTTGACTTATGATATTACATTATTTGTAGTTTAAAAAGCAAATAGATTAATCCGCATAAAGGGAATAAGATTGCATTCCCTGCCTAATAAACAAATTTTATCATCATCAATACAACTTAGAAAGATTCACAGCTATGCATTATATTGATACTTTGTGATAATTTTTTTATGATTTTACTAAAAATGAAGTATGGATTTTTAAAATTTTAAAACAAATTATTAAAACAAATAAATAATACATTTATAAAAAGAAAGCATCAAAATCTTCAAACAACTGGTTTTTGACATTAAACTTATTTCAGCCACGAACTTCTCTAAAAAGGAATTTTATAATCCACGGGTAAAAACTTAAATAACGCAACTTATATTACATTATGCCTGTATAGTTACAGACTTAATTTCTTTATTCACCGGAATTATTCTACTTTCTAGATGTTTCCTCTAACTTCATATAAAATTATCTCACCGAACCACACGGAGCCTCAGTTCGAGGGCAAATACGGCTCCTTTCACTCTACTGTAAAATAAACATCACTCCCGTTTCGCAGCAAACAAATCACTTTATTCAATACTAGCGGCAAACAAGCCAAATCCTGGCCCGAAACACGCACGCTTAAAGCTCCAGTGGGCGTAGGACTGGGTATAAGCCCTATCATCCAGTCATAATTAAGCCCCCTGATCTTACCCTTGGGGGTTGACAGGGACTTGCCCCTTAGCGTGTATGAACAGTATTTGGGAAATGAACACACAGGCCAGAGGGGAAGGGAACAATGAAGATTCGCGAAATGTGTGGATGGTAAGAGAATATTACAGTATGAAGAAAAAATGGTTTCCAAGCAACCACTGACAACTAAATGCAATGAACGAAATGCATTTATTCATAACAATATGCACGTTATACCTTTATCGAGCTGACATCCCAGACAAATGACCTTATACATTTTAGCTTTCTGTTGAGTATTAGTGGCGGAAAAACTTGTATAAAATATCCAACTTAGCATACAAGAAACGAAGTAATAAAAGTAAAAAAAAGTTCTATGGCTTTTTCTTGGAAGTAATTATTATTAAAATATTCACTATTACTGGTATACATAAGAATTACTGGTATACATACAAAATAAAACATAAAATAAAGATTCAAAGTATATTTAAACTGCACTACTAAAGCTATAGCTATTTAACTGGTTTAGTTTGGAGTGCTATGGTCTACTTTTTGCAACACGAGGGCTAATGAGACCGATCCTACTGCTTAAAGCCGATTCCGAACGGCTACAAACATCCATGGCACTGTGGGAATCGAAACTCCGGTTCCGAAGGTCAACACCCTAACCATTCGGCCATCGTTCGGCTTAATTGAAGTCAGAGTGTGTCATGGAAGTCAGTGAAGTTTTTCACTTTCTGTTAAATAAAATTTTGTATTCCCCAGAGAAAATAAAATTTTAAAGGAATGAATTTTTAATTGGAGAGTGAATTGGAAGCGAAAAAACCTTTTTAAAAATTACTAATTTTGCATATCTATGCATTAAAGTACAAATAATATATATATATATATATATATATATATATATATATATATATATATATATACATATATATTAAACCATAATTTTTTAATTAAAATTTTGTTTAGTATTTCAAGTGCTCTTTTCGACTTAATATCATACTTTTATGAAATATTTATCAAAAATTCATATGCAGTAAAATAAATCTATGTATCAGCTTTATATTTTAGCTTCGTATAGTTTGGTTTGGTTTGGTTTGGAGCGCTACGGTCTACTGTTTTGCACACGAGGGTTAATGAGACCGGGACCTACTGCTTAAAGCCGATTCCGAACGGCTACGAATATCCATCCCATAGTGGGATTCGAACCCACGAACTCCGGTACCGACGATCAGCGCTCAAACCAATCGGCCAGCGTTCGGCTTAGCTTCGTATATATTATTAATACTAAATATTAATAATTAAATACTAAATATTTCATGAAAATTCAACACAGACAAAAATATTTTATATAAATTAACTATTCAATCTATTAAATAAGTACAATAAGAAATAATAATGGACAGCAGAAGAAAAAAGTCAATACACGAATAAAAAATTTAAAAACATTTTTTTAATTAGTCTTTAAAAGTTACTTGTTTAAAAATTTTTTAAATGAGATTGATTTAGTGTATGTGTATATAAAAATCCATAACTGTAAGTTAATGATTAACCGTCACCCTGAGGTAAAGTAAATTCCACTGAGTGTTCCTAAACAACATAACAAGAGGCACGGATTCACATCAGAATACAGATATAGCAAGTAAGGTTGGTCACCATAGTTCAAACGTTTATTGAAGCAATCTGATTCAATTAGGCAAATCCGGTTAAGTAATGCCCATGGGTACTCTTCTCACAATTACGAGACTGATTTTTAATTTACCTTAAATATACACATAAACTAAAACGAACTGATTAATTGACCTTTGATTATTAGTGAACAGAAATAAAAACCACCCTATCTCCGGGGTTGATAAATAGAACAGGGTATTTTACGTCAACTAGTTTTTCCGGCTGAACAAGACCTTGTTAATTAATATCCTAGAGGGAGAGGATCGAGTGAAACTGTATGCATGAGTGAGCCGTTAATTAACGCGATTGGAAATTCGGTCTTAATATTCATTAGCATAACAAACTAGCAGAGTAATAAAAAAAGATATAGAAATACTAAATTGTTTTTTCACACACAAAAAAAAAAATTTGTAAAGCACTTTACAACTAAGGATAAAAATAAATGAATTTATGTTGTTGTTTTTGTATTCTAATGCCATTTAGACGGGCTAAAATCGTGAGTCGCAGCTACTAGATTTAAAGCGAAGGTTTGCGCGTTTATTTTTGAAACACACTGCTAGGGTGTAAAATAATAATAATAATAATAATAATAATAATAATAAAAGAGATAAACACAATACTTTTAGCTTAAAGAAGGTCTTCATAATCTGGAAAACATGGACCTAGCAGAAGATGTCATGAATGACTCTAAGTAATAAAAAATTTCTGTAAATCCTACAAAATATTTTGAAAAAGTATACGCTATTAATTTAAAATAAAAACTATATTAAGGTTAATTTCTGAATGTCAAAACTAGAGAAGGATGATATCTGAATTTTAATATTGTGATTTACCGTTTACCAAATATCAATATATTAATATGTTCTAATATACATCCCCTTATTATAGAGTGGTAAATATAAGTGTGTTCTGTATAAAATAACACAAACACACATATATCAATGTGTATGTTGGTTATCTGGAAAACAAAAACTCAATTTCTTAATCTGAATACATGTATTTAAGTTTTAACCTATTGCTTTAAAAAAGAAAATCAAATAACATTATTACTGTTCTTCCACAGAAAAAAATATTTTTAGACGTGTCAAAAAAGAAAAAAAGGATGAGAAAAAAATATAAAATTTTCTAATCCTCAAAATTCATTTATATATTTTTTATTTGAAGCTGAATATGGTTTAAAAAAAATTTTTTTTTCAATTTTCAGAAATAGAATTTTTCGGAAGATTCTTTTCAAATTTTCGGGGGGAAAGGTACTGTTTTTTTTTTTTTTTTTTTTTTTTTTTTTTAAATATAATTTTCGGAAAATTCGGATCAGAATCACACATAGAAGACGCCCTAGTCTACCCCTCCATTTTTTTATGTCTCTAACAGTAGTTAAAGGTTAATTTCTATCACTTGTTTTCTACCACTAGATTTCACGGAAATTAGGTGCAACGAGCTGTTTAAAAAATATATATATATATATATATATATATATATATAGTACTTTAATACGTTTGCTTTAATTATATTTCAATGCCTGGGAGCACAAAATTTCATAACTTTTCATATGATAATTTACAAAAGCATTTAAAGACTCCCGTCTGCTAAAAAGGGGGTAAAACTGTTATAGACACAAAATAGAAAAAACCAATCCCAAGAATCAGAGACTAGCACGGATTGGCATTAATTTATCTGACTGAATACTGCACTTTGATCTTAGTGGCGAAATAGGCATTTCCACAAATTCAAAAACTAATTCATCTCCATACTTCACCATACCAGGAGGGTAGTAGGAATGAAGGACTGCACGATATCCCATCCACTCCCCCGTATCACGTGCGGAGGAACAAAATATGGATGATCATAGGCGGCAGCAGGGCAGGTACAATCATGCGTGAGACGGTAATAGGTATGCGTGAAATGCACGATCAGAGAGCCCCAAATCACGCAAATTGGATTTAGCATCTAAATTAAATTTCGATAGAGATTCCGCCTGATTAGCGAGGCGTTGGGCGAGATTGCACTTGATTAATAGGATTGTCCAAATGTTTCGTCGGTACTCAAGAGGATGAAGTGAATTTACCCGACAGATTTCCTAAAATACCGAATGGGGAAAAATGGATTCACAATATGAAGTAAAATAGGACATTTCAGTCTGCGAGGCTATTTTGGGGAACAGAGATTTTAAGCCAACTTATTGAATTTCTATCAGTACGCAGCAAATATTTCTGATCCCGATTGCCAGCATATTAGAATTAAGAATATTTTTACCAACTGAGAGCGTGAAGGAACAGAAAAGAAAAAAGAATAAAAAAAAATGAATTTTTATAAAAATTCCTTTTTAGCTTTTGTCTGGATGAAACATTGTAAATCAATTTTGAAAGAAACAAAAAGCTGTATATATTTATTTCAATGCAGTACAAAAAAGTAATTTAGCCAGATTGAGTGCATATATATATTATTATTATTATTATTATTATCAAGAAGACTGTTTTCCATTCGCCTTAACTCTGGATCACGACGTCATATATATATATATATATATATATATATATATATATATATATATATATATATATATGACAAGTCGTGATCCAGAGTTAAGGCGAATGGAAAAGTCTTCTTGATAATAATAAGTTTTATTAACTCATCGTTCTGATGGAAAGCAACATGCGCCATTTTCATTTTTCGTGGCGGAGCTATGCGTGAAGCTGTTAACCGCTCCATGTTCACGCGCCAATTCAAACTTATCTGTTTGCAAACACATCAAATAGCTCAGAAATGCTTCCGCTTTACCGGATTGTCATGAAAGCTTACGCGATCGTGGGTCTTTTTCAATTTATTATTATAAAAGAGGTCTCTTTTTAAAATCGTTTTTAACTTACATAATTTCCAACTACCCCTTTTTTAGACCTAATATATATATATATATATATATATATATATATATATATATATAAATTTCAAAAATATTTAACCGTTTGAACATTCGTTGTACCTTTTATACTAAGAAAAGTTGGGGGAAAAATATTCAAACACACTTGAAAATTAAGAGAAAAGAGAGCCAATCCATAAGACGTTAGGAAAGAATTCAAATTCATATTAATAAAAATTTGCTACTCAAACACTACAGTAATTATGCTTAAAGCAGTGAAACATAGCTTTACTTTTAATGGTAACACTTGAACTCCTTTTCCTACACTCGTCACTAATAAATCATGGCACTATTCGATAGAACAAAGAAATATTGTCTTCCTTCAGTGAAAATGGCCGTAACGCGCAATTAAGTTTTTATTTAATATTATTAAAGAGTTTCCGTAAAATTAGAAGATACTCAACAGTTCTATTGCCAGCTTTTTATTAGCAATCTCGTATGTCGACTTTTCCTTCGAATATTGCTTTTCATGAATATTGAGAGCAATATGACAGTTCATTTAAACATAAACTTACGAAGCCACTGTTAAAGTAAATTTCTGTTTGAAGGAGGATCGAAGTAACGAAGTTTAATCATGTAGCAGCAGTAGCGATTAATATAAAAATCAATGAAAATAAGGGAACAATTGGTTAGTAAATCTTTCCGAAATGAAGTGAAAGGATGTAACTCTTCGCTCTGACGGAAGGAAAGAATAATGTTGGTCCCCCTAGAGTTTAAACACTGTTCGGTAGCAAATATAACAATGAAAATAGTAACACTAATCAGCATTATTTCAAAATTACCCCCCAATCAGCAAACAAAGCAAAAACATCAACTTTATTTTTTTTCTCCTCATTCCTCCATCTTCCGAAGGGCCAATGACAGCCCTAATCCTGCCTCTCCACGCATTGCTCGGCAAGCAGGATTAGCGGAAAAATAATCCTGGCCATCAAGTCGGGGATTAGGCCGGACATTGCTTTTGTCGGACATGACTGAATCCTTGTTCTGCCACTCAACTACTTAATGACATTTCGTGCTCCCGGACAGAGAAGGTGGGGGTGGATCTGAAATGCCTTCCGATCGATTTTTCGGTGGATTTGCGGGGGCACGTGCAATGGTTGTCTCTTGGGATCTGCCGTCTGGCTGTTGTGGATTTTATTTGAATTGATTAGTTCTGGAGGTGACCCCAGTTAGGGGCACATTAGTCTATGATTGAATGGTCCCAAAGTGAGCGTCGAAATGGTTTAACAAGACGATGAAATAAAGAAGTGCTTCTTAAACGTTCCCGTCACGTTAAGTTTTAAAATGAATTAACTTCGTAACTCTGGGCTACGTTTATGACGGTAACCTCGTCAATCAGAGACATTAAACCATCAATTTTTCTCCGGCACTGACGTGTCAAGCATTTTAGAGCCTCCAATAAAGTGAACTTTGTTCTTGAAGCTGTCAAATATAGTTACAATGTAGTTTCGAATCTAAAAAAAGGAATCAAATAGAAGGAAATTCGACCTGAAATAATAATTCACGAATTTAGAACAAATTGGTATTAGCTTTACTTGTATTAAAGCTAAATCTCATACAACAGAGAGATTGGTTTTGAGTGCTACGGACTACTCTTTTGCAACACGAGGGCTAATGAGATCCATACAACACAGAGAAAAATGTTTTGTAGAAGACTATCTTTTCTCTACTTAATACAGTTTAACAAACTTGCAAATAGCAGTTTTTCTCAAAATAGTTGAGTTGGTATACTACTAGTCAGAAAATTGGTTTTCCAACCACAATGAAAAGTTTCAAGGCTTCAGGCAGTAGTAGAAAATATATTACGCAATTTTTCGTTTCCTCTGTAAAAATGTCTGTTGTAAGTGTTGAATCAAACCCACGATTAGACGGTGATTTCCATAACCCATAATTATCCCGTTTCCCACAGCCCAGAGTTAAACCACCGCCATTTAAGCTAAAAGTAGAGGATTGTGTGATTACTAAAATTTACAGCGTAAATGTAAAAATGTATTGAAGATTATTCCTAGATATTTTATATTTTGTTTATAGTTTATAGAGTTCTTTTTAGAAAAAAAAAAGTGATAGAAAATAAACAGAATTCAGACCTTGCAACGGGTAGATAAGGTAGTTAAATATGAATATCCGTAATCAAATTTTCAACAGCGTAAGAAGGACAGATATAAGTATTTCCATGATAAAACCTCAAAAGTAAATAGTAAATGTCACGCATTATATTTTATCTATAAGAAGTATTTAGCATAATTTTATTACAGTACGAAAACAGATAAGGTTTTTAAATTGTAATAATCTATTAAACAACTTAACACTTATTTTATTTTTCCAAATTGAGAAATTTAGTTTTACATAACATGTGTGTTGTACTAGTGCAATCAAATATTATCAAAACACATTTATAAGAAGTCTCTTAACATTTTTCAACGGATCCAAACAAGCATACATACATACACACACAAGAAAAATATCGGGATGTATAAAGTCATATCGTTATCAAATACATTGGGAATACTATTTATTTCATGACCACAAATATATATATATATATAAGAGGGAGGGGGGATTGCTGGGTAAACATCAGTGAGCCAGATGATCAATTGAAACTACTCGCTGATGCCATCTGGCAAACCATAAAAATATTTTTCAACCGTGACTCATATAAAGGCAGAAGTCAAACCTGATATTAGTTACAATACAACTTGAATGTTTCGATCTCATTATATATACAGGAAAGCAATGCAACATTGGCATAGTTCAAAAGGGATTCACAACTATATTAATCTATTACGATGGGCGTATGTATAATGAACAAATTGTACAAATTAAATAATGCACTGAACATATACCGTTTAATTTAGAGACAGCAATCAATATGCGGGGATTCCCATGGGAGCCGTCAGTTTGTTTCAAACTTGGGGAGAACAGCAACTGCAAAACCCCACCTCTATAGGAATGACTGCCGTAATAAGCCGAATGTCGTAGAAACTGGACTTTGCAACTAAAATTTAACGGATCATTCATCAAAAGTTTACAAATGCGGCTACGCAAAGCAACGCAAGCGCTAGATTATTGATTTCAATTTAATTTCATATCACATCCGACCAGATAAATACATGATTTTAAAAACATTAACTTCTATTAACTCCATACATCAATGTGTGTGTTGATTTTTTAAAAAACAAAAATTCAATTTTTTAATCTTGATACACAAAGTTAAATTTCAACATATTTATTTTAAAAGGATAATCATTTCTCTACTTATTTGATCTAAAATGTATATTATTCAAAATTATCAGACATTAAAATAAATTATTAAGATGAAACAAAACACATGTATATTTTTTTCCTTTCATTAATATCAGATATCATTTTTAAGACAATTCATATATTTAGTGAAAAGTATAAACTTCTTTATGAATGTTCTTGGAATTTTTTATTTATTTATTTATTATTATATATAGTTTTCGGAACAATACCTCATAAATGTTCGGAAATATCGGAAAATTATTCCACACCCTGGGTGGTTTTGCTAAATTTCTTCGCATAATGGAATAGAGGGAAAATTATCCATGAATAAAAATATTAATAAATATTTAATTTTCAATTATTTGTGGAAATTTTTAAATCTAGACTTTTGAACGTAAATAACGACACTATTTAAAGTTGTAAAAAAAAAAAAAAAAAAGTTACGCATAACCTTGAAGAATGCTCAGATCCAGAATGTGGTGAAATTTGTTCAAAGAAATTTTTAAATGTTGTATTGTTCAGAAGTAGAACAATATTCTGCTATGGGCTCTGTGTGGAAATTTTTTAATCTAGTCTTTTGAACGTAAATAACGACACTGTAGAGATTTAAAATTGTAGAAAAAAAAATAGTCCTGCATAACCTTAAAGAATACTCAGATCTAGAATGTGATGAAATTTTTTTAAAGAAATCTTTAAATGTTGTATCGTTCAGAAGTAGAGCAATATTCTGTTATGGGCTCCGTGTGGAAATTTTTTAATCGTCTTTTGAACGTAAATAACAACACTTTAAAAATGTAAAAATTGAGAGAAAAAATGAGATTTAAAAATGTAAAAAAATAGTCACGTATAACCTTGAAGAATGCTCAGATCTAGAATGTGGTGGAAATTGTTCAAAGAAATCTTTAAATGTATCGTTCAGAAGTAGAACAATATTCTGTTATGGGCTCTGTCTCTGAGTTAACATGAAAAAACAGGAATCCAGAACAGTACATAATCACCTTAATAGGATCATGCTGAACAGATTTATTTTTCTTCCGTTATCTAAAATACTAGTTTACGTATAACAATTTATATAATTATTTTTTCAATAATTTGTGGAAATTTTTAATCTAGACTTTTGAACGCAAATAACGACACTTTAGAGTTGAATTTGAAAAATAGTCACGCATAACCTCGAAGAATGCTTAGATCTAGAATGTGGTAAAATTTGTTTAAAGAAATCTTTAAATGTTGTATTGTTCAGAAGTAGAATAATATTCTGTTATGGGCTCTGTCTCTGGGTTAACAGGAAGAAACAGGAATCTAGTACAGTACATAATCACCTTAATATGATTATGCTGAACAGATTTTTCTTCTGTAATCTAAAATACTAGTTTACGTACAACAATTTACATAATTATTTTTTCAATAATTTGTGGAAATTTTTTAAACTAGTCTTTTGAACGAAAATAACGACACTTTAGAGATTAAAAATTTAAAATATAGTCACGAATAACCTTCAACAATGTTCAGATCTAGAATGTGCTAAAATTTGATTAAAGAAATCTGTAAATGTTGTAATCATTCAGAAGTAGAACAAAATTCTGTTATGGGCTCTGTCTCTGGGTTAACAGGAAGAAACAGGGATCCAGTGCAGTACATAATCACCTTAATAGGATCATGCTGAACAGATTTCTCTTCCGTAAAGTACTAGTTTAAGTATAACAATTTATATAATTATTTTTTCTTTAATTTTCATATAAGTAAGGGTGAAAAATCTCCCGGAATACATACTCGTACTTAGAACAAGGTGACACACATGAATATCATCGAATTCCCCGACAGAACATTAGAAAATCTGAATACATTTAACTACAAATAACCGCTTGGCTTACCTTCAAGGAGCATTAACAAATTTTGGCACAAGATCAAGGTAGCAGTAGTTAAGTTTAGAGAGGAGGGGGAAAAAAATAAAAGGAAATGAACTGCTTGGCGATTAAACTATGCAGGGGAAAAAAGCGTTACAGTGAAAAAAATATCCCGCGAGAATATGCAGTTGGTTAAGAAAATGTTTCTAAAATATCAGGGGAGAAAGAAGAAAATTAATGTGTGAGTTCACGCATGTTTACTTGCACGTCATGCCATGAAAGTTATATTGTGTCCACATTATTTTAGTATGGCATACATTAATGGGGTAAATAATGTGAACATTACATTAATATGGCATTGCATTAATGACATGACATGTGACATTACATTAATGTGGCACACATTAATGGGGTAAATAATGTGAAAATATGCCAATATGATGTTTCATTTCTAGCTAACTATTCGACGTTAAGTTAAGATGTAAAAACCATTGTTACACTATATCAGTCGAAAGAAATTGAAAACCTGTGAGAGCACATGTGAATGGAAGAGCAGTGTCCAAGTGAGATAGAGTGTGCACATACAATAGATAAATTCTGCAATATTAAATTTTTACAAAACCTCTCGTGTTCTGCTTTACTTTTTTAAAATAATGTTTCTTACATTAAATAGAAGTATCTGCCAAAAATTATCCTCATCTTGTAATAAAACAAATAGTTTAGTCATCTTAACAACAGTTATAAAGAGTGACAATTAACCAATTTCTATCCTTTTTAATCCTTTTTCCCGATTATAATTCTACATTGCCCTAGCGAACAATTTAGGAAATTTCCAAACAAAAAGGAGATGGAAGCTGTCGGAGGCAGAATTTTTTAGAGATTTTAGCACAGATGTTAACCAGGTATTAAGGGCCTTTTTACACATAACTTCATGCTAACTGACCCCTCAGTTTGTTCTGTCCCTATGATGAAGTGCGAACCCGTCCACCAATGCTATCTTAATAAAGGTCTTTAGCTAAAACGGTGTCATTTTTATGGGCCATGACTGCAACCACCCATCGAGAAGTCCGTCTTATTACATACTCTTTAGTCTTAGTACAAATAAAACCAAATTTGCTGTGTCCGAAAAATACTATTTAATTTCGTTTAAATGAACAGGTATTAACAAGCAAAGAAAGATACATTTTTTTAAACTTCAATTCTATTAAACATTTTTCTAATATTGTATTTTCTGATAATATGAGTTTATCAGATTCAAGAATACCGTAATGGAGTAGTATGCAGTGCAAGATAACTACTACACTAAACACTTCTTTCAATGTCCTTCTACGTCATTTACTTACTAATTTGTCAATGCAACTTTGTTATTAGTACCATTAAAAAGGTGGGAGAGTGGGCATTTTGAACACTGTAGACATACGAGAATCAACACACAAATGAAGCAACTAAGGGATCTAATAATATACTGCACGGCGTCCGTCGAAAGCAGATCTGGACAGGTGGACTCGTCAGTCTACAGTGGAACATAAAGTGAATCACTATCCCAACTCGTTACTCTTTGTCAAGGGGTTAATGCTTCTAAATTTTCTAATTTTCTTTGCTCACAGGATCTCACAAGATGAGTTAGCAACAGAACTCCGTGGGCCAAGCCCTCTAGTTTTGGTGTTGCTAGTAATGGTAATACATTAACCTATGAAACTAATTTGGCTTCACATATACAGATTGCACATTTTCTTTGTGATTTATGTGCCTTACTTACCCTATTCATTAACTTACAATTATTAGTCAAGCAATCAAAATTTTGATGATATGCATTTTTCTGCTTTATAGTTATCCTATTAGTGAGAAAAAGTAGTAAAAATGCAATACTTTTAGTAAAATTGAATAGAATCTTTGTGTATTAAAAGTCTACTAAGGTCATCAAAGCACTAACAGCCACAAAAATTAGAAAAATGATTATTAGTTTTCAGGTTTATTCACATGATATATAAACATAATTAGTAGTGTATTACTTTGGGGATTTTTTTAACAAAGATTTTTCTTAATTGTATAGTTACCAGTGCCAGTTGACGGAATATATTTACTGCACGCGGCTGCCGCATTGTCTAAAACGACAAAGTACGAGGTTTTTCTTGATTTAATATGATTAGAATAAAACACGGAAAATATATGGATTCTAAAATTACGTTTGTAGCCTACTAGTTTCCTTTTACACACATTCCCCTACAAATGAGCACTCATGTTTCTTTCAAATAATATACTTATACCAAATCACGGCAATATAAAGAAAAGCCATGTTGCTCGCATTACATAGAGAAATACAGAGTTCAGACACCGAAAGCGCTGAACGATAGCTCAAAAATCAGTCTATTTTGATCCTCACATAAGACTTTCTGTGACATCACGACGTTACTGAAATACCAGATGTCGATTACCAGTCATCTCTATGATAATATTTAAAACGACTTTCATGTTTGATTGTAATCGTATTAAATTATAGAAAAAAAAACCCTCTAATGTTGCCGTTTTATAGTATTTCAATTATACACCCGACTACAAAAATAGAACGATAAATAATAAATAACACGACTGTGAACATAAAATTTTCGTTAAAGCTAAATCGTTTACAAATATCCAATACTTAAAAGAGTTCCATAAAGCTACAGACTATTCGTATTCAATACGCGACATAATAGCCCTAGGGAAAAAAAAGAAAGAAAATCTGGAAGGAAAAAAAAACATTGTGATCCTGAACCTAGCCAATCCCAAAAGAATATACATTATGCTTCATCATACAAATATAATATTAATACTTCCCTTTCCTCAAGAGCATTAATGACAACTCTAACAGAGCAATAACGTTACAGGACTTTCCCGACGAAATCCGAAACTCGTGTGCAATATGCTAAAATCCCATTTTGCCGGAAAATTAAAGACATTCATAACGCTTCGAGAGATGGCGGAGAGCGTTTTCCGGAAAACTAGTTTGCTACCCAGAGAATTGGGTACTCTCCGAGATGGGAAGAGGCAGCCAGTGGAGTAGTTGCCCTGGCAACCGGGGGATGCGGAGGGATCTCATCTTTCGGAGTTTCCATTAGAGCGAGCTGTGTGCCCCGTGGTAATACAGGACTACCAGGGCTGGGCATTTTTGGTCAAGATCAAGTTCCGAAAAGGAAGGTGCGCAAGAAACGCAGAAATAATTACGCAACGAGTGAAGGGGGAGTTCAGGTAATGTGGCGTGGCAGTACATATTCTATTACCAAACACACAAGAGATATTTAGCTAATGAAGTGAAACTCTAACTCCCATCTTCGCAGGTGGCTCACACCAGAGTAAATTAAATGTGCGAAACCGAGTCGGGGGACTTTGCGAAATAAAAATAATGAAGCTATTTGATCTTTGAGGACAATACCGATCATTTTGTAACTTAAATGATCTCTGTCGGATAAAGCAGTTACGTACTAGACACGCATGAATACACGATGCATCTCATTTATTTCGAAATTTAGACTGAAAACACGAAACGCAGATAAGAGAAATTACCTAATTACGTAGTACGAAGTTACCTCAAATTGTGAAACACAGGTATTGTGACAATTTAGAAAAAGTTCTCGCGAAACTTATGAATAATTAGTTTCAGTAAGTTATCCGACACTAGATAACTGCACAAATGAGCTTCAAAACGAAGATTAGAAATCAGACACAAAGAAGGGAAGAATTAATGATTTTCTTTTGTTTTAAAACGAATTAATAGAAATATAGGACCAATAATAAACGACAGAAAAAAAAATTAAGTTACTGGGTTAGGGAAAAGATTTATAGTAGATTAAAGAAAAATAAATTGACATTACTTTATTTCTGTTAATGGTGGTTTTATATGTCTGAAAATTGCCTGAAAATTTTTCAATTAATTTCGGTTGAGTTTAAAGCTAGGGATATAGCACTCTTTGCAAAATTAATCCAGACTATTGTAGACAACAAAATAAGAGAATATATATGTTAAATCGAAATTAACTTAATAGACAATGGTACAATGCGAATTAATATTAGACATATCATTTAATAAACCATTATAAAGAAAGAAGGATACTTTTATTTATTCTTTTAGGAGAATGAGATGGGATGGGAGTTAAGTAGAAATACTTGACAATAAACATGACCAACCGATGAGGGATTCAGGAACAAAGTGAACAAATTTCGCTTGAAGAAGTTTGCAGAAATTCCCAGGACTGAAATTCCCGAAAGTTTAAATTGATTCCAGAAAGTGCTTAATAAACAATAGATATTTCTTTTATAACATAGATACTTCTGCATGCATGTGAAATAATACGATTAAAATCCTAGCAAAGTTTTATTGTGTAAGAGAAAAAAAATGGACTAGGTTTAATCTGTGAACCCATCATATTAGACCGTAGTGCTCCCTACTAACCAACCAACCATCATATATATTTTCCAATAAATCATTGGTATCAATTATGAGAAAACGTGATGCAACTGACACAATATATTACAAATAACACTGACACTTTACTTATAGACAATGCTTCATTTCATCCTAAAAAAGTATACTGCAATACTTCGACTACGTTGCATGCTTTGTATTGCACTTTAGAAATTTTCACTGGCAAAATAAAATGCAGGTTGAAGCAAAAAGTTCTAAATCTTTCACGCGGCTAGAATATTGCAAAATATAATTATATAACAAGAATACAATTCGAGGCTCCTTATATAGTAAAAACAAACTTATAAATACAAATGCCAGAAAAGAATGCTTTATAGCGTCCTTCAGAGAACATGGAACAAATGACAAGCCGAATGCAATGTCTTTGACAGAATTCCACCGCCCACCTTTACCATAAGGAGAGTAAAAAGAAATCTAGAGCAATAAAACGGATCCCCTTTTTTATTATTACTTTCAACTTTATATATATATATTTATCGAGGGCACTCGAAAACATCTGCAGCGGACGCGAGAGATTAGGTACAAAGACATCTCTCCTTAAGAAAAGGTTCCACAACACATTGCTCCCACTTCCTTCTTTCTTTACTTCACGTACGACAGGAAAATGGTGCCGCCTCCCCCATAAAAAGTGCTTAGGTTTCACATTTTCCTCTCGATTTTATTTATTACGTCAGAGGTAATTTTTGTGGACAGTTCGATATTTGTTTTAGAACAAAAACAAGAGCTTCGTGAAGTGAAAAAGAGCAGCAAATAAGGACATGCTTTCATGATGAAGATCAGCCCCTTTTGTTCTAAAAGTCTAAACGAAAAAATGCATGACACGCTCAACAGGTAATTATTTCCTTTTTTTGATGCGGTTAATATGTTTATGATTGTTTACTCATTAATACATAAATATGCGTATATTCTCATAAAAAGTTAACATTTTTCCTTACACAACGGAAAAAAATCGAAGCAGCTAATTTTCAAACATGCATGAATACAAACATAATATCAATAGGCTTTAAAAAATCACTAACCCTTAATCAATAACGTAATTTTTTAGGAAGAGCAATTTCAGCTTTAATGCGGACTAAACCAGACGCTTTTGAAGATTAAACTACTATTTTAAAAAAATACAAAAGAACATGTGCTAGTGAAAACCTTTTATGAGTAATTAACCTAATTGCCTCGGAAGAAAAATAAGAAATCATGGCTTGTGTGCAATACTTCCACCTTATTACGTGCAGTTCTGTGGTGAAATTAGAAAAACTATATTATACACGTATATGCAGGTACACTATTATGTCCAGGAATCTGCACGTGTGTGTGTGGGGGGGGGCTGAATTCATTGCAGAATTAGTAACTAGAAAAGCAAAATATATAATTATTAACGATGAAATGGGTTTATAATATTCATGCGTATACTATTTTAGTCACTAGTCATTATCAAATGAACTTCCCACTACTTTAAATAGTATATCTACTTTTTAAAAAATCTGCGATTGAGGACATTTAGGAACTGTTTTCCATGCCGGTTCTTAACTTTTTTTTTAATTTCATTGTGCTTACTCGCAGGTTGATAGACGATATTAGAGTAATCCCTTATTTTTTACAATGTTGCAACATACAGCTGACTCAGCATGAGCCCTATGAGCTACCCTCCCCCCTCTCGAATTAAGAGCTTTATCAGGAAGGGAAGCATTCTCAACAGGTACCTGTTTCAAGGCAGTGGATTAGACGAATAGATTTAAAATGTCCTTTTGCCTTATGCACTAGCTCGATTTTTCGTGCTTTTCACAGTAGTCTGTAACTTACCAAATAAAATATCAATTTCTGGGTAGTTCAATATCTGAAAATATGGTTAAAAGTTTAATTCTGTGATTGGGTTACGGTTTTTCTCTCTATATATACATAATATATATATATATATATATATATATATATATATATATATATATATATATATATACATATATATATACATATATATACATATATCAATACATATATGCATATATACATATATAACATATATATATATATAGATACATATATATATGTATATATATACATATATATACATATATCAATACATATATGCATATATACATATATAACATATATGTATATATACATATATATACTTATATATTTATATGTATATATGTTTATATATATATATATACATACATATGGGTTGGAAATAAATCAAAATCATTTTTTAAAAATTCAAAAAAATCTGATTTATTTGAATTTTATTTATTTAAATCAGATTTTTTTTTATTTATTTCTGAATACTAATTTTAATTGTTGTTTTTATGTTTTGTGTGCAATATACATAGAATAGTTTGTTATAAGAAGTAACATCTTATCTATCTAGTATATTCCACACACTAATTACCAAAAATTAAATAGGTAAATTTTAATCTAAATGCATTCCATTATTTTGTAACCGGATAGTGCAAACTAAATAAGATTAAATTAACAGAACAAATTAAATATTCTTTTAATGCAAACTATTTATTTAAAAAAATCATAATTATTTCAATATTTTTTAAGCACCAAATTATCCATTTGTCTCAATAAAAACACTAGCTTTGATGCTTTATCCACTCCTAATTGGTTACGAAGGCTTGAATGACAATACCAAAAGAAGAAAACTGTCTTTCCATTCTAACACATGAAGCCACGGCTGTTGTTATTTGGTAAACAAACTGGATTTCAAGTCCTGTAATACCCTCTTTACCTCACATTACATAAAAGGAACTCCACCAGTCATAATCAGTCATTGTACTACCCCTACTACATACTTTCTTATAACAACCCCTAAATTCTTGGAAAGCCCATGCTATCTATTTACACTTATTTACTTATTGGTATTACTGTGCTGACTGATTCCCAATTCTCCTGTCTTTGGAATATAGGTTTTAAAAGAAGTGAAAAAATTATTTAAATCAATGATTAAAAAAAAAACTGATTTAAATTATGCCAACCCTGATATCTATAACATAACAGATAGTGAGAGAGGGACCTACTTCTTCGACTCGTTTACGAATATCTGTGCCAGAACACATCGGCTCTGGTACCGAAAGATACCAAAACCTATGGACCACCAGTTTTTAAACACAAAACGTGGGAGGGAAATGAATAACTTGAAAAAGCAATAGATGTTTTTTATACTAATAAATCACTACAATATTAAATTTTTGAGAGAGTGTATTTGAAAGCATTTTTACACCTTAAAAGAACCTTCCGTGACTCAACTGATTTTAAAGAGCTTTTCATATCATTCAATTCACAGAACGTAAAAAATGAAAGCTCAAAGAATGAATAAATTTTGTAATAGATGGCGAATAAAAAAACTAAACGCGTTAAAATCAAAAGATAAGAAAAGGAAGACAATAACCCTTATAACGCGGCATCACGGCGTTCTTAAAATCGGCAGCTAACCCATTGGGGTTCTAACAAAGCGTGAAAGAATGTGCATAGCGGAAGGAATAAAAATAATACATAAAAAGAATTCTAAAGGCGACAATAGTCCCTCCCCCCCCTTTCGGCTGAATTGACGACCAATGATTACAGGGTTAGCTTGTCAATTGTCGCGCCCCTGAAAGAGCCATTTTTCAAACATTCCACCCCTGTTCTCCAGATGCGGAGCATGAGTAGGTGGTTTAGAAGAGAGTGACAATCATATTTCAGGACTGATGCACGCGGAAGTGCGATGTACCCAATGAAAGATGTAACGCACATGACATGAAGATGAGCATAGAATCCAAGAGTAAAGTTTTTTAATGCAGAAATGATTGTGAACTCAATTCAAATATCCTGAAATACTGCAGAAATTTCTGCCGAACACACTTAAAAAGCAGAAGTTACTAAAAAATTCAGATACTTTCTACAAAATTCAGAAATATATGTATAAATCAAGACCATTTCATGGTGTATTTTATTTTCTTCGGGAATTTAAAGACAACTACTACCCATGCACTCAGGCTTGCAACTGCTGAGGTACTTTCAAAAAGGTGAGAAAAATGACAAATATTACAGAATAAGTGACAAAAAGTGACTAAACATTGAAAAAAAAAGCTATTTTTTTTTCTCCTCTTGATTACAGATGCAATTATTAAGATCTTTCTATTTAACTCTAAATCAAATGATTCATGCAAGACATGATTTTAGCGTCAAATACAAAAAAGGTTAAAAATTTTGTTTAACGCAACTCAACATTGCTTTTTATTAAAAAAAATCTATAAATTAGATTTGAATACATACAATACATTAATTTTATAATCACAATTTTCTGCATATATTAATGATGTTTTGAAATATGTACATAGCTAGATTAGAGTATGAAACGAAACGGTTAATGATGTTTTGAAATATGTGCATAGCTAGATTAGAGTATCTAAACAAAAATTGTGAAAAAAAAAAAAGAAAAAGAGAAATGTGTGCTTTGACGTAAATTATTGTAACGTATTAATTCTACATTTCAGTATAAATGTAGAATTCAGGAACTTCTTTACGACTTTTTAAAACCACTAAATTCTGGAAACCATATGACTAATTACATTTTAATAAGAAAAATAAGATTAGAGCATCACATTTTTGGTCTTTTATTAAAATATTTTGTTATTAATTCAGATTTTCTTTTTTCAACAACAGACTTTTGCTGTGATACACTATGAAAAAAGTGACTAAAAGTGATCAATTGTAAAAAAGTGACTGAAGATGAGAAAAGTGACAGAATTGCAAGCCTGGAATATACATATGACATAATTTCAAATAACGCAATGTAACTTGATTGCTCCGTATGCATATAAATCCAGATTTCAGAAAGTAAAATAAAAATTAGAAATTTCAGTCTAATCTGCAGCCCCTTTTGATAACAAGTACCTGTTGAAATCTCTACCAAGAGGTAATTATGATAAGAAACGTTATTTCAGGATATTATCAAGGAAAGATGTTATTATTTAGGAGATGATTACAGACAAAATTGTGATATCTAACTAAATAAAGAAAAGACCAACAAAATATGCATATGCAAATAAAATAGGGAAAAACTATAAACTGGATAATCAATATTGTAATGACAAATTATTTGATTAATAAAAGAGCTATGCATTAAGGTGTTTCAAAATGGATTTAATATACACAGCAGTATCTTACCTAAACCAAATGTAAAGTTGTAGTGTATTAAATTTTTTAATATCTTTTAGTTAGTCACTTGAAGCACATAAGTTTATACTCCTGTTAATTTTTTAGACTCTTAACTCGTTCATTTAAGAATTACGTTTCTTTTCAGTCACATGTAAACATGTTCTTCACAAAATTCAAATACTTTTATAGCAAAAATTTAATATTTTGGGGAATTTTAGGAGAACATGTAAAATTAAGGACATTTCGGAACAACTGCGACCCATAAGGCAAGTTAACATCGCAGCTGTGGCCTACGTTGATAATCCAGTTTTTGCGAAAGTAAAAAAATTAATCAGGACAAGTGTATTAGAACACAGAGAAATTAAATTCTTAAAACACGTTTTTTAACACCCACAGTCTAAAACAATATATGTAGACAAATATTTTCATATTTAAAGTACCCGGACATCCTTGGATCTAGATTTTGACCTCATTACAAGTTCCTCAGAAAGCCAGTAAAGACGAAGGACAAAGTAAATCCAGAGTAGGAAGTAGTGTTAAATTCAAATTGGGACAACAGTATTTAAATTGTTTTAAAGTGAAAAAATACATGGCCATGTGTTGTAAAACATTTTTCGAGATGACAATGATGAGTTGTTGAGTTCGTATTTGTGTGGTCTGTTGAAGATAAGACCAAACAAATTACAAACAATAACGGCCTCAGCTCGAGTATTTTAATTAAACTTCGTTAGATTGTATGCATGCAACTGTCAGAAAAATGAAAAATCAAGAGTTCATGCAATGATACTAAAAAATAAATAAAGGATTTCAGAGTTATGTACATTTATTACGCAGAGTTGACTGCAAATTTTTTCAGTGCTGTTACATGAAGTATGTAAAAGTGAATGTTATATGTAAAAGTAAATGCTTTTACTACATTAAAATAGGTTCTTTGGGTGAAACCAATTTTGTCATACATTCCAGTTGTTTAAACATAGTATAATGTGCAACACAAATTATTATAAAGCATTAAACTTTTAAGATAGTTTTATGATAATTAAGTTTTAAAATCTATAGCTTTCCAAACAAGAGTCCCTTGCTACATTTTGAATGTTACAATAATTCAAGAACTATCTGTGATTTCCCTTTCCCTACAAAGGGTTGGGAAGTAACAGAGAAGTTATAAGGCAAACGGACAAGAAAATCACATTACCAATCCCTATCATACGAAATTCAAACACAGATCGACAATGCAATCCGTGCTTTTGCCGTTTTATTACTACGCAGAGTGTTTAAGTCCCCCTCTTTACTGCTAGTTTCACCGGTTCTGCGAAGGACAAAGAATTAATCCGATAATTGGACAGGAATAAATACCCATTCTTTCTTGCTGTGAAAAACTTTAAGGTCGTCACAGATTTCGGGTAAAGAATGAAAACTACATGGACGACGCAAGTAAAACGAAGAAAAAGAGGAAAAAAACCTCGGTTTACTAATTGAATGATGGTCACTACAGGGCGCCTCAAGGAATGCGACTGGGATTTAGAAAAGAAGAAAAAGAAAAGAAGAGCAAGAAAGAAAAATACGGAAGCGACATCGCCTCTTCCACAACTGACGGCTGATGATTATAGGGTGCACATGTCAATTGTCGTACAGCCAGAAAGAACCATTTTTCAAATAACATTTCATCTCCTCCTACTTTTCAGATGTGATCGCGTGAGTAGGTGGCCAAGACTGAATATGTGGTTCATGACGCAAAAGGGGGCGGGGGAACGGGGAAGAAACAAAGAATGATCGCCAGTCTTAGAAAGTACACAGCTCGAGAAGTATAAAACTTGAGCAGAATGTTTCTGAACTCGGAGAGTCGGAGGAATATTTTTCACGGGGTGTTTCAAGGGGGAGAGAGAGAAATTTTCGTTTTGCGTAATGGTAATAGGCACGGAAGTCTTAATTACATCCAGCAACAAGCAATGCACGAACATTGGCGAGATGGTAAGCTGCGCTACCGGAAAAGTCTCCCACAAAAATGGAAAGGGAGACCTGGTAAGACGTAATAAGAAGGCAATCCTGGGAATCGCCCCAAATAAAATGTACGCAAAACATGTATGGTTGCCTTGACATTGGTTATATTTTCACGCAGTAATTTCTGTGCCAGGAAGACAGGAGACGCTTCCGGTGTTAACAAAAGCGTAAAATGTGGTAGATACAGAAATATGCGGATTTTATGAGAACAATCAGGATTAATAACCATATTTTCCATAAAAGTGTAAAGTAATGAATAATTAATCCTGGTTATTAAGATAAATGACAATTTTAATTCTAAACATGAAATTGATCACATTTTGAAATAAGCTGAGCATACGATCGAAAGAGTCTAACTGACTGACATTCCTAACTCATTCACTCTCTTCTCTCTTATGTATATACAGACGTTCACATACAACGATTTTAATTTTCCTATTAGTATTTGCATTTAATACCATTACTTTTAAAGCTTTGATTAAGGATCGACATGAAAATTTATTTATGTGCAATAAACTCAAAACGTACATATTTTGTATTAGAAGTAACAGGCGTTTCCCGAGTTTTTTCATGTTTGTAAAAATGCTAAACAAAGGTTATACTTTCGTTAAAATATTTAATTTCCTTTACGGTTTTTTAGTTTTAAATAATTTCTAGTTCTAAAATTCGAATGAAACTCATTCACTCTCTACTCTCTTATGTATATACAGACGTCCACATACAAAGATTTTATTTTTCCCATTAGTATTTGCATTAAATACCATTACTTTTAAAGCTTTGATTAAGGATCGACATGAAAGTTTATTTATGTGCAATAAACTCAAAACGTACATATTTTGTATTAGAAGTAACAGGCGTTTCCCGAGTTTTTTTATGTTTGTAAAAATGCTAAACAAAGGTTATATTTTCGTTAAAATATTTAATTTCCTTTACGGTTTTTTAGTTTTAAATAATTTCTAGTTCTAAAATTCGAATGAAACTCATTCACTCTCTTCTCTCTTATGTATATACAGACGTTCACATACAAAGATTTTATTTTTCCCATTAGTATTTGCATTAAATACCATTACTTTTAAAGCTTTGATTAAGGATCGACATGAAAGTTTATTTATGTGCAATAAACTCAAAACGTACATATTTTGTATTAGAAGTAACAGGCGTTTCCCGAGTTTTTTTATGTTTGTAAAAATGCTAAACAAAGGTTATATTTTCGTTAAAATATTTAATTTCCTTTACGGTTTTTTAGTTTTAAATAATTTCTAGTTCTAAAATTCGAATGAAAACTAGACAACATAATCTACATCCGGGATAAAAGCTGCATTTCATTATGCTAAAAGAGAAAAAAACATAATTACAGGACTTGCATTAAGTTTTTGGAACCGTTTTTCCTTATTAAGACTATAAAAACTGATTCCTTCGCAGCCAAGCGATTTTGTTAACTTAAATGTTGTTCGTTCGTCCTTGTCAAACAATTAAAAAGACATCATAAATGGAGCCCTAACGATCACAGCTTTATGTCTCAGCAGCCCTCTGACCCTCATCTGAACACACGCGTTTAACAATAAAGCGAATTGTCTAGTGGCTTCATTCAGAGGTTGGACGTAGGCGGAAATCGTGAAGACAAAGGGCATTTCACAACAAAAAATTACTCACAATTTTGAATTATGGTTAAAATATTAAATGAAAAATATAATTTCATACAGGCACTTAAAATGGAAATAGAGACAAGTGTATAAAATACAATATAATTTTTATTTTCATCGGAAAAAATGTCTTTTCTGACTATTTGGTACATTCATCCTAACTGGCGATGGCCGATTGGTTAGGGTGCTGCCTTCGGTACCGGAGTTCGTGGGTTCGAATCCCACAGTGGCATGGATGTTCGTAGCCGTTCGAAATCGATTTTAAGATGTAGGTCCCGGTGCCATTAGCCCTCATGTTGCAAAAAGTAGACTGTCGCACTCGAAACCAAACCAAACCAAACCGTCTTAACTGGTGGGATGGTGACTTTCTTTGAAGATTTTCTTCCGATGACTTATTCCAGAATTTCTGCCAAACCATTTCATTAGTTGGTGTAAAATCCTATTCTACCTAATCAGTCCATCTTAGTCATAGTCTACTTTGTTCCAGCAAGCATATATAGGCAGAGCTCTGAAATTTCTGTCAGGGTAATCACTGCCGACTATACCTCTTACAGCTGATAATTTCTGTCAGAAATGTATTAAAAACAGACAGAAACTAAGAAATAATACTAATCGGAAATTTAATTTGCAATGATTCATACCTTATACAAATATTTGATATATACACATTTACAAATTAAAACTTAAGATTATGAATAGTACATAAGTAGAAAAGGTTTCAGGATGATTATATAAATATATTTTAGTTATATAAAGCTAGTATTCACTTGAAAACCAGAAATTTAATATATAATTTTGGGATGTCCAGCTTTAAATCCTTAATGGTAAAAAAGGGACATTAAAAGCGATGTTACCTTAATTAACTGACCTTATTCTTGAATTACAATTCCTATATAAAAGGTGATGTGTCTACATAAATATAAGGATAAAAATTTTGTCAGTTGTGTCTATTTTTAAACGAAATTCTTGCTCGTTGGCATTTTATTAAAACTGCTCTATTTTTATTGTTGAGGTGTTTTAATTGCCGTTCTCACAGTGCTTGATCATAAATTAGAAAAAAAAGTTAAATAATGAAACAGGAAAAATAAGTCAATAACAGAACATCAATTTACACAGCTGTAAGAAATATGAAAGTATTACTTCCTCCTAATGCATTTTTAATGGTATTCTAGCCAAGAGTGGAAAAATGAACTGAAATAACTGGCTTTTGGAAACTATTCTTTAATTGTAAATGTGAAATAAATATTCATTTGAATGGAAAAAACAAATTTACTTAATACTACTTATTTTCTTTGATAGTATCTACATAACTCCCCCCCCCCAAAAAAAAAGCCCAAAAGAATATTTAATCAATAACACTTGAACAAATTAAAAAATATATTAATACGATCAATCTTTTACTGTTAAATTTAAAGCATCTTAAGTTAATATGAATGTGAACAACGCCAGTAAAGAATTTAAGTAAAGAAAAAAAATTTTTCCACCCCGTTTCCAATTTTTATACATATCTTAATTTAATAAAATATACTCTTTCTACTTCTAATTATAAATTTAAGTTAATCAAGTATGATTAAATCTTGTTGCATGAAAAGATAAATTTAGTATATTTATGTAAAAGCGCTCCATTTTGTATAATTTAACATTATAATAATCGGACATTTTAAAAAAGTTGGAAATATTTTAATACTTGCAAAAATTTTGTAACGTGGCTCTTAATAAATATTAAAACATATTTCCAAATCCATTTTAAAAAATGGATATTTAATAGAATACTAAAATTTAAATTTTAAATTTAGAAAAGTTATAAATTCTCATAAAAATTTAAAAGTCTGAACATTATGCATAAATTAACTATCAATTTACAAAAATTATCAATTAATTTATAAAATAATACTCAAATATATAAATTACATAATAATAAAGAACAGAAGGCAGATAAGTGAAAAATTAAAGCAAAGCAGTATTTTATAAACTAATTAATTTTTTAATACAATTTAAAAGTTACCCAATTTAAAAGAAAAACTAAAGTAAATAAGTTCATTATTTTAATTTACTATGTGTAAAAAATTTCAATACTAAATTAATAATATAGAAAATCATTTTTTTACAATCAGTATCTTCCTACCAGATCGGAAAAGGAATTTACCTTTAAAACTGTCTTTTCCGCAATAAAAGGTGCTAATACAGAAAACATCTTTACGCGAGTATAAAAATACAAGGTCAAATTAACGTCGATGGATTTGGAGACAGCAACTATCAACATGAAAAAGATGCACTCTGGTGGTAGTGTATAATTAATTATATCACGTGTAGATACGTCAAGTTATAGTTGCTAAACAATTTTAAAGTTATGATATTTTAACTTTAAAATGGCGACTGAAAAGCAACAAATGTTGTTAAAATACATTTAGCTTCAAATTTTATTCTTACGTTAATGCTAGAGAGGAAATTACGTTATTAATAACTTAATTATAATCATTATTAATAATCAAGTTATTAATAATCATTTTATGTAAAATTGGTTACAATATCGAGGTAAAATATTTGTTTTTAAGCTATTGGTAAATATTATCGAAAGTAGCTTTATTGAAAATTTCCATACGTATTTTATTTACGCATAATTATTGCAAAAAATTACAATATAATTATTACTATTATTATTATTATAATAATAATTATAACAAATATTATATAATTATTATAGGCCATATTTATTATAGAATGTCTTTCAGACCTTAGAATTTAAACTTAGTTCTTATAGTAAGCCTACATGTTAAATAAAGAAAGGGATTCAAAAAAGTTAAAATATCTTTATCAAATATCTAATATTTATTTTAAATACAAACAAGCTTATATTTTATATTCGTTTTATATCTATAAATTTAGAAAAATGTTTTAAATGTTCATAAAGTTCGAAAACTTTAGTTCAAAAATCATTAACTAGTAATACTTAAATAATTACTAGTAAGTGTATTTACTTGTCAGTTCAAAGCCACGCGGTACGTTATAATTTTTACACAAATAATTGTTAGAAATAAATATGATAGATATCATCGTTTTTTGACCTTAAATGTCATAATTCAGTGAAACAAAAATATCGAATTTTCACCCACATTTCATAGTACTGAAGCCACCTGTCACTATCAGCAGTACAGATTTTGGTTGGAGGAACGAGCAACTTACCTTATCTTATGCTATCTCCATCAAGGCTACGCTTATACAAAATTTATTCAATTACCAATATCTAGTACAAGCACTTGAATTTTTAACTGTAACATTTCAAATAACATTCGAATGAATAAAAATACCACAGCTTTTTGTTTCGTTAATGTAATATTCTAATTGCAGGAATACTCTTGAGATGATAGCGGGAAAAAAAATCACCAAAGCTTTTAGTATCCAGCAGAGGGCGCTAAGTTTAACAGAATACCCCGATTGCCAGAAACGGAGGAGGGAATGTGTTAATTAAGTCGTGGATGGCGATTTCCGGGCCAGCGAGTGGGGACGCTGGGTGCAATAATTGAGTTAAATTGTAGAGCCGCGTTGGCAACTCGTGTGACCGCGGGGGTCATGTCGGGCTGCCATCACTCGCGTCTGAGGTTTCGTCACCCCTTTTTAGAAGAAGAGAGGGGGTAATTCATAATGCGTAAGATTTGAAAATTGCAGCTAACAAGGGAGTTCGTGCATCGTGATTAGCCCTCTCGAATTGCCAGAACAAGCGAAAAACTTAGGAACACTCACAAAAGATGTTGAAATGTAGGTTAATTATTGGGATTTGCCACGCCTTTAATATTCATAATGACAAGTTTCAGACTCTTTCCACAGAAAAAAAAAATAAGCACTTTTTAAGCACCTTTTAAGCACTTTTTAAGCACCTTAATTTACATTGTACTATGATCGACCTACAGCTAAAGCTTAAAAACTGAAGCTTTTCATGAGCTTTATGACTTGTAAAATGACATTAAATAATATATATAGATCAATTTAATAATTTTATTAAACACAATTGTTAATATCTCATACTTTATGTTAAGACATCTTTCTTTGCAAACATAAATTTTAGAACAGCAATAGTCCTTATTGATCAAATGCCCCTTCCCCCTCCCTAAAAAAATCTGAAATATTTGTAAAGTTGAGAAAGTAGTATCTGTAGTGGAAGATCAACAAGTTTCACATCATAGCAACAGTATTTTTACAGCAACATAGATGTAAAATATGGTAAAAAGTACTTCTGTATCATAAACAGGTAAATATAATATTCACACACACACACACAGGGAGAAAAAAAGATGCAGTATCTACACTAAAAAATGTTTAATTATGACATACTCAAAACAAGATTCAAGGAATTATCAATGCTATTTTAAAAATGTAACTGAAGAACTATTTTCATTCATAATAGAAGATGAGAACCAAAAAATATAGGAAGGGGGGAAAATAAGAGAATATGTCTAATTTTGAAGTTCATTTTTCTTTTCTTCTATACATTTTTTAATTGGTCTAACTCTTCTTTCTTATCTTTAGCTTTGTTGAATGGATTGACGATTAATTACCAAGGGAAATAAAAATTCAGCAACCGATATTTGGGGAAAAATAAGCACTTTTTGAGCACTCGGAAAAATTTATAAATTTTAAGGCTACGAAAAGAAAATTAAGCACTTTTTAAGGACTTATTAGGGACCTTAAAAATGGATCTACAAAATAAGCACTTTTTAAGGATTTTAAGCACCCGGCTGAACCATGAATAATACTTCATATAACTGGTGACATAAATATTACCATACTTTTATTGCGATATTGGCCCAATATGAAGTGTAGAGCCCTATAGGAAATGTGTAATTGACTTGCTGCAACATTTTAATAAATGTAATTATAAATTGATTAAATTTCTAATAAACACGATTTTTAATTTAATTTTTAGTCTATTATTAGAGTAAATGTAAGTAATAACATTTTATCTAGGATGGGAATTTGCTGATGCATAATACTGTTTTTAGGGAACAGCCTCATACTTTGTTAGATCTGCTTGATTTTATTAGTTCTATCGCGTATGGCATTGCAGCATTTTTTTTAAAGAAAAAAAAAAAAAAAAGAGTTATAGCTTTATTTCTAAGTAGATTGTTACTATACAGGGCTCAGGGAGAAACTTGTATGTTTATCTCAGTGACTTTCTTTGATCAATGCATATATCTTTTACGCATAATAATTATTGCAGAAAAATATTATTATTATTATTATTATTATTATTATTATTATTATTATATAATTATAAGTCATATTTATCATACAATGTCTTTCAGACCTTAAAATTTAAACTTAGTTCTAATCGTAAGCCTACATGGTAAATAAATCTTTATCAAATATCCATAATATTTATTTTAAATACATTTTTTTGTTCTTTAGAGAAGTATTAATTTTCACTAGCTTATATTTTATACACGTTTTATATATATATAAATTTAGAAAGTATATAACAGAAATTCATCTGAAATGTTTTAAAAGTTCATAAAATTCGAAAACTTTTGTTCAAAAATCTTTAACTAGCAATACTTAAATAATTACTAGTCAGTGTATTACTCACAAGTTCAATCCTAAGCCACACGGTACGTTATAATTTTTACACAAATAATTATTAGAAATAAATATGATGGATATCATCATTTTTTACCTTATTTCATTAACTTTCTTCAAACGTCACAAAATCCTGACATGATATTGCTCAGTTGTAATAAAATATAAAGTTTTATTAGTTTTCGTTGAGTAGTAGCAGAGTTACCAGTTTAAATGCATTAATAATTAAAAAGCTCTTAAAATATACTATTCTAATTGCTTTTGATTAAAAAACTGCTTAAAAACTATTAGAATATGCTATTCTGATAGCCTTTTAGACTGACTGTTATACAATCAATATAAAACAAATTTACAGCAAGCAAATTAGAAAAAGTAATATAGAAACATCTAAAAATAGAAACAATTTCAAAATTTTATCTTTAAAATAATTTTATTAATTTATTTCGGGCTTTTCCCTTATTTTGAGAAAATATTTTGATAAATACTCTACATTTTTCCTGACTTCTCGAAATCATTTAGGAATTCCCTAAATTTCCAGGTCGCTACAAACCCTGTTGTATGAACTGCGCAGATATTTTTTTTAATTAAAGTTTATTGAATATTAAATGATCAATGTTACTTTAAACCCATCATTAATGCAATAATTATGATATAAAAAAGGGACATTAGGCAAAGAATAAGATTTTTAATCCAAACCAAAGCGAATTTACTACTAAGATGATGTGTGAAAACTTACAAACTTAATTATTCTAATTAATTTTAAAAGCAAAGCGAAGAAAAGGATACACAAAAAAAGTTAAGTAATCATTTAAAGGATAGATTAATTTCAGAAAAGTTGAACGATTTTGAAACAGAGATACAAATGAAAACTAAAATTGCGGAAACTTAAATTTTATCTTTCTGCAATTATTTGACTGAATAACTATTAAACAGTTAAATGACATAACTTATATTTTTCAAAATGAAATTAGTCAGTGTTAAATAAAATGAATTTTTAAAATTGCGTTTAAAGGTTTAATTATTTTGTTTGTTTTATAGAATTCAAAGAGAAATCATAAACATTACTATTCTAAACCCAGACAAACAGGGTTGGCATGATTTAAATCAGTTGATTTTTTTGAAAAAATCATTGATTTAAATCATTTTTTTTTCACTTCTCTTAAAATCTATATTCCAAAGACAGGAGAATTGGGAATCAGTCAGCACAGTAATTACCAATAAGTAAATAAGTGTAAATAGATAGCATGTGCTTTCCAAGAATTTAGGGGTTGTTATCAGAAAGTATGTAGTAGGAGTAGTACAATGAGTATGACTGGTGGAATTCATTTTATGTAATGGGAGGTAAAGAGAGTATTACAAAACTTGAAATCCAGTTTGTCTACCAAATAACAACAGCCATGGCTTCATCTTCTGGAATGGAAAGACAGTTTTCTTCTTTTGGTATTGTTTATTCTAGCCTTCGTAAACAATTAGGAGTGGATAAAGCATTAAAGCTATTGTTTTTATTGAAGCAATTAAATCCATAATTTTGTGCTTAAAAAATATTGAAATAATTGTGATGTGTTTTTTTAAATAAATAGTTTGCATTAAAAGAATATTTAATTTGTTCTTTTAATTTACATCTTATTTAGTTTGCACTATCCAATTACAAAATAATAGAATGTATTTAGATTCAAATTTATATATTTCAGTTTAGGTAATCAGTGTGCAGAATATACTAGATAGATAAGATGTTACATCTTATAACAAACTATTATATGTATATTTCAAAAAACATAAAAATAACAATTAAAATTAGTATTTTAATTGTTATTAAAAATAAAAAAAATCTGATTTAAACTGTTAAATAAATCCGATTTTTTTTTTTTTTTTAATTATGATTTTTTTTCCAACTTTGCAGACAAATTTCTTTTCTCATTTATAAGACATGTTTCGAGTTATAAACACGTTAAGTTTCCGTACTTGGGTATTCCGAGCGAAGAGAATGTACATTACATGCAAGATATTTCCCTTAAAAAGCAGGAAGAGCAAAATAAACAAAGTAGGTAAACCACACCACCTGGGAAAGCTTTAAGGAAGGTAATTAACTTACTTAATAAATACACGCCCCCTTTAACAGCCGATTTATGGCCACATACAGGGTGAATACGAATTGCTCTCCGTTTCCGAGTTTAATGGAAATTAATTAACAATCTCTACAATGCGAGCACTTCGTAATAATTACCAAATCTATAATTCTGCAACTAGAAATCCCAACACGAAGATTTTTTTCCCCTTTCTCCACCACCCACAACTCCTGCCAAAAACGTGCCGCGCTAAAGTACCATTATTTTCCAGGTGGCCCAAGGTTATTAATTTTGTCACGCGGGGATGGCAACAGGACGAAAGATAGGAATGTAATTTGCTTCGATTCGCCCAGGCGCACACATGCTAAAACTTATTGCACTTCTGGAACATTTGCTAATAACCGGTGCAGAGATTATTGTCAGAAATCCGAAAGTTTTGGTTTAACTCCAACTTATTACTGCAGCATTTAACAGAAAGACAAAAAAAAATTTCCACAGCTGCGTAATTATAAAACATCTACTGGAAACGAAAACAAACGTTAATGCAATTTTTATTGTAAATTATTATCTGCTAAAAATAATGGTGCAAAGTTCATGCGGAAACCTTTCAGTAAAAATTGCACCAAAACACACAGAAAAAAAAATCAGTTCAAGTTAGAGTAAAAAATATTAGTTAAAAAAAAAGTTAATGAACACCATAGAGATGGAATTTTTAAAAATAAAACTTAACAAAAATGCATCGTTCTTAAGTACTTTGATATCATTAATAAAAATTTGCGCCATTCGTATGATAACGTTTTCTTTTTATTTCTTCCGACTTACGGGGAGGGAAACACAAGAAAGTAAATTTAAAAAAATTTTGCAGAAGCACATATAACTAAGTGCATTTTGTTTTTTAGGAACAACATAAAAAGTATCTTAACTAGAGATTTGTTAGTAGCATTCATTTGAATAAAGCTGTAAATTATGTTTTTCCTTCAAGTTTACGGAACTTAAATTATCATAAAGGAATGTGAAAATTTAACAAGAAACGGTGAGCAAGTTTGGAAAATTTCGTATACACGACTGCTCTTCTTTCTCTGCATATTTTATACTCTCCTGGAACTGAATTTTATTTACTAAAATAAATATTTCCTTAAATCTAAACTATTTTACATGTGCTATTGAATATCAGCATGCAATTACAAATGTATGCATACTCTCTTTTCAATATTCAATATTTCGCTGTAGTCAGTCTTCATGTTCTTTCAGACGAATAGCGAAACCCTTGCATTAAAAGTTCGAAAAAAATTACTACTGTAATATTATATTTGGGATTATAAAATATGAAATTTAAATTTCAGGAATTTTGAAAAATCAACATATAAAATTTGCAAAAATGAAAACAATTTGCAATTTCCTTTCTAAGCAACTTTAGCGGATTTGACAACTCTTTTAAGGTGCATAGGAAATTTTTCAAAACACAAAAGAAAATGAAACAGAACAAAATTATAAATTAAATATATTCATAAATGTAATCCATAAACACTCATCAGATCTGCAGTCAATTATCAAGCGATCTAAACAAGGATTAGTGATTGCTAAACAGGTATCTGTTTCGATAGACCATAAATCATCATAGTCAACTAAAAGTTGAGAATTTAAAAAAATAATAGTAATAATAATAGTGTTGATTCGCAATATAATTTAATTCAGAAAATAGGTATTAACCTAAAATTATAAGCTACAATTAAAAGAACCGAACTCTTTTTAATATAAGAAGTTCATAAAAGGAAAGCCAAATGACTAATTATAACTAATTAGTTATTAAGATAAATGTTTATTTATTTTATTTATATTAATCACATAGATAATACAACTAAATACAAATAGATGAAAATATGATTATCTATTGAGTAAACTTAGCCAATCTTACAGGTCGTGGCATTACATATGATTTTAAATTCTTCTATATTAATTATTCTTTATATTTTATTAACAAAATGGGATATTTCGAATTAAAACTAGTCTTAGATATAATATATAACAAACATTTTATATAACTTTATTAATATAAAAAAATTAAACTGCAATACATCCAGCATGTACCAAGACTTCTTTAGAATTGTGATTCCCAACATTTTTAAGCCAACGTACTTTAAAAAGACTGGATTCGTGTTTTTGCGTACCCCCGACTGCAATCTATTTCTTCCCGATAACCTTTTAAGGTGCATTTTGAATTATTTTTTAAAGGATCATTCATTCGTTACATTTTTTTTTAAGAAAATAGCATTAATGTAAAGACTGGATAAGATAATAAATAATGAAGTATTTGGTAAAAGAGGATCGGTGAGCTTAAGAAAGACGACTGTTATCTACGAAATATGCTTTGCGTAAAAGAACCTTTCTAATCAAAACATACATAAATCTCAAAAAGGTAGGTTGACCCCTTGTTTGATGAGCAAATAGAGGGGAGAGATTACACAGGCACATGTTTATGCAAGGGGCCGCCTCACCCAAAACTGCCATCCTCGTAACTGAACTATTTGCAAACATTGCTGGAAAAACATCAACATGAAAGTTACACAAGGAACATGAGTACATAACGGTATTGATTTCAGGATAAGTACAATGAGTTTTACTCACAGAAATTTGAAATTATCATTTAAAGTTTTAAGGATACTTTAAACCAGAGTTTCTTAAAATGAGGATCGTTACCCTAGTAGAGAACGTGGGACCTTCAACAGAGGTCACCAATAAGTTTAGCAATTTTGATATTTCTTCTTTAACTTATTATAATAATTTTATAATTACCAAATATTTTTACACAATATATCTGAATATAATATAAAGAAAAAACGAAAATGTTTCGAGGCATTCTTTATAATAAAAATTTATTTTTTACTTGCTTTGCACGTGACTCTGTCAGTTTGTCACAGGCCCTGCATATGCAAGATCAGAGTGTTTTGGTAACACATGTGCGCTGCGATTTTCTCCGCAAGGGGCTACACTTACGAACCGACTATAGTTAATGTTTGAATTTACCCAAGTAATTAAATTTATTTTATTATTGTATTACATTTTTAATTTTACTTATAATTTTCACATAGTTCTATCACTTAAAGTTAATGAGCTAAAATTGTAATAGTATATGCCAGTACAATTGAAGAAAATGACAGTTTCATTTTTGCGTCTGTCGGATTTGCGCAATGTTAACGGGACCCTCAAAAGTTTCGTAAATATGGAGTCCCCACGCCTAAAGTCTAAAAACCTCTGCATTAAACTACACATAGAAGTTGCATTTCGTTTTAATATAACACCGATTCCATAGAAAGCTACACCGTCAAGGGAAAAGGAACTTATCTTTGCTTAACCGCTAGATAAAATTACGATGGAAAAAATTACGAAACACTCATTTATCGTGGCTAAGACAAAATAGAGGTTTGTATTTAATCCGAAAATCGATGACACCACAAGGAAAAAAGCACGAAATGGCGCTGAAGCATGACCACGTATAGGATCCTATTGATGAATGGGTTTTTCTGCGATTCCTTATGCTACTTCCATTTACAATAAGTCAGACAAAGAATTTTCGATAAATTCAGGCATATGATTTCGAGCACCACACACGCTACCATCCAGCACAATAACTGCTATAGCCATTTCAGACCCACACGTTTAACTATATCACGTAAAGTACAGAACATAAATGTGTAACTGAATTCAAAAAAGACAACAACAAAGAGCAATATCTGCCAACCTAAAAAGGAGAAGACTTTTGGTTGCACTTTAACAGCAAATGATAAAATATTTTGACTTTCATCTCAATGCATACCTACCTTACGATAGTTTTCCCTACTGCATATAATCGAGGGACGACCCAGTGGCAAGGCGTTGTTCCGTTGGTATCAGAGTTCGTGGATACGCACCCCACTGTTGGCGTAAATGTTCGAAATTGGCTTAGAGCAATAGATCCTGGATTTGTCTACCAAAAAGTAACCATAGCGCTCGAAACCAGACCAAATTGCTAGAACAGTTTTACATAACTTTTGAAATATTTTAAATTGTTAAATGTAGATACAATGTTTATTTTTCGTTTATGACCTGAACACTGATAGAGAGAACCCTGTCTATAAAAATGCTATAAGAAACTAGAAAAATATTATTATAAACTAATCGCTATAAATAGTTTGATTATTTGCGCACTCAATGTTTATGTACGTAGTACGCATATATTTTTAATTGTACTGAAAAATCTAACTTTAGTTAAAATTTAAATATTTGTAGCACAATTATTAATCTCTTAATAATTTTTCATTAAGTAAATAGGAAATACGTTGAATAAATTCTGCGGAACCATAGAAATTATTAATAAAAACAGGCTTATTATTATATCGTGTATTGCTATATACGCAGGTGTCCCAATTTGAAATTTTAACGATATTTTATTTCGAATTTAAATCCCGATTATTAAATACAATAATCCATGCTGACCAAACATGGCTACTGTTAGGTTCCGAGCATCGGAATGTTATTCAATCCTAATACAAGCGTGGAAGCCTTGTTCGATAGCAAGTAATCAAATCACGGGTGTGTACAAAGCAAGCTTTTGCGTGCTGCACGCAAACGCAAAGCGTTGTTCACTACCACCGGCCCCCTCTTCATGATCTGCGATGTTTCGGGTAATACACACACAGAAAGAGAGAGCGGGGGCGGTCTAGACGTAAGTACGTGATGGAATCGTGTAAAAATTTCCTCTGCGAGTAATGGGATTTAAAGTGAAGCGAAATGGGACGGAATAGAGATACGAAAAATAACGCAGAATAAATGCAGTTGCAGTTATTACGAAAACGGCAGAAAAAAATAAAGGAAAAAGAATTCAAGCGTAAAAAAAACTTTTTATCCGATTTTAGGACTCGTGATTGAAATCTAAAACATTTATTCTTTTATTTAAGATATAAGCGTATTTTACTTTTTATAACCAAACTAAAACTCATCAAGGAGAAATTTTTCTCTTAATTTTTAAATAAAATTTTATATCTCCAAAGAATGTAGGAGAAAATGTAGCATGTGGTTTATTCTAAATCAAGTAAAAAAATAAACAGCGCATCTTATTACAGACAGACATGCAACTATCTACTCATTAAAAAAATATAAATGGCTGCATTTCACAATGACATACCTTTTATTTCGTGTTTTAAAATAGTTTTTTAAAAATACAGCATCTAAAGATTAAATTATCCTTATTTACGAAAAGTAATGTAATATATAATAAGAATCAATTTCATCAGTTATTAATCAAAATAATTCGGAAAATACACAAAAATAAAAATCAAGCCCTTGTTATCCGTTAAAATTCTTCCAGATTTAAAATATAACTACTTTTTAAGATATTCAATTTATTAGATTCCGAACGGTTACGAACATCCATCCCATTGGGGCATGGATGTTCGTAGCCGTTCGGAATCGGCTTTAAGCAGTAGGTCCAGGTCTCATTAGCCCTCGTGTTGCAAAAAGTTGACCTTAGCACTCCAAACCAAACCAATTTATTAGCTGCCGTCGTACATATTTAACTCGATTGTCTGATGAATATAGAGTTAATAACAGATGAATATATCGATGATATTATATAGATGTTAATATATAGATGAATATATATAGTCTATAAATATATATGCATTAAAATCAAGCAATCATGTAAAGGTTACTTTTTAATTATTTTTTTTTTATAAAATTAACACTCACTTAATCTTCCATATTTTTTTAATTTTCCTCTCTAAGGAAATACAAATATTTTATTCAGAAGATTTAAAAACTCCGAGTATTATATGGGGATTTAAAATGTATTTCAAGCCTTTAAACTATCACGTATACTATACAAAGTTATTTTACCCAATATTTTTAAGTCTTTTTTTTTTCAAGAAAATTTTACATAAGCAAATAGAAATAAAAAAAAAACGCACTTACAGTAGAATATTAACGTTCGGTCGATACATTTATTTTTACTACACTGCCCAACTATACTATCTTTCAGGCGATATATTTAGTTTTACTACTCTACACTTCCCGTAAACACTGCCAAATAATAATAATAATAATAATAATCTACAATATAATCACATTTAAAACGACAGATTCTCCATCAAAAGTAATTCCTTAAAAATGAGCTAGATTTTATCTATCTGCAAAAAAGAAATTATTTTTAAAAGTAAACGAATATGTATTTATTTAAATTCAAACAACAAGGTGTCAGCAAAATCCTTTGCTTTAACAGCAAATACAGGCGTTAGAAGGAGTAAAATAAAAGCTTCTAAAATACCTGGGGCTTCAAAAACTTAAGGTCTAACCAATAAAACACCACTTTCAACAACCAAACAAAACTTGGCGATGAAGAACGACGAAAATTAAAAGAACTGTAGGGGAGAAAAAAAAAAAAAAAAAAGAAACGTAGCTGTTCGGTTTTCTCATTTATTTCCGTTCTACAGTTTGGCAACGACCGCACTGTCACCATGGTAACAATGGCCGAAGAACTTCAGAATTTTTACGGTACACTTGATGCGAGAAAGTTTCAGTTGAAGAAAACGTGAAGAAGGTTCGCTGCAGTGGTTTTGTGAAGGTTCTGGTAGCCATTATGCGTATCGGCGAAAGAGAACAACACAAAATTTGATGGATTTTGCAGCTGAGTGCTTCCAGCCGGAAAGGTACTGCAGTTTGAGCTGTTAATGTTAGATAATCAATTATTCTTCCATTTATCAGAGTAAAAACGAAAACACCGGGACACAGGCGTTTTCTTTTATACTAAAGCAGAAATAAATCGTGCAGTCACTCTTATTCATATATTATTTATTCTTTCCTCAGCGTAAAGGACAGTTTGTCCTGAAGATATTTGAATACTGACTAATATACTGATAAACTGATTATTTTCGTTACGGATAAACACTGCTGACTTAGAGAAGCAAACAAAATACATAGGGAGTCAATAAACATATAAATATGCAATTTCTTTTTCTTCTAGTAAAATATAGGGGTGGTACGTTTTTGCCAAAGATGGGAATAAACCATGGAATAAACCGGTAAAAACCGTGCTAACACAAAAATGGATATTTTATTTACGGGGATGTAACTATTTTTAACTTTTACTAATTTTAACTCTAATCTAAAGATACATAATACAATTTTTTTTTAACATAGAATATTCAATGCGTTATTGAAACAGTAATCTAGATCTAACGTTAAACCTAGAGATACAAATAAAAGATAAAATGAAGATTGATTTTACAAATTTTTTATGTGCAACGTTCTTTTTAATGTAATTATTAGTTTATTTCCCCTACAAACTGTAGGTTTAAATGTTTTTAGTACTTATATAATACATATCTTATATGTGTATATGAACACATTACAATTAAAGACAACATTATTATATTAATTTGATAAATAAAGAAAACATTTTTTATCCCATGCCTCCAACATATAAATTTATTTACAAAAATAGAATATTGTATTTTGATTGCTAACATCAATGAAAATTATATTAATTAGGTATTTCATTAGTACACATTTGACAATTTAAACAACTTAAAATAATTTTGAAAGTTGTTTAAATTGTCAAATGTGTACTAATGAAATACCTAATTAATATTCTGATTTAAGTCTCAATTGTATTATGTACAAAAACTAAATTATTTATTATTTTGTTATTTATTAATTATTAATTTTTTGTACATTTTTAAAATCCAGCCTATTTTTCTGGAATTCGCCATTTTTGCCGGTTTGTACCAGGTTTTATCCAGTTTTTGCCACTGTCCTGGCAAAAAAACATTTTGCCGGTAAAACGACCAACCCTAGTAAAATACATATAAATTATCCTGAGGCTATTTTATAGTGTCATCCTTCATCCTTCCTAGTAAAATTCTCGTTGAATTTGCACTTTAGTCTAATTAATCTAATTGGTACGTACAATTCATGTCACAAAATTTTAAAATTCCAAAAATAGATGTATTGTACATTTATGACAGTTTTATGAAATAAGGTATATCGATTTTAAACTGTCGACTGTTTTTGAATGCACTCCTACTCTCAAACAAAGACACTGATTTATCAGGGCTTGTTAATCTCTATTTCGAAGTATTTCATTTGCGATAACATATATATCTCTAAATGACCGCTGATATCTTATGACTTTAGTAAAAAAATATAAATAATTCTATTTTTTACGTTCTGAATCCATTATTTTATTGATGATTCTTCGAGACTTGACGAGCTTCTGTGTATTAAATTCAATCAATAATGTCTATTTATATATTTTATAACCGGAAGTAAAGGGACAATATGGGCAAATGAAGTAAAAAATATCATAGAAATTTGGTCACTGACACAATAATTTAGCGTATTTTTGGAAACTTTTTTCCCCGGTGTGTTATATTAATGAATACCATATCAATGACAACATATTAAAATATTCATATTTTATCATTTATATATTGTATGTTAAAAAAAATGTATCTGCCTTAACCAACTTTAAATTTTTTCAAGTAAAGTGCATAGTTATCAAACTAAATTCCAGGTGAATTAGTGCGTTTTGGCGTGCCAAGGCAACGGCTTTTTTAATGCATAAATCAAACCAAGGTCCTAATTGCCTCTTCAACTTCTATTTCTTTTTGGATATCATCACACTACAATTATCTTGATTCTGCTTCTTTTCATGGCTTCTGTTTATTTATTCATTTTTTAAAAATATTGGTTTACCGTATTTAGTTTTTGACCCACTCAAGTCTCACTGCGCCATGTTACCATATTTTTAACAGAGGATATGATAAGCTGTCTGCCTCATAATCCAGTATATGTCAATGTCCCAGTAAAATTGGTTCAGACTAAATCAACTCATTTAGCAATATGACTATTATCTTTCTTTTTAAAGGTAAATATAACTCGTATTTCTTCTGGTGCCTTGAAATGTCAATTAAAGCATGACCCACGCAAAAACGGTAAACCGTGGGCAATAACGTATTACTGATTTTACCACTCCCATTTTTAATCTCTCAACAACTTGGAAACACAAGTATAATTTGTCAGCAGCCGAATTATTCATGAACAATTCATATTCATAGTACAGTTATTACAATCAAAATATGTAATTATTCTACTTCGTTTTTAAAACAGTTTAAGCAACTATAAGAAAGATCAGATGTAAAACAGTCGATAGAAATGCAATTAAAAACTACTTATGGATGTTAATTTATATCTATTACATGTTGATTTATACCATCAAATTGTTCTAGTGATTTTTCCACATTCGTGTAGGCTGAATGTTGTTTTAAAGGGATTAATAAAGTGTAAAAACAAGTGTTTTTTTCTTTATTTTTTCTCAGTTGTGTGTTTTCTATCTAATGAAAAATTTGTGGGGTACAAAATGAATGTTGAAATTCAATTTCCTGCAATCTTAAATATTTTGTAACTCCACGGTTCCCGCTCTTTTTCTAGAACTAAAAATTAAGGACTTTTTAAGGATTTTCTACGGACCAAAGTAATTTTTTATAAGGACCTACTTGAAATACACAACAAGATAACGGCATAAACCCTATATCCCAAGGAACATATTTTAATGATGATGAATCAGCCAATGCATGCTCAATAAATGCCCTACAATATTTCAGAATTAAGTTTTTGAAAATGCCTAAATATTAATATAAGATAAATCTATTTGACAAAACTAATTTTGAATAATGTACATCTAAAGTTTTTTCAGTAATCACACTAAAAATAAATTGTGAATAAAAACAATATTATAAACAGTAACTTTCTGAGGGTTTAAAAACGACTTATATATATATATATATATATATATATATATATATATATATATATATATATATATATATATATATATATATATATATATTAGCTGATTTTACCCAAAGTTGCCTGGGAAGGAAGTTTTAGACTTTACGATTACATTCAATGAAAGGAAAATTAAACTTCCATAAGTAACTGAAATATCTACAAACCCCCATCCTCCATGCTTCTTTTAATTAAAATCAGCATGACTGTTAGCTATTAGGAAAGGGCAGCTGACTTTATACTTTAAACTTTTTCAGTATATGAAAGATTATTTATTTGTCAAATAAGTAACTAAGAAAAAAACTGTCATATAAGAAAACTGATAGGAAATCACATGACGACGGCGGATCTCGTCGATGGAGAAATTGATCACATTCCAATTTAAAAATTAAGGAGTTTTTAAGGACTTTTGACAAAAATTAAGTAGTTTTAAGTGCCCTTAAAAATGAAAGCAAAAATTAAGGAGTTTTTTAAGGACTTTTAAAGACCGTAGGAACCCTGTAAATATAGTATACACCTTCGAGATAAAATTTAATGCCCCGCATTCGAAGGTGCTTTTTGAATTAAAAAGTTTGAGAATCTATATTTATGTTAAAAAAATATCTTACAAGCAAAGGAGACGTGCTGGTAAAAGTAAACCGAGGAAATACAGAAGTCTCCCTAATATTGACATAAAAACGTCAATCAGACGAATAATTTTTCGCTCTGATCATCCTCTCCCCCTCGTTAATTAAACAATGGCACGGGTGTACGAGCATCATGATTAACTGGCCAGTTGTCTATTGGAAGTGATGGAGAGCCCACAAGTCCAACTGTTTCGAGCCCTCATGCATAGTTAAGGCCCATAATAACAGAGAATGTAGTGTATGGTATTGTGGGCCCGAAATTGGGTCGATGACAAGATGCCTGCGTTTGATATGTCTCATTTCTCCGCATGCTCATGGTGGTGTGGGTGCAAGCATACGATAGTTGTATTGTTGCAAGAATAATGGCTCATAGGAATACGGACACTGTGACCCAGAGAAGTAATATTTTCAAAGTAATGCGGGCTGGCGATTACAAAAATAATACAGATACTGGTGATAAACAAGATTGACCTATAAACGTGAAAATTACGATACACGACGATAATAATAAAAACCTTTCGTCTGATATTTTCGATATATCATATTTCCAAAATATGGGTGTTGCATTATTACGGCTCCATTAAAAAAATAACAACAGAATTCTGGAGGAATTAATATATAAGATGTAATTTATTGAAAAAATTTGAATTTTACTATAAAGATATGAATTATTTAATAAAAAGCTTTACAGATATCAGTTTGTTTTATATTTGAATATTTTAGGTATTATTCATTTCTAAAACTATGCAGTGTTTTGATTAAAAAGAATAAAACAGTTTTTTCTAATTATGATGCATTTTATTATTATTATTATTATTTTACCTACTTTGGGATTATTACAAAATTTAAACATGAGAAATGTGCTAGGAGATAAATATTTGACAGCAAAACTAAATTAATTTTGATTAACCAAACTTAAGAGGTTTTAAACCTATTCAGTTTATAAAATATTTATGTAGAACAGATATACTAATTTTCATAGTGATCATCAACTCTTAATGTACACCAAAATATTTTTGTACATTCAAATATTACATATTGAATTGTTTAAGCGTGTTAAAATGTTTCTAGATGATATTAGATAAATATGTAATAAACACTCTTAAGGAATTAATGCACAGACTGTAATGTATTGAAAAAAAATTTAATTTATCCATAAAGGAATAAAATGTTAAATAAAAAACTCTGCTAATTGAAGATAAGCAGTGAAGCTATGTATTCGAGTATCAAGCAGCTCGCCCCTTCGTCGTGACGTCACAGAGCAGCACTCTGGCCTTCTCTCGCGAAGGTACCGGCTGGCAATTACAAAAATAATAAAAATACTGGTGATAAACAAGATTGCCCTAAAAATGGGAAAATTACGATACAAGACAGTATAAAATAGTACAAACCTTTCGTCTGATATTTTCGATATTTCATAATTCCAAAATATGGGTGTTGCATTATTTCGGCTCTATTAAAAAAATAATAACCAAATTCTGGAAGAATTGATCTTTATGCAAATACTAAATGAATATTGAAGCAAAGTAATAAGGCTGTAGTTTTTAATTTCAATGATAAGACTATCGCATTAATTCAATAATTCCAGTTAATGAGTCCCATTTTATTAAATGATATATTTTTACAAGTCGGCAGGAAACATAAAGAAGGAAATACTATTAACAACATTTATTAAAAAATAAAATGGAAGTACACAATGTTCCCTGTGTATATGTGGTATAACAGATTACACAAACGAAAATAACAATATGTATAACGAAGCATTAACTTTTAGCTTTTACACTTGGGTTAAGTTTGGAGTGCTACGGTCTACTTTTTTGCAACACGAGGGCTAACGAGACCGGGACCTACAGCTTAAAGCCGATTCCAAACGGTTACGAACATCCCTGTCACAGTGGGATTCGAACCCACGAACTCCGGTACCGAAGGCCAGCACCCCAACCAATCGGCCATCGTTCGGCTTGCACTTGAGCAGAGTGAAAGCCAATAATTGATTGGAGCTTCGTAAATAAATCATATTCAGCTTTAAAAAAATATTTATTACGGAAAAACATTGATAGTAAATTAGTTTGGTATTACTTAATTATCACTGATAACTTTGAAACAAATAAATAAGTAATGCGGGTGTATTGTAATTCAAATTTTATACTAATTTTAACCCATGAAATTCCATATAAATCCTCATCCTTCATAGATAGATGACATTCAGCTTTAAAAAAACGTATTTATTAAGGAAAAACATTGATAATAAATTAGTTTGGTATTACTCAATAATCACTGATAACTTTGCTACAAATAAATAAGTAATGCAGTTTTATTGTAATTCAAATTTCATACTAATTTTAACCCATGAAGTTCCATATAGATCCTCATCCTTCATAGTTAGATGACATTCAGATTTAAAAAACATTTACGGAAAAACATTGATAATAAATTAGTTTGGTATTACTCAATAATCACTGATAACTTTGCCACAAATAAATAAGTAATGCAGTTTTATTGTAATTCAAATTTCCTACTAATTTTAACCCATGGAGTTCCATATAGATCCTCATCCTTCATAGTTAGATGACATTCAGATTTAAAAAACACATTTATTACGGAAAAACATTGATAATAAATTAGTTTGGTATTACTCAATAATCACTGATAACTTTGCTCCTAATAAATAAATAATGCGGGTATATCGTAACTCAGAATTTTATACTAATTTTAACATATGAAATTCCTGTCATTTATAGAATTCTACAATATGTTCGAAGCCCAAATTGCGGGGCAGTAACTAAGATTTAAGTTTCGGGAATTGGGGGAAGGGGTTTAAATTGGTCTGCGACTACCAACATTTCAATATTTTTTAAACTAAAAACATAAAATTTAACTAAATGTCATATAAAATTTATTAATAGCAACACAAAATTATTTAAAACTTATTACATATATGTTATATAATATGTCCATGCAGTATCATGTACAATTTGGAGCAAAAGTATTGAAGTTATAGTAGTAAATAGAAATTTTCAAATTATATTTGAACCTTATGTTCGGTAAAGGTGACTGTGGCACATAAAATATGTTCATAGTCACAAAGTTCTCCAATTTCTGAAATCATACTTCTGGGGGTGGTAGACCAAGCTTAGGGGTCTTTTGCTTGGCCCCTGCTTCTAAATTACGATGACCCAGAGGTAGTAATGTTACTCGTAGTTGTAGCATACTTTAAGCTACACGTGCTCCTCTAGTGAGTAACAGTTTCGCAGCCTTGTTAAGGCTTTAGGATATCGCCTGCTGCGTTGGAAAAAAATATTTAAACCTTAAATTTTGATTAAGTATGACGCTTTTAAAAAATTTATTTCAAGAAGGTAGGGTGCTGGAGTCTATTGATCTAACCCTCTGGCTATGGTGCTGCCAAAAGGTAAATTAAAACAGCGTAAATACTTCAGTAAAAAGTACCAAAACTGCGTGATACGACAAATATCTTGCACCTAAAATTACCTATAATTATACTACCACTTGTTAGAGAGACGGCGTAAATGTCATTCTACAGCCTATTTTGAGCTACTCTCGACATGAAAACTCTTTTAGATTTGAACATGAACGCATTCCATCCACTACCTAAACAACTTTCTTCATAGTCAGTAATTGTTTCTATAACGCGATTTCACTATCTGTCAAGAATACTTTTAGACATATTAAGAAAGAAAATGTCAATGTCTGTACCAAGTTACACCGATCTAACTATATACATTACTACGAAAATAATGTTGTAACTAGGTGGTGAAAACGATTCTATTGCGTGTGGAAGGTGAGCAGCAATATTTCGAATCGGGAGGAAACTTTTTCCTTACAGCCAATAGCAATCAACGAAATAATTTCCATCCCGGCAGGGGGAAAAAATTACACAGTACGATCTATATCAGTGGTAATTTGCATGGAAAGAAAATTATAAATCAGACATGGTAGCGGTCACAGTATGTATTACTAATGCTCGAAGAACCAGATTGTATCGTTTTTGCAGCAACAAAATAAACTTATCCTTTGGCTATCAGATCCAAACAGCAAAGATGAATCAAGCAAGATGATATTTCACAGAAGGTCATTTGGTAATTAAAGAAAATATGATCGGAATAAACCAGTTGTCTGAAGAGCAAGCAGACGCAGAGGAGGTTTATCACAGACCGGAAATTCAAATTTAGTTTCATTCTGTGTCTTGATTGATAGACAGCTTTGCACAACTTGGCCTCAACAAGTATATTAAATTTGATTTCAACAGTGTACTATTTTAATAGTATTGAATATAACAAGTGTAACTATTGCATTTTTATAATTTTTTTTTTCACAAATCAAAATTAAGCAATTACAAATCATTGGGACGATCAGATGTCATTTCTTACATTTAGTTATAAAACGTTAAATACAAAGTTTGGATACCATACCCCACTATTTATGTATTAGGACTGATATTTGTCTCTACACACTGTCTAAAGCAGGGATGAGCAAACTAAGGCCCGCGGGTGGAATTTTAAATTGCCGGTAAGAGGCAAATTAAAAGAAATACATATCTATACATTATATATCCATCTCATTTACTACTTTGTTTAAATATTGTATCCCAAATGTATTATATCACTCCCAGAAGATCAGCGCTCTGTTTGCTTTTTATATTATGTGAACAAGTGTTTTCAACTATAAACCTTAGAAATAATTTCAGAAGCAGACTGACAAATGAGCCTTTATCCTCGTTCCTTAAAATCGGTACATTTCACTTTGAACCTCATCATAAGGAAGTTTTAAATATGAAATTGCAATTTTGTTCATCTCATTGAGATATTTAAATCGTAACACTTGTATATTGTTTTTAAAATTTTAGAAAAATTTATTTTGGCCCGCCAAATTTATTTATATTTTTTTTTTTCAATTTTTGTCCCGCGACCGAAAAAGTTTGCCCATCCCTGGTCTAAAGACACCTAAAGAGCAATTTACGGAATAATACAGAAAGGTGAGCAGCCACAATTATAACTACACGAACCCCTTGAACTTTCACGACGAATTTAACAAGAAATGAATAAATGAATCATTTTGTGGATGATGTTAGTTAATTTGCGAAGTGTGCATAATTTATAAGTTGTCCTAAAAATACTCCCCAAAATAGGGTAAATTTGAAACTCTACCCTGCTTGTTAAAAATGGGAAGTTCAGAAAGTACGCTGCACTCAATATTTGAACAGGCTGGTGATAGATGCCGTTTCAGGTTAAGCGTATACGTAAGCTGCAGCAGTTTTAATTAGGAAAGTTGATAATATGATATGGTAATGTTCGTTTATAGCTACTCAACGATAGACAAGATGTTGTCAAGTTAATAAAACGGTGTTACATACTATACTTGAAACATTTTTCCATAATTAGAAATACTGCAGTACAATCTTCTATAAAAATTATGAATATGATTTAAATCAGTGGTTCGAGCGTGGTCGCAGGGTATTATTGTACTTAAACTATCGTACTGTACCGTACATTTAAATACGGTAACATACTTTAACCATGTTGGTCCATGTTATATTTGGGGTAATAAACGTACTTTACCGTACTGGTACTTAAAATTGGGGGTGCGTGAAAAACATTTTGGGATCCAGTAAAGGCTTAATAGAAAGTAAAATAATTCTGACACATTTTCATTTTTACGAAAATAAAAATAAACAAGTAGTGTTTTTTTTTTCTGTTCACTTCGAAATAAAGATTTGCTTCCTTATTGTCAAAACATAACACATTAACAACAATTAATTGAAAATTGTTTTTTTTTAATTCAAAACATACACCACTTAAGGCTGGTTGCACACACAGCGGATTTTTTACCGAGAGGATAATTTACCGTCGCTATTAACGAAATCAACCAATCAACGTTGTTGATTTTGTTGAGCAGCGACGGTAAATTCTCCGCTCGGTAAAAAATCAGCTGTTTGTGCAACCAGCCTAATTTTACCAGATATTACTTTAAATATGAAAGTGTTTTACTTATATTGTATGTTTACGTTACGATTAAAAACATTTAAATTGAAACTTGTTATTGTATAGTTTAAAAAAAGTAAAATAATTCTATATAGTTATTTTACTCGGGATTCGTGTCAAAATGTGAGCTATGACAAGGTCCGAAAAAATTTGGTGAAAAAATTTGGGAGCTACAGATCTAAAGCAAGGGCAATATTTTCACAAATGAAGAAAGGCAAATGATGATTTTTTTAAAAAATTCCAGCATATTACTAATGTTTCAAGGTAAACCTGCCTAAAATAAGGAAGTGCCTCTAGACTCATTAAACATTCCTATTTTAATCACTACGGACAAACAGTCAACACCATTCACTGACTTCCATACGCGCGAAATAAGGTATCGCGTCACGTTTGACTTCCAAAGACAAATAGAATGTCATTTCAAACGAGTCTAGGCAACACATAGTTAAAATCACTCATGCATACCCTTCTCTCATGTATTGAATAATAATTTTCAGTAACTGAATAATGTAAATAACAGGAAACACGCCAAGTTATATAATGCACATTTTGTTCGTCCACACCTAGAACGCATACAAAAGAAAGGGAAATCGTTTATTATGGGCACGCATTGTTTTTAAGTAGAAAAATCTACAATGGGACGCCGCTTGGAGAGGTGGTGACTACCATGGTAAATTTCGTGTCAGACAAATTTGTTGGTTTATTTGATAAAATTTGGGTTATCACTAAATTAAGTGTTTTACGGTCCATGGGACGTTTATTAAAAAAAAATGTTCATCGAATACGTTTTCATAGCAGCAAACATTCTAATTTTAAAATTAGTAAATTTTACCTGCATGCAATTTTAACGTGTTAACGGTAAATTATATATACATATATGAAATATGGTCGAGATTCATCCAAAAACACAACACATTTTATTTGTGGTGAGACACATTAAATCCATACAACATATCAGAACTTTTTGAACATCGTGCACACAAGTAGGGATTTCTCGGGTAAAAGGACTACGAATAATCCCTAAGCACATTTGATCACGTGATAAAAAAAATACCCATGTTTAAAGAGAACGCATTTACTATTGGCTAAAGAAGTACAGACAGAAGCTAAATTAAGTCTATAGCATGTCTGGAGTGAAAAATCAGAATTGCCGTGCAAACTCCGAAGTAATTTATAAACAGAAGTTATTGAACTAATATTACAATATATAAATAAGGGATTTTAATATTACATATATACAACTTAAAACAGTACAACCAACAATTGGAAAAATCACCATGCTGATATGCTTACCGAAAGGTTTTTTTTTTAGTTCTTTGCACATCTTTTTCCGTGAAAATTTGTACTTGTAGCGGGTACAATTACGCCCCTCTCCTTTTTTTCACGATAGGTGGCGCTAAAAAGCCAAGTAGTGTGTTCTATATAGTGTGAGTGCTCTATGTGAGTGTGTTTTGTTCTCTTTGTTGTTTGTGTTCTGTGATGTGGAACTTTGCAAGAAAAATAAAATGGTTCCTAGAAAAATAGTCTTTTGATATAAGAGTCTCGTCCTTCTACAGTGGCTCCAAACGTGAAATTTTGAAAGAATGGAAAAGTGTCATCCAGACACATGCCATGTTTCTTCCCGTCCTGGGAAATAGTAAAATTCTGTCAAAGTATCGATTCATCTCGACATGTGTTGCCCTAACACGATGTGAAAATTTTTGTGTGTTTGTTCTACGGTGATTTTTGCCGCTTTCACCAAGAATTGTGTGCTTCAGCTTGTGTGTGCTTTCGTTTCAGTGTAAGTTCCGTTTTCAACGAAATTGATCTCGCTGTGTGTCTAGCTGATGGTTAACAGACCACATCAACTGTTCTAAAAACTACAGTGCCAATCACAGTCCTTGGTCGAACTTTCCGTACTGATAATCTTCCGTACAATCATATATTAATCTGTAAAATCGTACATTTTAAGAAAATAATGGTATAAATTGGCAGATAGGCATAGTATATCTTTAGGTATACTTTCCAAAAATGGTCACTAACCAAACCGTAGCACTTGTATGCCAAACAACCTGTACGTCGTCTCAACCTAGTCAGCGTCTCGAGTGTTATATCTTATATCTTTAATAACGTACAAACACACAGTTACAGTTATAATGAAAACAGAAATACACATTTACAAACACAGTTATAAACAACACCTAAGTGTTTGAATTTGACTGGAAATGTAGCCGGAGAATGGAGAAAGTTTAAATAGAAACACACAGTTATATACCACAGCGAGGGATATAAAGTGGGAGAAAAAAATATACGTTATTACGAAAAACAAAATGACAATCCTAAAATTTTCTATAGTCAAGTCAGTAATTCAAAATTATTTTCTCTGATCTAGAAGAGTCACTGACTTGTTCCTCGCCAGACAACTCTGAAACGATCAATACTAGACAGGCAAACGAACCCAAGGCGCCTCTTCCCTAAGACAAATCAACCCCTTATTTTATTCCGAGATCCCTTCTTCATCTGAATGAGGGTTTCCGCTGGAGTAATTTATACAGAATGAGGAGAATAAAAAGCACACAGGCATTGTTCACTCCTCAAAAAAGAACAGCATCTGCAGTTTGACACCAAGAAAGAAGCAGGATATGGATATAGGACGCTGGAGGGACAACAGCATAATGCTGTTGGGAAATATTTCATTATTTTGCCTATATCCAAGAATGAAAAAAAAATTTTTTTCAGACAGCTCATCAAAAGAGTAAAAACGAGCAAATAAAAAAAAATAGCCTTTTAGAATTAATAGTGTAACAGCTAAGGACACTAAAGGGACAACAGCATAATGCTGTTTAGGAATATTTCATCGCTTATATCGAGGAATGAAGAAGAAAATGAGACGGTTCTTTAAAACAGTAAAAACGAACAAATAAAAAAACAGACTTAAAGATTGAATCGCGTAACACCTAAGGCACAACTAGCATGGTTTCATGTACGACAAAAGACGAATAATATTAATTATGCCCTAAAGGTAAAATCCAAAATATGAGAAATTTTCACTGCAACACGCAATTAACTTACCAAATTTCTTTTAGCAAAAATCTAGCAGAATTCATTCTTGGGGAATAAACCCTTGTTAAAAAAAGATAAATTAATAAGAGTGTGATAGAACCGGGGCAGTTATTGCGGTCGATAGATTCCGGAACTAAGGATAAACAGAGGAAAGAACTAGGATTGACAGTCTGCAATTGAAAATGATCATATTATAACCACAGAACTACAGTGGTACAGAAGGAACCGGTTAGAGTTAAGAAAAAAAGCACAAGAGGAATCTAAAAGAGTCACCCTTAAATAAAAAAAAAATGGAAAAAGACTCGATGCAGCATACAGAGGGGGAAAAACTTGTTTACGAAAATATTCACAGAGTGAAGAAAGATTAGAGTAAAATAGAAGATATAATTTAATACATACATTTACTACATAAGATTTTCAGATTGTTCCGAATCGCTTTTTTCTCACGGTAAAGTGAGTTCTGGAGATAAGACAACGCAATGAATCAAAGTGTCATTTTTGTATTTTTTTTCCATTTCATATTTTGGAGTGCAAGGGAATTGTAAGAATAAATCAAAATTTTCATGTGGTCAATTTATTATTTTATATTTATACTACATTTATTAAGTTCTACTTACACAAAAGACATTAAGTCACAACCATTTTATTACTCTTAAGGAGCTTAATAAAAATAAAATTCTAATACATTTAGAGTTGAACATTGCCTTTTATTTTGTTCACTGTGCACTATGTTCCTTTCATCTCACTGAAATATTTATCTTTTAAACGAAGCTTTAAAGAATAAAGAAATCGCCCAATAAAGATCACTCACTGAATACAAATCTCTAAAGAGAAGCCTAATTTTTTCTGCCAATAGGAATTACTTACCTTTCTTATTCGGTACTGTTTTGAGATATTCGCGAAGGTAGTAAATTAATTTACGACTACTACTGTATCATTCAATATAACCAACAAAAGGAAAAGCACGTCTTAATTCAACAGTTCTGTTAGCAGCAAATTGCAAGTTTCCTATACAAATTAAATGTGTTTGGCTTAGCCACTAAGAATTGCTGTCTGGTTAAAAGATGCATAGAAATATGTGCACAACATAACAAAAGGTGTTCGTTGATTAAAACGTAATTTTGTTGTTGCCTATGTGAATATCTGAAATATTTGATGCAGAATAAATGCTTGTTAAAATTATAAACCGTCTATCGTTTGATTGTCCAACAAGAACTTTTACTGGTGCATTCATTATGTTTTGTAATTTTGCAGATTGACGAGTTTGTAAGACTACAAAACATGAGTTGGTATGACTTGTAGGACTACAAAAACCAAGATTGTATCGGTTTTAACTATAAGGGTTTAAACTAGTGTTTTTAACCATCCTGGTCTATATCGATTTTAAACAGTTTTTGATCACTGATATTCCCTAGTTAAATTTATCGAATACTAATCACACATACTTTACTTGTGTTTAAATTATTTTTTACAAGCGTACTTTTACGAAAGTGTTGAATAAAAAAAAATTAAATTTATAAAGTTTTGTGATGGTACAGAAACTTTGAAGGTTTCGCATTTGTTTTGGATTATACCAAATTTTAATATATATATATATATATATATATATATATATATATATATATATATATATATATATATATATGTATATATGTATATATGTATATATATTATATATATATACACACATATTAATGCCTTTACACTTCTTCATTGCTGTCCAGCAGACAGCAACTGGTTGATATCTTTGCTATTAAGATGTCCACTTTCAAATTTCTAACATTCTTATTGTGTATTGTATGAGCATATTTTACTAACGAGTGAATTATTCTCAAATGTACTTTCATTACTGAAGCTACTATCAATTGCAAAAATATATTATTAAAATTAAGACTGTTGGAAACTAATTTTAACAAGTCTGACCAGTTTTGTACATTTAAAACCACTTTTATCCGGTGTTTTGGTCAAAATTAGCCTTGACCGGTTAAAATGACAACCTTTTCAAAAACATAATTCATCAAAATACGTTAGCTACAAAACATAGCCAATTACTACATTGCAAAAACTTTTAACTGAAATAATATGCAAGACTTCAAAATGGATACGTAAAGAAGAAGCAAAAATTCGTTTTATCTAGATAAAGAAAAGCGCAACAGGCAAAACCCACGATTTAGTATAATAGGAAACGGTAATAAAAAACAATGTTTATCTTTAGGCCCGTTTTCAAGTAACGTTTTCGCAAAAACCACAAAATTCCCTATCGTATCATTCTTGACTGAAGAAGGTAAAGCTTCAGTTGAGCTCATCACTTTATCCATTGTTGTTCATATATTTCTAAGAGTATTTATGAGATAAGACTTGAGATCGTCACCCTCAAGCTGAGGTAGAGGTTTCTTTTTGATAACCTATACAGATATGATCTTAATTCAGATGACGGAATAAAATCCAAAGCAATCCTCTTTTCGACTTATCTAGAGATAAGAGGCTTCCATTAAAATCAAAAGACTGCATAAATTTACTCTCACTATCTTTTAAATGCTCAATATAAATGCAAACGTTTTATGAAGCCACAAATCCCAAAGCTTCGCATATATTCATTTGCCATATACAATAAAACCTATCTAACGATACTGTACGCAGTTAAAAAAACACTCATAAAATTTATCGTTTTAAAACAATATCATTTACGCTTCCAATGTTTATGTACATAGTGTGTATACAGGGTTGCCAACCTCCAACCAATGGAATCAGGAATCAGCATTGATGAACCTACCCACCCCCCTCTCCCCAGTACTTTTCACCATCTTATAAAAAAACATTAAAAAAAAAACACGAAAAATATAAAATTTTAAGCAATTTACAGTGCACCAGATGAAAAATATATAATTTTCAAAATTAAGAATTTAAAACTTAGCAAATAATTTTACAATTTTAACCTTCACGAAACTTAGTAATACATATACAGGGGTCTGTTCAAAGAAAAAACTGAGTCCACTTTTGGACTCTTCCGAAAAAATCAATATGAAAAAAAAAATGGACCCTTAACAAAAATCTATGTTCAAAAGTGTTTTAGTAAACAAATTTTTACAAAAATATCAAAATTTGATAGTATTTTCATAAAAATAGAAATTAAAAAAAAAAAAAAAACTGGACACACTTCCTGATAGAAGAAATGCAGACTTACCATAAAAATGCAAATTTGTAGACAAACATAGTTCATATACACAAAATAACCGTACAGCAGAAATTATTTAAACGAAGCAAAGTGAATTTTCCCAAAATAATTTTATTAAGAAATCTCAGTATTTTGGTTTAGGGCCAACATTGTACATTTTTTTTCTAGAAGCTAACTGTTCCTTATTAAAATTCTTTTGATAACAAAATTTTCTACTTTTTCCGTAATTTTTGCAAGAACGTCCGTAATTCCGTAATCATTAGCTAGAATGCGGAATAATTCCGCAGAATCCGGAATCGTTGGTAACTCTGTGTATATATTATCTTCGGTTTGGTTTGGAATGCTACGGTCTATTTTTTGCAACAAGAGGGTTAATGAGACCGGGACCTACAGCTTAAAGCCGATTCCGAAAGGCTACGAAGATCCATGCCATTGTAGCATTCGAACCCACAAACTCCGGTACTGAAGGCCAGCACCCTAACCAATCGGTAATATATATTATCTTGGGTTGCAGAGATCTAATATAGCTTTAGTTATATAACATAAAATGCAAATATTTATCAAACAATTACTAACCTTTTGGTGATTTTGCATTGAGCAAATGAGGAATTCTGCTAGACGTATGAGAATATTGTTCAAGACATTATCTTTATATGAAAGTTTTATTCTATCCAGCTAATGAACAAAACTTTTAATTCATCCTAGGAAATTAAGGATAAGTAAAGAAAAGTGTTTTTAAAAGTAATAACTTCCGTAAAGAAATATCCTAGAAACCGAAGACTATTTAGCTTATTTAATTATACGAGGTGAGGATTAATATTCATGAATTTCTACTGGATTTTAGATCGAATAAATGATCAGTGCACTTTGCACTTATCTATTCAAAATATGAGTATTTTAAATTTTTCAGTCTTGGTATTAATTAGAGATGGCTTGCATTGAAATATTTCCTTGAACATTTTACTGCGTGACAGAAAAATTTCGTTTCGTTTGGAGCACTACGGTCTACTTTTTGCTACACAAGAGCTAAAGAGAATAGTTTCTACTATTTAAAGCCGATTCGGAACAGCTACGAATACTCATACCAGCAGTGGGATTCGGATCCATAAACTACCATACCAAAAAGCAGCTTCCTACCATTCGACACGACGGAACGGAAAACACTCTAAGCTAATGTCTTTATATTTTAGCTAAAATGTTAATATTTGCATATATATATGTAATATTAAAATCCCTTATTTACGTATTTTAATATTAATTTAATAATTTTTGTTCATAAAAAAGTAAGTTTGGGGTTTGCGCGGTAATTTTGATTTTTCCCTGCAGACACGCTATAGACTTACATGGGTATTTTTTTTTATCACGTGATCAATTGTGCTTAGGGATTATTTGTAGTCTTTTTACCGGAGGAATCCCTACTTGAAAAAGCATATGTGCGGGATCACATTGTCTATGAGGTTGTAAAAGTGTTTGCCTGTTGTATGGATTTCATGTTTCTTACCAGAAATAAATTGTGTTGTGATTTTGAATGAGTCTCGCCCATATTACACACACACACACACACATATATGTGAAGGAGAGAGATTCAGGACACAAACTCGGATACAAACTCTTATTATAAAAATTAGTTTAATTAACATTTAAGGGAATTATATATACAAGGGGTCTAGGGATAAACTTAATCATGGCTCGATCAATCATCTTATTCCTCTCTCCCACAAAATCACTCAGAACTCGGAATTGCATACACATTCTTTCTAAAATCAACTGCTGTCAACTCCGGAAGTCGAACTGATGATGACTTGGCGATGGACTCTGCTGCTCTGGAGCTGTAGTACTTCGTTCAGCAGTGGGAAAAAGGAAGATGTTCATATATATATATATATATATATATATATATATATATATATATATATATATATATATATATATATATATATATATATATATATATTCCTACCCTCTTGTGTATATATTACTTGGGATAAGAGTAAATTCGTTCAAGGCACCAGTCTGTTTAAAAAAGACTCTTTTTTGCATATTATTTATGTATATAACAACACGTTTGATCACATAAGTTATTATTACTAATTTCAAAGGGATTTCATTACAATATAAATATTTCCTCAACTTACACTAAAGTGCTGCAGAATAGCTCTCCAAATGAAACCCACGTAAATACTAATTACAATTTTTAAATACACAATAAACAGGAAAGAAAAAGAATTCAATATAATAGTGGATGCAATATATTAATTTTGAATATGAAGAGGAGACGGGTCTCATTTGTGATATTTACCACCACACACTCAAAGAAGAAAAACTAGTTTCTAGCCAGTTACAACCACTTCTCTGTATTTTCTCAGAGCTTTTCTTGTTTATGTGGATAAAGTCTTCGCATATCTTTATTTATTATTTATTTATTGTTGTTACTTTATCAATAATAATAAGCCCGGCAAACTAGTTTCTTTCTTTCTTCCTCAAGCACTAAGTGACAGAAAAAGAAATGCCGTTTTGAGTTTGATAAAGAAGCCACGAAATAATAATAATAAAAAAAACCACGCAGGAAATAGCCATAAAGAAATGAAAGCGATAATGTACAATCCAGTCTTAATAAATAAATTAAAGTGAACTTTGGTCGTTGACCTTGTTTTGTAGCCCATTGTGGAGTTTAAACTGATCGTGGAGCGAATTTGCGACTCATTTAGTGGGCGAAAAGGGATACTCAAACACAATACTCTAACTTATTTCCTGGGGCGATATTTTTTTTATGCGCTTGGAGAAAAGTACGTTCATTAACAGGCACTGGACAGCATACTCTTTATTTAATGGTTAATTTCATGCTTTCTTAGGCCCAACGAAACACAAAACCGTAAATTGCTCTCCGTCAGTTTTTTTTTCTTCTTTTCTTTGTGTATGTGAGTGCGAAAGAAAATGAATGAAAATTAAGACAGATGTTGATTGAGCCAAATTAGATAATTAAGATTTCTGCGAACATAATGAAATCTAGCAGATTTTTTAAAAGCTAATTTTGAAAATTTTAATGCAATAATAAAAGCAGATGGATTGTTTGTAAACTGGAGGTTAAAATTTTTTTCAGACATCCATGCTACGGCTGCTTATTGATGCTAATGTTATCCTAGTTTGTTCCTAACAACAGTTCCCACTAAGTTCTTGTACACCCAGAGGCTGCTTATGACGCCATAAAATTTTTGACTGGATAGACTGTCTTCATGAGCCTTTCTATATTTTTAATATTGACGAATATTCATCGTTATCCATCTTCAAACTGCACTATAAAAATATTGGGAAATACTTTGACCTGATGGCCAAGAGGCTGGCATTTAATTACGCAATTAGCAACAGATTTGGAAAGTACACCTTTATGTCCATCGCAGGGACCAAATTACAGGTTTTGTTGTTTTAGCATGACTGGCACACAAAAACGTCTTCGTGCCTGCGATAATGAAAGTTAAATCTGTCTGTCTGGATGTCCTCTCATTGGATACGAGCAAATGGGAGAAAGCTAGAGAATCAAGACCAAGAAATTCTCGTCTGAGGATGATCAAAAACGATGAGATTCTTCAGTTATTAATCACACCTATCAAAGATCTTGTTGCCAGACATTAGAGTATGGGTAATCTTTCGCCGACAGCTACATACATTCTAGAAAACTCAAAAAGAGAAAATGTAAACTGGATTTTCTTTGTTTTCATGGTCGGAGTTTATACAGTTTAAAGTCAATACCAAACGGCTATGAAGATTCATGCTAAAGGTCAGAACTTCAATTCATGGAATTTTGTACAAAGATTAGGATTAATTAAGCTGGCTTTGCACAGGACCACTTCTGTAACCAACAACTCTTTCCGACATTGAGTCGCTCTCTTCCTATATAGCTCTCTCCATTCACAAGTAATTGTAGGATTGCTGTTACTGAATTTGTTTCAACTCTAGAACATTACGCATAATCATAATTTTTTGGGGGGAAGGGAATTGTACAGAGGATCTTTTGCGAATGTCTTTTTTTTTTATAAATCGTTTTTACACTGTCTGTCATGTTCTATAGCGGGTGGGGCGAAAAACCTTGACATTAAATCATAGCATGACACTGAACCATATATTTTTCTGCCTCACTGATAACTATGGAGTGGCTTGCAGAATAGTTACCTATATAATACGAGCTAATACCAATCCGCAACTTGAAAGAAAAAAAATGAGATGGCACATTAGGACACGTATACTAAATTCTTTTCAAGAATTTTACTTTTACAATACCTTTATAAAAAAAAGATCTAGTAACAACTGTAAAATTTTACAATGGTCGAAGAAGTCTTGAGATATAGAAAATAATGGGAATCTCGATATATATGTCAAATAAACAGCGATGCATATTTCTGAGCCAAACAAATCCGTAACGTTATGTTTCCCAATTGAACAAATCGAAAGAAACAAAGAATACTTAGTCATATACCTGTGTCGCGAACTCGGCTGTTTTTAGTTTTCTGCGGTTGGCAACGCGGAAAGAGATGGAATGGAGGTTATTGCTAATGTCGAATGTATTATTTTTGAATATTAAAAGACCAAAGACTATTATTTTGAGAATAGAACAACCTGCAGATTTTAAGGGCAATTTAAGAGGATGGATTGCTCAATTTTAAAATGGAACGAAATTCTATTCTATAAAGCCCATTTTCAATATTTTTCTCTTTTTATCATTATTTTGTGTAGCAATCAATTTACCTTAAAATTAGTTTACTCGAATCTTTGTTTATTAAAATTAATTTGTGAAGAAGTTATTTCTCCCCAAATAAAAAATCAACTTGTTTCAGAGTTTCTACTTATGTTTATGTGAATTTATCATTCTGTATTATAAAAATGCTCTTAAATTGCTTAGCGAATTATGCTAAAAAAGAATATTAAAAAGAAAACAATTTATTAATTATAACATGGAAATATTATAATAAATTAAAATATTAAAAGTTCGTGTGTGTTTTTGTCTTCCTTTTTTCTCCAGCGCCAACAGTGAAGTAGTACCAGCATTCTAATTTGTTTCATCTAGATCATCGACCTAACAAGCTTCGGACAGGAAAAATCCAGAATGCATCTGCCGCACATATGCCGACGGCTAGATTTTAATCAGTCGCACACACCGACATGCCAGGTGGTGGTTGAACAAATGACTCCACTCAACCAACCCCTAGAGAGGGAACATCCTTACCGATTGTCAAAAGATGATGGATCTATCAGATACCGCTATGCAATAGGAAACTTAACACGCCGACATAAGAAATCAAAAGCTTACTTAACATTACTAATATTTGCTAATTCGGATGTTCATTTGCTTTAGCGCAAAGAATAGGTAATTAGGGCATAATCTTGCTTAAAGTTTAGAAAACAGTAACGCACCGTTGTTGTACCTTCCAAATCATGTTTAAGCGTATTCAGAGGGGTTCCAAAAAGAGAAACACAAAAATACTTAGCGTTTAATTTGTTTACTAGTATATACATAATCCGGGTAACATCGATGTGACAAATTCCTACTTTTGATATTGTTTCGATTTCTTATAAAAAGCTTATAAATAAAACATTCAATGGGTTGTTAATAAGTGATAACTTTCTAAATACAATCTCGCATTTTAATATCACTATTTTTTGTAAAATGTTGGTAAACAATGTCCTTTTAAATTTTTTAAGCTTCTTTAGTAAGTATTATTAGGACTAATTTTGATTATCTTCATACACGAAAAGTTTTATTTATTTCACTCAATTTTTTTTTTTTTTTTTTTTTTTTTTTTTTGGGGGGGGGGGGGGAAGGTCTGCAATTTCCAAAATTAGTCCAAAGTTATGTGCCTCTGAATTTGTGAAGTTTTCACTCTTTTCACCTTGGGTTTCTAGGGTCCATTTATGTTCCCCATCATCTAATTATTACAGTTATACAATCATGTTAAGAGGTGATAAACAATGTACTTGTAAGACTATTAAAATTTCACATCATAGCGAATTTATCTTTACTATATGCAATAGAATAACGCCAAACGTAGTACAGACAACACTTGGAGCTGGATAGCAACAACAACAATTCAATAAAACAGATAAGCTTTTTAATTTTACACACTAAGATTAATTTTAATCAACAACGTAGCAAATACAAGAATAACTTTGATAGGGCTTGGCTGCAATAAAAAATAAAATAATTATATATCATTAGTGATTTAAAACAAAATTTCTCAGAGCCCAGAGTAAATAGATCCATCAGGAAATCAGTAGGCATCATTCATCATACAAAATTTAAATCACATAACAAAATTGAGAAACAATAAAATTTTAATGCAGATTAGATAAATAGAATAATTAATGTAATCTCATAGGATTGGCTTTATTTTTTTCCATCATACATTTCTAAACAAGTTGACCAAAGTACTTTTTATTAGTTTTAATACCAAAATAATCCATAGTTTAATTTCAAGTGCATTACGCAGGGTTGGCTTCATTTGCCCAACCCCAAAAAACCCGGGCGGGTTTTTTCAAATAAACCCACTTGAAAAAACCCAAGTGGGTTTTTTCAAAATTGGGTTCTCAAAATCTTTATTTAAAATTCCACATATTTAACTAATAATAAATATATTGAATTAAATCTATAATATATATTGCATATTTCATCTTTGACAATGATCCTAGATTTTGTTTAATTTGAGGGAGTCTAAACTGCTAGAAAAAACAAAAACTTAAAAACTTTTCAGGGAAAAATAGTACTAGTAAATTAATTTCAATAAGAATGTGAGAGAAGATGCATTCATTACTCGTTCTAAAATCTCCAAACATTAAGTAGGTCTTTGGAACTTGGTTCTTTTGGTAGGTCTTTTAAGTAGGTCATTTGGAACATTTTTGGTACGTGGTGAACCAATTTCTAATTTTTTTCTCCCCTTCAAATTTTACTTCGTCCTTTACAAGCACTAGTAAATTAATTTCAATAAGAATGTGAGAGAAGATGCATTCATTACTCGTTCTAAAATCTCCAAACATTAAGTAGGTCTTTGGAACTTGGTTCTTTTGGTAGGTCTTTTAAGTAGGTCATTTGGAACATTTTTGGTACGTGGTGAACCAATTTCTAATTTTTTTCTCCCCTTCAAATTTTACTTCGTCCCCTACAAGCAGTAGTAAATTAATTTCAATAAGAATGTGAGAGAAGATGCATTCATTACTCGTTCTAAATTTTCCAAACATTTTATTAAGTAGGTCTTTATAAAATCGAGAAATGGTCAGAAGTAGGAAATTGTTCCATTAATGTAATAGGACCATATATAAATAAATATATATATATATATATATATATATATATATATATATATAGAAAGAGAGAGAGAAATATAAATCACACAGTATGTCTTTATCATTAAGTCAATTACAGAAATAGGTCAAAAACATTACACACAAGTACCACAATGTCTGTACAATCAATTCTCAGACAAATATTACCACTCAAACTAATCTGAAAATGTGGGTTTTACGACAAAATGATGGAAACAGCTGTAAACATTAGATTACACCGAAACAAGGTATTTATTTTCCCGCAGTTATCGTGCTGTGGTTATCTTTAATAACAGTAGGTTTAAAATGAGAAATAAAACAAAACGGGGTTATAACTTGATTGGAAAAAAATCAGGAATACTAGTTACCTTGAGATTTAGAAATATAGTTTGCGTGTTATAAATAGTGATCTGTATTAACAGCTACATTAAAATTTGAAATATGGAGGAATTGTTTTTTAAATTTTTCAATTTTAAAGCACATATAGAGCAAAAAGTGTTAGAAAATGATAGAAAACAAACTAAGAGCATGATAATTCACTGGGGCTTTACGAAAGCTTTTGCGAGTCACTTAAAAGTCAATGAGGTTAGTTTTTTTATATACATATATTTTATTTTTGTCAAATTACGGTCATACGATACCTCTACAATTTCTTTTAAATTACTACAAACAGTAACCGATTTCTATTTTGGATTACAATTCAAAGCATATTCAAGAAATTCAAGTCCGTTTGATTTGGGTTAGTGTTATATATATATATATATATATATATATATATATATATATATATATATATATATATATATATATATATATATATATATATATACACATACACACACACATATATATATAGGAACTCTACGGTCTACTGTTTTGCACACGAGGGCTAATGAGACCGGGACCTACTGCTTAGAGCCGATTCCGAACGGCTACGAACATCCATGCCATAGTGGGATTCGAACCCACGAACTCCGGTACCGATGATCAGCGCCCTAACCAATCGGCCAATGTTCGGACGAGTCTGTTTGAAATGATCATTCAAGTAAAGTTTTAAATTAATTTTTTTAATTATCATACCTTTGTTATTAACAAAAACTTTTTTAAAGATATAAAGCTTTTAACACAGGCCTGTGTATGAATACTTAAATATCTTTAAAATTTAATTTTATAAAAAAAATTATTTAGATGAATTGTAAAAAACAACGAAATTTGACAAATTTCTTCTATAGAAATTAGCAGCTTATTGGTGAATCTATGCACTATATTATTATAATTATGAAACTACTCATATTATGTTATTTTACTCCTGCCTACAAGATTTAACACTTGTATGTTGAATAGAAAATCACTTATTCTTTTAATGCATTTAATCAGTTAAAACCAAAACATGGATTAAAAAAAAGTCACGTTTATCCATGTTTTCATTCGTTTTCAAGTCATTTTTATCCATTTAAGACTTAACTCATTGCTTTGACAATAATTATTTATTAATTACCATTTTAATTTAAATTTAATAAATAAATTTTAAAATATGTTAACTTTTTCATTTTTTAACTCCTGAATTTAACCGCATTGTCTTCTGAGCAACTCATATTCTAATATGAAGGTCTTATTAAGACTTAATGACAAACGTGTTCCGAAACAAGATCAAGGGCGGCATGACGAACAGTGCGACCTCAAAAAGATCACACAAGATGCTAGGAAACCATATTTGAGAAAAATGCGCAGTTGAGAAAGATGCGACAGAACTGACTGAATCACATCCCGAGGTGAGTCAGTCAGTCGGGTTGATGCAGCAGAGGAAAACGCCTTCTCTTCTAGGAGATGGCTGCCAATTAATGTGTCACTTCCAGAAGGTTGCTTCTGCTAAATGAAGCGTGCATAAATGGGCACTTACCGCGTAATTTGGTCGCGCTTGTGGACAATAGGCTCTGCAAAAATCCATTGGAGGTCTGGAGCATGCTTTGAAATTCCTTTTTACTGGCAGCGGAATACCTTCGCTCCATCGCAGGCGTACAACAAGAGGAGTTCCAGGAGCTGGAACACAGCGGCGTTTCCTCTTCTACAAAAAAGAAAGTGAGCTTTTAGACAATATACATGTAAAAAAAGGTAGATCTCAAGGATGAAGAACAGATATAACAATTATAAAAAATTAAATCCTGATCTTCTAATGAAAAAAAAAAATAGTGGTGTACTATTTAGTACAACATTAATTCATTCATTGGTGAAGACAGAGTTACCAACGATTCCGGATTCTGCGGAATTATTCCGCATTCTAGCTAATGATTACGGAATTACGGACGTTGCTGCAAAAATTACGGAAAAATAGAAAATTTTGTTATCAAAAGAATTTTAATAAGGAACAGTTAGCTTCTAGAAAAAAAAAAATGTACAATGTTGGCCCTAAACCAAAATACTCAGATTTCTTAATAAAATTATTTTGGGAAAATTCACTTTGCTTCTTTTAAATAATTTCTGCTGTACGGTTATTTTGTCTATATGAACTATGTTTGTCTACAAATTTGCATTTTTATGGTAAGTCTGCATTTCTTCTATCAGGAAGTGTGTCCAGTTTTTAATTTCTATTTTTATGAAAATGCTTTCAAATTTTGATATTTTTGTAAAAATTCGTTTACTAAAACACTTTTGAACATAGATTTTTGTTAAGGGTCCATTCTTTTTTCATATTGATTTTTTCGGAAGAGTCCAAAAGTGGACTCAGTTTTTTCTTTAAAAAAACCCCTGTATATGTATTACTAAGTTTCGTGAAGGTTAAAATTGAAAATTATTTGCTAAGTTTTAAATTCTTAATTTTGAAAATTATATATTTTTCATCTGGTCCACTGTAAATTGCTTAAAATTTTTTTTTATATTTTTCGTATTTTTATATATATATATATATTTTTTTTATGAGATGGGGAAAAGTACTGGGGAGAGGGGGGTGGATAGGTTCATCAATGCTGATTTCTGATTCCATTGGTTGGAGGTTGGCAACCCTGTGAAGATCATCAATTCATTGTATTTTCATTAGTGTACCAAGTGATATCCAGTTTAGCCGAGTATCAGAGTAGAGTATTCGGCAATTTTCTACTCCGACGAGTACAGATTAATTGGTTTTAAACAGTTCCATTGAAGCGCCCATGAAATATTTTAAATTTGCATTTATTGAAATGAAAACGTGAATTTTAAGCATAGAATCACAAATTTTATTTCAAAATTAAAGGCAACTAAATATCCCCTGCACATATTTAAAAAAAAAAATTATATTTTTAAGGAAATCATGAAATATTTAAACAGAAGCAACACTGTTTCCTGAAAATGTAGAGTGATCTTTACTTGTAAAAGCTTCTTTTAAACTTGAAAAATTCTTTTAAACATTCAAAGTTATTCCTCGATATTTTTTTTTCTACAATTTTTAGCACGAACTTAAAATTTATACGCCGTATTACAGTTAAGGAAAAATCTGTACGAATTATAATCATCAATATACAAAATTCATTTTAAGCTAGTATGGAATTATAGCGATCTTATAATCATTTTGTCCTTAGTCTGCTATATGCCTCATAGAATTCTGATAGGCCATGGACAATTAAACTTCTATTACAATTTTCTTCTATCAGCCATTTCCTTTTTATATATCATCACCCATAACTCTTTGGAAGAAGAGAGGAGTATTTAAATTAAACTAGTAATGAATGGTCCTAAATTACTTAAAAAAGGGAGAAGAGATTTCTGACGCAATTTAATCTAAAGACTTCATTTTAATAAAACGTTCTCCCAGGCAACGTTAAAGAGAACATTATGTTCTAAATGATTCGCTTCGAAATTAATCTTTTTGAATACTTGCGATGATTATGTATGTATAATGTAAATTAAGGACTGCTTCTAAGTTATGTCTTATTATGATTGACCAGCAATAGAATGGGATGACAGTACACTTCAAGCAAACAGTCAAGTATAGTGTCCGTGTAATAGACTATAATATTAACAAATGAATGACCCACAACATGATTAAAAAAACTATTTGTTTAAGCATGAAAATTTCAAAGATTTTTGTCTGCTATACGAATTTACATAACCTAGAGCGCTTTCATGCAACGTCATAAACGGCTTTAATGCCCTTCCCATTCATTTTCATGTTTACGATAGCCAATAGGCAACCAGAAAGCTGCTCTTTCGTTTGAAATTAAAGGCATAATTGTCATAAGTTGAGATGTGAACTGCAGCTGGAAATCCCCTATAGCAATCGGTACCAAATTAAATACACGGTTGTGTCCGACCGCAGAGAAAGTCATAACAATTGTTTGGTCGAAGACCATGGAGTCGCTAAGTCTGGAAACCACAATGTTTTGACAGGCAAAGACTTGTACAGGGAAAATAACAGAATGTCTAAATTTACAAGAGTGAATCCCAAAAAGGGAAAACTTATTAAAAACTTTTATAGAATTGCAGCTTCTTTTATGTAATATAGTACATAAATAAACTATAAGCAGACAATTAACAAAAGCAAGAATAAAATAATGCAATAAATCAGTGTTTTCTTTCGGAAGATTAACGTATCTTTTCTGTCACTATCCTTTCAACCAGAGGTTACTTTTCTTAAAACTAACGGAGCGCTTAGTAGACTTTAACATGACCTTCGGTTACAAAAAATCTGTGATGAGAATTAAAACTCGGAAAATTAAAAACTTAACTGCGCCAGAGAGAGATGGAATGTCCTATCACATGTGTGGTAACATTATCTGTTACTTCCGATATTATTTTAAAGATGAAACTGAGACCCCTAAAGCACGATGTTGTAAAAATAATTGTTACGACAGCGAGATCGTGTCAAATTGTGCACCGATGTCTCTCGTACTTATCGGAAGACAAGAAAAATGTGCGATATATCGGCGGGAGATGTTAGTTTGGAGCGCTACGGTCTCTAACTTTTTTTTCCCTTTTTTTACAAATGAGACTGGGACCGATTGCTTATAGTCAATTCCGAACGGTTAGGAACATCAATGGCAGCGGCTCAGCACTTGGATTCAAACCCACGAACTTGGTTTGGTTTCGAGTGCTACGGTCTACTTTTTGCAACACGAGGGCTACCTACGAGACCGGAACCTACAGCTTAAACGATTTCGAACGGCTAAGAACATCAATGCCACTGTGGGATTCGAATCCAAGAACTCCGGTACCGAAGGCCAACACCCTGACCAATCGGCCATCGTTCGGCCCCACGAACTTGGAAGGATGTAGTATATAAATGTCTTTTAAATAACTTTTATTATAAAGCTGGTTAACATACAAGGAAAAATAGTCAGATTCTTCGGGGTAACAATAGTTGAGAGTTCTATACAAGCTTTCTGCAATGAGTGAAAAAATTCAAAACAGTTACTAGTAATTTATTTATGAAAAAACTTCAATGCTTAACTTTTCTGTTACTGAAAATTAATAATTTCCTTACATTAGGATATGATTTCTAAACCTGATCTTTGACCAGTCGGATTTTTCCAATAGCCTGCTATTATATATTAGTAAGAGCATTTATCAGAATATTCCTGAAAAGATTAATGTTTGAACAAATATTTTCCTACCACTACTTTCCTAAAAGTAATATTTTACTCAGACAAAGGAGATGGAAAACAAGCCGTGAAATCACAATTCCTTGAAATGCCGCTTTTGGTGATCAAGTGATACACACTATGATTGATAGTGTGACATTCGTATCAAGTTGACAAATCTATGCTGTCTAGTAAAGCTTTGTTTACTATAAAAGAAAATGGTTGGGCAGTACAATTGAAAGAATGAAATGATCTGAAAGCTCTGCAGCAGTAGAATGGGTAGACTGTAGAGAATGAATATCATCCATCAATTTCATATAAATGCGTCTCCTGAAAACACAGGATCGTAAAAATGTATATCTTAAGGTAGGAAAGTAAACGATGTAACTAGTCCTGTCGGATATGTCAATCATATCTTCCCGCAGGGTATGCTTGGAGTGGTCTTAACAGAACAACAGAACAGAATCAGACTTTCTGCATGAAAAGGAAATCCCACAAATCATTCGCCCAGCATCGTTATAACAACGTCTAAATTCAACGTCTAAAAGCGTAGTCTTGCAGTTCGTTTTTTCTGTTAAAATATCAAGCCAACACAATTTTCATAGACTTGCGCATTACCATTACTAGCAATACCAAAACTAGAGGTTGGTCCAGGGAGTTCTGTTGCTAACTCATCCTGTCACAGATCGTTTTCTCTACTACAATTTCAAGTACAGCTTCTACAGATAATACAGTGATTTAACAGATACAACCTCAAGTGTATCAATTAAATATATAACTGATCCATTTAATGAGGTTTGACATGAAATTTCGTTTTCTATGAAGAAAAAGTTACAAATCGTTTTAAAGCTTTTTCTGGCCAGCGTTAACCATTCTAATTCATTTCCACGAACAACGGTTTCTATTTACAGGCTTTGATTTAAGCCCTAATTAACGTCCTCGTCATAATCAGTTGTTTCTTGATAAAAATGTGTCATTTCATTATTTTGATATTATATTTTCCAAAAATTACAACAATATTAAAACTTTAAATCAGGGTTGGAAAAAAATCAAATAAATCAAGGTTGGAAAAAATCATAATTTTCTTAAAAAAATCAAATAAATCAGATTTATTTGATTTAAATCAGATTTTTTTATTATTTTTTCCTGAATTCTTATTTTAATTATTTTTTTTGCAATATACATAGAATAGTTTATCTAGTATATTCTATAAACTGATTACCTAAAATTAAATACAGAAATTTTCATCTAAATACATTTCATTATTTTGTAATTGGATGGTGCAAACTAAATAAGATGTAAATTTAAAGAACAAATTAAATATTCATTTAATGCAAACTATTTATTAAAAAAAAAACAAAAAAAATCACAATTATTTCAATATTTTTTAAGCAACGAATTATGAATTTAATGGTTTCAATAAAAACACTAGCTTTGATGCTTTATCAATTGGTTATGAGGCTAGAATGAACAATACCAAAAGAAGAAAACTGTCTTTCCATTCCAGCAGATGAAGCCACGGCTATTGTTATTTGGTAGACAGACTAGATTTCAAGTTCTGTAATACTCTCTTTACCTCCCATTACATAAAATGTATTCCACTAGTCATAAGTAGTCGTTACCTACCCCTACTACATACTTTCTGGTAACAACCCCTAAATTCTTGGAATACACTTGCTATCTATTTAAACTTATTTACTTATTGGTATTTCTGTGCTGACTGATTCCCAATTCTCCTGTCTTTGGAATATAGGTTTTAAGAGAAGTGAAAAAAATGATTTAAATCAATGATTTTTTTTAAATCAACTGATTTAAATCAAGATTTAAATCATGATTTGAATCAAAAAAACTGATTTAAATTATGCCAACCCTGTTTTAAATACACCTGGAAAACCATGAATTTCAATTTCTGAAAGTTATAGTAGCATACAAGCAGGGTTGGAAAAAAATAATTGATTTAAAAAAAAATAAAAAAATCAGATTTATTTGATTTAAATCAGATTTTTTCGATTTAAATCAGATTTATTTGATTTTTTTTTTTTTTGCTGAATTCTAATTTTAATTGTGTTTTTTTTATTTTGTGCAATATACATGGAATAGTTTGTTATAAGTAACAACTTATCTATCTTGTATATTCTACGCACTGATTACTGAAAATTAAACATATAAATTTTAATCTAAATACATTCTATTATTTTGTAATTGGATAGTGCAAACTAAATAAGATGTAAATTTAAAAAACAAATTAAATATTCATTTAAGACAAACTATTTTTAAAAAAATCACAATTATTTCAATATTCTTTTAAGCAACGAATTATGGATTTAACTGTTTCAATAAAAACACTAGTTTCTATGCAATATGCACTCCTAATTTGTAATGAAGGCTAGAATGAACAATACCAAAAGAAGAAAAGTATCTCTATTCTAGGAGATGAAGCCACGGCTGTTGTTATTTGGTAGATAAACTGGATTTCAAGTTCTGTAATACTCTCCTTACCTCCCATTACATAAAATGAATTCCACTAGTCATAACTAGTCATTGTACTTATCCCTACTACATACTTTCTGATAACAACCCCTAAATTCTTGGAAAGCACATGCTATCTATTTACACATATTTACTTATTGGTATTACTGTGCTGACTGATTCCCAATTCTCCTGTCTTTGGAATATAGGTTTTAAAAGAAATGAAAAAAATGATTTAAATCAACGATTTTTTTAAAAATATCGACTGATTTAAATCAAGTTTTAAATCATGATTTAAATCATGCCAACCCTGCAAACAAGGGACTAGTAAATATTATTATATACTAAAATACGGCATTTTATTATTATTTTATCAACCTACCTCTACCAATTTAGAATAATGACAGTAGAGGTTACTTTAAAAAAATCGTGCCTCAAGAGCAAAAAGAAAACAAGATCTACTTCCTATTATTTCTATAAAAATAACCATTACTACTATAACTACTCTCGATACAAAAGTTTTCAAAGGAGAATGTTTCAATGTCATCTATTTTGGAGAACTACTCGAGTAAAAGAGACCAAATAAAACTGGTTGCCATAGAAGCAGCAAGAACTATTTCAAGTTCGCTCGAAGTAGAATTGTCATAGTTCAATTTATTTCCATTTATCTTTTATAATAATGGACCATTTACTACCATTTGCTAGTATAGAGACTATGATTATCAATATACGAACGTTAAATGAACTTTGCCCTTTAAAGGACATATCGGTTTTTTATATTTTTCTTATATTCCAGTTTCGGTTAAAATGTCATTCTTGCGAAACGCTAGAAAAAGGTGAGTTCTCTATCCTATATAACAATGCATAGAAACAAATTGTTGGGGTATTTTGTTTATCCGTATCGATAAGTTTGAAAAACTGGTAAATAGATTAGTTTGGCAGGACTTAATTCGGAGAAAGGCAGTCATTTTTAATGGTAAAACAGAGGGAATTTCATGCAGCTTAAATTTATTAATGCAATCCCATTTGAATATCAGTCTTTACCCTATGGATGAATGGAGAAATAAAAGTTAACATGAACAAAGCATCACGAAAATTAAAGTTCTTTCACTGTATCATACTTTAATAGGACATTTCTAATATACCGTGCAATATATTATAAACAGAATTAAAGCTAAGCAAATACATCAAATAAATCCTTGAATGAATAACATTTAATAAGTAATTATTGTAACCATAAACACTGTCAGTGGCCAGAAACAAAATTTCAAGGCAAGATATTTTTTAAAAATAATAGACCACTACCAAAGGAATAAGAAATAATTTAAGTAATGATTAGAAAAATGTATATCGATCCCCTTGTGACGCCTTCAATATTCTCAAATGAGAGGTAACGTGAATAATGGATCACAGTCAAAGAATAAAATTGGAAATTAATTCACTTTAATTCTGGATTAAATACGGCTATTTACAAAGGAACGTTAATTCCTAAATCATCTAGAACTGCCAAGGATGGTTACCGATAAAACTTCCTCACGACAATCACAGTCGAAAGAAAAACAAGAGAATTAATATTCTCTTACAAATGGGGAGGCTTTTCAGTGTGCAATCAAACCCAATTTATCCCTCGTTCGGTATCGAGATTCTGCCGCTCCCTATATGAGCGGACTTTACGAATCTCCCGAACTAGCAAGCTGTCGCTGGAAAAAAGGCGAAAGCCTCCACGAAGTCAACACACCTCCGAAAAAAATGAAGCCCTGAGTCGCACTGGAGCTCGTTGTCTGACCTTCCTGGGCCAAGCCCTCTAGGCCAGAAGTTCTATTTGCATGGATGGTAATGAAATATCAGACATTTAATTGCGAAATTGAGGACTGAAAATGCTATGTTAAATGTCCCTGAGTCTCAAAATTGTAGGCTTTTTATACCTGGGGGGGGGGGGTCAGTTACGGTCCCACCACTGTTTTTTTCTCAGTTAAGATCCCAGTTACATGAGAACTCCAGCCAAAGTTACAGTTATACTTTTTAACTGAATTCTCATTCGCTGGCTGTCTCTTCACGGAATTTCCAAGCGTTCATTAACGAGATCCATCAGGGGCGGGTTCATCTATTCAGTCCGATTGTCAAGATCCATGACGCCACGCTATTGTCCAGGTACAGGTGCACTACGATCAGCTGTTTTGGCGCGTGCTCGGACAAAGGGGAGTCTTCACACCCTTATAATAATAAGTGAAAAAATTCGAAATATAGACATAAATACTACAAGAAACCTATTTATTAATTTAAATTAAATCTTAATGCTACATATTAAATTGAGTTATGTGATTAAGAAATGAATTTTAGTCTTTGGACAAAATTTCATAAGGAATTTAAATATTAATAAAAAGATTCTTCCCCCCCCCCAAAAAAAAAAAAAAAATCTAAAATTTGTGATGTGTTTAAGTCAGAGTACAAAACTTTCAAATTTACGATATGTTCTTATAGTCTGGTTTGTTCATTAATTAAGCTTCTTTTCAGTTTCATAATATGAATGATATTTCTGTAGGACACACTTAAAAGCAGAAATTACTAAAGAATTCAGATACTTTCTACAAATTCAAAAATATATGTATAAATCAAGATGTATTTTTATTCTTCGGGAATTTAAAGACAACTGCTACCCATGCATTCAGGCTTGCAACTGCTGAGGTACTTTCAAAAAGGCCAAAAAAAGTGACCAATAATACAGAATAAGTGACTAAAAAGTGACTAAACATTGAAAAAAAAATGCGATTTTTTTTCTCCACTTGATTACATATGCTATTATTGAGATTTTTCTATTTATTTTAACTCTAAATCAAATGATTCATGCAAGACATGATTTTATCGTCAAATACAAAAAAGGTTAACAATTTTGTTTAACACAACTCAACATTGCTTTTTATTCAAGAAAATCTATAAATTAGATTTGAATACGTACAATACATTAATTTTATAATCACAATTTTTTTGTATATATTAAAGATGTTTTGAAATATGTACATAGCTAGATTAGAGTATCTAAACAAAAATTGTGAAGAAAAAGAAAAAGAGAAATGTATGCTTTTTGACGTAAATTACTTTAATGCATTAAATGTACATTTCAGTACAAATGTAGATTTCAGGAACTTCTTTAGGACTTTTTAAAATCACTAAATTCTGGAAACCACATGACTAATTACATTTTAATAAGAAAAATAAGATTAGAGCATCACAGTTTTGGTCTTTTATTAAAATATTTTGTTATTAATTCAGATTTTCTTTTTTCAACAACAGACTTTTGCTTGATGCACCATGAAAAAAGTGACTAAAGATGAAAAAAGTGACGGAATTGCAAGCCTGTACACTGCAAAAAACTTATTTAAGATAAATCATTTGACAAATTTAATTTATTCCGTGCTGTAACACAACTATTTTTCTTTCTATTAAAAATATTGTCACGAAGATTCGAA